>VDFB02358134.1:52414784-52609190 GCA_007258455.2 Sequoia sempervirens
ATGAGAGATAGCTAGGAATGTCAATGTCTCCTACATCTATGTACATGGACGATGCCATCCCATTGATCAACATCCCCTCTACCTTCAAGAGATCCTAAACTATCAAGGTGAATAGAGTACCCTTGGGATTTAGCTTCACCCCTCCTATCACCTCTAGTGGTGGAGGTTTTGGCGGGATGAGCAGTGGGCAGTTTAGTAGTGGCAATGGATTTGGAAGCATGAGTGGTGCTAGCAAAGTTGATTATGGGGGAGCTCATGGTGTTGGCTTTGGAAGCGGAGGTGGCTCTAGTGGAGGCCCTACTAGTGGTGGTGGCTCTGGAAATGGTTCTAGTGGTGGTCACATTGGTGGTTCTGGAAGTGGCTCTGGTCGTGGTTCTGGAGGAGGTCCCTTTGGCCTTGTGTCTTCTAACGACCCTATTTTGAACACTCTTCTTTAGAATATGGGTAAGATGCAAAGCCAGCTGGCGAGTCTCTCCTAGGCATCTTCCCATCCTATCTTTCAACCCTTTTTCTGACATGGCCTGTTATCACTAGCAATCTTAAATACTCCCTTCCCTCAAAGAATGGAGATTCCTAAATTTGAGAAATATGGCAGCAAATGGGACCCATGAATGCATGTTTCCACCTTTAATGCCCTATGTACATATTTCTTCCATCATGATGCATTGATGGAAAAGCTATTCTCCCAATCTCTTAAGGATATAACACTTGAATGGTACTATTCCTTACTCGATAATTCCATTTTCTCATCTGATCAACTTGTAAATCAATTCTTATGACAATTCCAAGCTAACATCGGATTGAAGATGACCTTTTCATATCTTATCCGATGCAAACAAGGTGATAATGAAAATATTACTAATTTTATAGCATGGTACCAAGCGCTCTTTTCACAAAGCTCATATCCACTACCTGATCCAATGTACAGAAGGTGTTCATAGGAAAATTTTCAAAGACCTTGGTAGGAGAAGTTTTTCCTTATGAAATACCCCTTTTTCATGCATTTGTGTGTTGCATTATGAGATTATCAAAAAATCATAGTTCAGTTCAGGGGATCCTCATTGCACTCCTGTTCAGAAGGAAATTCCATTATGTCAATCTCTGGAAAAGGTAAGGTTGTTGCAAATGTAGTAGCTACTATGACTGATAATGGCCTCAGATGCAACCAAAAGTTCACAAAATTAGTAGAATCTTATTCTTCCATCAGCTTGCAAAAGTTTTTGAAGGATAGGATCATAACTCTGGAGAACCCTAAGCCTCTTAAAGAACCTTTCCCTAGTTGGTATGATCCAAATAACTTCTATTAGTACCATCAAGTTAATGGACATGATACCAAAAGTTGTATGTGCCTAGATCATGAGATATAGGACAACATCGAGGACAATACTATCCATCTTGATGGAAGTAAACAAAATATGAACAAATTGGTGGTGAAAGTGAATAGTGAGTTTCAAATATACACAAACCTATTCCCATCACATTATGCCAACATGATTATTGATCCCTCTGATTCTACTACTCAGCTTAAGGTGTATGTTAACATGGTCATGATTACTCCTAACATGCAACCTATTCCCAACTCTCCAAACATGGCATTCATGTCATAGGACTTACCCCTAAACAACAAGCCCTCTCCCCTCTACATTCCCACTCACCTCAATGGAAACATTTTGACAGGGGTCTTAGTCGATCTCATGAGCCGAGTGAATGTCATTATAGAAGAGACATTGTGGCTTAATTCATTACATAGAAAAGAGTATGAACAAACAAAATCTATGATTCGTACACATGATGATCTTTGTCTAAAGTCGTACGTCTCCATAAATCTATCTTTCCTAGTAGGACCTAGGGCTGTAGACACAGTCTTTGATGTTATCCTGGAGTCATATCTATTCAAGATGAAGTTATGCATACCTTGGCTAGATTCCATGAATGGAATCACCTCCATTATCCATAAATTTTTAAAATTCTCCCATGAAGGTGTTGTGCACGTAGTGCATGACACTAGATACCAGCCTTTGGTATCCCATGGGGGATATTCATTAGACCACTTTTGGTCAGCTCCGGTTGGTTTGCTTCCTCTAGGAATGGACCTAATTTACAAAAAAATATGTGAAGTATAAAGACCGAGGACAAGGGATAGCCAAAGTTGTCCCTTTCGGTAGTTTAGCAGCTAGCTACCTCCCCTTCTCAAAAAGGGAAAGAGAATCTACCCTATTCTCGGGATGGCTCTTGTCCTCTTTCTAGAGAAGATTTTTGGATGAATATGCCTAGTTTTTATCCATTGAGTCTGATGATACCACCCTATTGCAAACCTAAGATCAAGATATCAGACCTCCCTACTAAGCTACTTGGACCTTGGTACTATTTGTATGGTAGAGGAAAAGGCCCCTATGGGGAATATTATATGTCTTGACCTTAACGACCTCCTACTACTTTTGTTCCAAGGCAATAAATGCGAATAGGCCCACTAGCAAGACATTAGAGCCAACTCCCCCCACTTCTTCTCAACCTGTTCCTCCTACTCCCATTTAAGAGTATCCCCCCCACTGGAAACAGCTGTGGAGGACACTCCCATGGCTGAGTAGGAGCCTTTTCTTCCTTCACAACCTCTGGCCTCTAGCTTGAAGAGTCATAGAAATCACCTTGCACATGAGCACAAGCGGTGGCGAAAGGCTCTCATGGTTGAGCAAGCTTCCTTACAGAGGAAGGAAGAGGAAATGACCACCCTTGTATCATGGTATCCTACCGTGTCCTCCTCTCTCCTCCCCTCTGATTTCATTCAATCTATCTCCACATTTCTTCTAACCTTCATTGTGAGTATGAATGTGCCCGACCCTAAAAAGGTGTAGGTGTTCATCAATCCTTTAGTGAAGCACCTTTGTTGATGTCCCTTTTGGATGTACCACCTTTCCTCAAACCTGTAGATATGTCAAACATTTCAGTGGTACCTACTATGGTTTTCTCTTCCTCCTCCTCCTCTATAGCTCTTGCCTCATCTATGGGAAGTTCACGTCCCCTAACAGAGTAGAAGGTGGAGTGGTCCTTCTAGCAATGGAGGATGTAAGAGGATTCAACCTTCTCCAAAAGGTGGTCTCACACTTACTTGTTCTATTTTAGTAATAGAACCAATCCCAGCTTCCCTTGAGTTTTTCATCGCTGCTGAGTCACTTGGTGAGCCTAGCGATGAATCTCAGGCACAACTTTCCCCATCCATTGAGGTATGACATGACACTCCAATGAAGTGTATGTTTAACTCTCTAGATGAATTTCTGTCCTTGTCAATGATCTTCACGAAATCATTGACCATAGCTCCACAAGAGCCAAGTGGAGGAGACTTTGCAGGGCCTTCTTCCTTAGCCCTTATTGTGGGAGGGTTGGAAACTCCTCCTCTTAACATCCCACCACTGCAAGCTTGTCCTCCTTCCCCATATGATGATCTAGAGTGGGAAATGGATGACCTCCCGGTCGATCAGTGTTACAGGGAGACCCCTTCTTTATCTTTATAGTAGATGTGTGTGTGTTATGATGTGTTCCCCCATGATCATACTATGTGTGCCTAGATGACCCTTGTCACCCTTGTTGGTGCTTGGATATAGGAGTGGTTTTTGTTTTGTGAACCTTCTTCATTTTGTATCATCATTCTTCCATGTTTGTGATTAATTTTCGACAAATTGGGGATGATGCAAAGCGTTGGGGGCATTTAGGCTTCCCTTCCATGTTGACCCAATTTTTTATTTTTACTTTTTCTTCTCATACATTCTTCACATGGTCTAATATAGTAGTGGGTTGATGATAGTTCATTTTATATAGTATTATTATACTTATATATATTTATGAGTAGTTATAACCCTAAAATATTAGGCTACCCCTATGTCCTGTGTTTATGTTTATTTCTCTTTTTCTATTTTCGTATCTTTCTCTCTTCTTTGCTTGAGTTGTCCCTCTCATGTGTGACAAAACCACTTCTATGATACCTCAATTTTTAGAAAATGAATTCTTTGCCAACAAATCTTTTCTCAAGAATCTTCACAAACTTCTTTTGAAAGAATCATATTCTCAACTTGAAACCCTAATGGAACATGTTTCCTTCATCATGGGTTTTTAAAGAAAGAACTTGAGACCTTTTCTTCGAGGTGGGAGAAAATTTGACCTTCCCCTCATGAGGGAGCATTTTCTTCCTTTCAAATTCCTTGATGAAGTGAACATCTTTCGAAAGGATTCCTTGATGATGAATCAATTCGAGAAAGAAACATCTCTTTTCCACTTTCAAATAGCACATCACTTGAGTGGACCCCTTTCAAAGCTTTTCAATCTATCAACGGTCTACATGACTATTTGCTTACTTCCCTACATGGCCGCTTTCGTACATGTTCTATCTATGGGTGACCATGTTGATTTGTAGGTGTTCCTATGAAGCCGCTTTCTGACTCTGTGAAGTCCCCTTCCTTGGGCTTCCTCCATGTGATAGATCTTGGGGGATACCTCCCTATAGGTATGTGGGTTTGTAGGGTGCTTCTTCTAAGCTTCCTCCATTCAAGAGATCTTGGGGGTCACTCCCCTGCACATTTGTGGGTCTGTAGGGTGCTTGTTTTGGGTTTCCTTCATGCAAGAGATCTTGGAGGAAACCTTCCCTGTAGGTTTTCATGTTTGTAGGGTGCTTCTTCTAGGTTTCCTTCATGTGAGATATCATGGAGGACACCTTCCCTATAGGTCTGCGTGGGTCTGTGGGGCACTTTTTTTGGATTTCCTTCATGTGAGAGATCTTAGAGGACACCTTCCTTGCAGGTCTGCAGACCTCTAAGGCACTTACCTCTCGGGGCTTCCTTCATGTGAGAGATCTTGGGGGTCACCTCCTTGTAGGTCTACAGACCTGTACGACACTTTTGATCTACAACTTCATAGTTCAGTGGGGCTATGAAGTCCTTTGCTTCCCTTGTGCTTTTGAGCTCACCAGATTGTGATCTACTTCCTTGATGCTTTAGGTATAAATTTCTAACCCTATTAACTTTTTGATCTACTTTACCAAAGTACTCAGTAGTATTCATGCTTACTAAAGTGGGGACAAATGTATAGGAGTGAATTTACCCCTTACACAAATTCCCCTTTTACACTTCCTCGCCTTAGAAAATTAAATCCGAAGGAAAAATTCTACATCAACCTATTGACTTCCTTCCACTTGGAATTTTTCCTTTGTGTCGGTGGAAGAATATTTTTTGGGGATGCCCTTGTGACATGTAGGCATCCGCATAGTGTGCTTACATCCCTGATGGATTCCTGTATCTAAAGCTGGAAAAGGAATTACACTTCCCATTGGGGTTGGTTTGTAATGTCCCTCTTCGACCAACCAACCCCAAAAATGGAAAATTCTCTCCTTTCTCCTTCAAATTCTTCCATTCTTCATTCAACCCATCTCTTTTTGCATCCTCTAAGCATTCAACTCATCTTTTTCATCACTTCTTGCATTCTCAAGCATTCTCAGCCTTCATTTTCACTCTCAACAACACTCCAACACTCTATTGCAGCAACAACACTCTATAAACTCCATCAAGCAAGTGTGAAGCAAGCCATTACAATAGGGGCTTGAGATTTTGCAACACCTCCCTTCATCACAGTCAAGGCTGTGGTGATTTTTCAAGATCTATTTCTCCATCATTGGCTAGTGATCTCTTTGTGGAGGTGGTAACATTTTCACTCCTCTACTTTACGATTTGGTTGAGTAGCTATATATTTTTTTGTAGTGTTATTCATGTTCTTTCTTTCTTTACTTATTTATCATATATTTCTCTATCGTTTCTATTTGGCTATCTGTGGAGGTGGAAACACCAAAATTGGGGTCTAACTAAGGCAAGCCCCTATACAGCCCCAAAATATTTCCCCTCTTTCTTGTGTGAAGGAGGATGCACATTTGGAGCTAGCTAGAAAATAGGCACTTTCTGAGATTGTTTCCATCACCTTGTTTCTAGTTTATTTACTTTATCATTTCATATTTTACTTTTCTTACTTTCTCAATCTATTCTTACCATCTAGATTGTACTAGCTAGGCCGTTAGTAGGTTTATTTGGTAGTTTCTCTATTTTCATCATTTTCTAGCCATACAGATGCCAACACACTCGAGAGACGCCAATGGGCCACGTTGGTGTCCCTAAACTATGCTACCTTCCTCAGATAGAGAGTTGTCTGAGGCACATAACTAACTCCAAAAAGCTAGCTCGCATAGCCCAGATTATAGTTTAGGTTTGCAAAGTGATTAAAAGACTTTATAGTCTCATCATTCACATCCTTCACATCAAACACCCCTTTAGAGTGAGGTAAGTTAGGGAAACCTCCCACTCTTGGCTCTCTGTGACCTGGAGCCTTGACATGGTTGGTCCCCCTCTGTTGCACTATTCTTGTCTTCATTTTCCTTTTTCATGTTTCTTTTATGTGATTACATGTGCGTAATGTGATCCCCCATATAGTTTTATTTGATGTACCTCTCTCTTTGTGCATTCTTTTGTTTGCACCTACTTTCTTCTATATGTCATAATCATTTATATTTTCTTTGTCTCATATTTTCCTTTTGGGGATGACACGAGGCTTTGAGACATTTAGGTCTCTTCCATGATGAACCAAAAGCTTGTTGTTTATCTTTCCTTTGTTTTGTGTTTTCCTTTTTGGGATGATGCAACACATCAAGACATTTAGGTCTCTTCCATGTTGACCCAAAATTATTTGTTTTTTTTTCTCTCTTTGTGTCATTCTTTCTATTCCATGAGTATTTGGGGAATGATGGTAGTTTTGAGCTCTCTAAAAAGATTGTAGCAAAGACATACTGACCCCGAATTTGTGGATCCCTTATGTGTTTTTTGGATTTCATTTTGGGGGAAACCCCTTTCATGACATAGCTTTATTTCAAAATATATGCCTTGGAATATGGCTTTCCAATAAGCTCTCATGTCCTCTTTATAGTTAGAATTTATTATTTTCTACTTTAAAGTAATTGCTCACACAATGGTGTTTATCAATTTCTTTAAAGTAGGGGCATACGTTGGAATTATTCTTTTACAACTCATATTTCATTATGTAGTCTTCTTCCTTCATGTGATGCATCTTTCGCTTTGTGGTGACATTGGGTTTGATGTCCTTCAAGAGCATGATCTCTCTTAGCATATTATATTCCTCTTAATGGCTTGATGCAACACACTGCATCCCCTAAGTTGTGAATATTTAATTCTTTAGTTGGTCCTCTCTTGGAGACATCAGGCACGATGTTCCCTAAGTCAAGACCTTACATGAACCAAGCAAAAATCCTTTGAACATGCCTTACACTATTTTTCATTTACAATATCAGTTATATAGCCACCTTATGTAACACAATTTTCTTGCATGTGGATCCATCTTATTTGTTAATGGGTTTCAAGCATACAAATCTTTGCTTGACTCATGAATCCTATTGTTCGTGTGGGTGCAACCTTATCAAAGCTATCAGGAGGTATAGATTTGGTATGGTTAGCGTATGGGAACTGAACTTAGGCATGAATTTCCCATAGCTACTTTCTTTTTTGTGTGAGCACATACCAACCACGTGCATATGTATCTTTGGGGGCTCACCTAGTGGATGGTCTAAGGTTCCACTAGCCCTTGTGAGCATGCATTTGGCTTGCATAGTGGAAATCATGTTCCACTTTTAAACATTTCTTGGGAAAACAACTTAGATCTGATCCACATCATGCTAGACAAATGGTTGAGGCTTGATCCACCCCCTTTTCTTTTTCTTTTTATTTCTTTTTTCTTTATGTATTTGGCAATGCATGCTTGTGCCTTGTTACTCCTTACATTATTTACATGTGTTTTCTCATATGTTTATGTTGGTCTTCCATGGGATCTTCATCCTAGGGTCTTACGTAACCCTCTTGATCATTGTCATCCTATCTCACTAGCATTGGTACACTTGGACCCCTCTTGAAGTGAGTTTTTCTACTTTAGAGTGGTTTCGAAGAAATTTCCTCCTCTCACTAAAGTGGGGGCTAAATTTAGTGTAGAAAAGTGTATCCCTCTATCTTTTCACACTTGTTTGGGCCCTCCTTGCTAAAATTTGGATTCTTTATGCCTTAGTTGGTACTATTTTGCATCCAAAAGCCTTATTTAATGCATCTTTTTGAGGATAAACCTGACACTTATCTAATGACCAATCATAATTTTTTTTTTTTTTGGGTTATTTGTTCCAAATTTAGTGATCTAAGACTCATATGCCACCTTGGGTATATGGGTCCCACCTAAGTTTTGACGCATAAACCTAAATTTGGAATTAAACTTAACCTTTCTTAAAATTTGTGTCCCAAGCCTAGGCTATTGGGACTCATACACCCCAACTGGTGTATGAGTCATGCTTATCTTGGACCTATTTTAAATTCAAATTCTTGGTGGGATTTTATTCTCCTAGATCTGATGTCAACTTATAGTGTTGTAATTTTGAAAAATTTGACATAAACAAGTATAAATACAAGGTTAATTCACATATTTTCTCCTAGAAATTCAAGTATTCAAATAATCTTGCAAGTTTATGAGATCAAAAGCATTCAAGAGATGATTATCAAGCATTTTGGAGCTATATTCTAGAATCAAGTATCATGTCAAAGTCATCATGCATCATGTGTGTTTTTGAGCTAACATTTGTAATGTAGGTTCTTATGATTCAAGCAAGAATTCAAGTCAAGATCCATAGAAATCAATCAAGAATCAAGATCTATATTCATGCTATCCATTTCACATAATTTTGCAGCCTTTTTTACAAGGGTTTGGTGAGTTACAAAATAGCTTATTTGTTCATTCATCATTCCTTTGTTCTATTTCATTTCATTTTAAGGTTTGATTACCAAAATGGGGTGTGATCAAGGAAAACCCCTATCCATGAAAAAAAAACCAATTTTTCCTCTCTTTGATTTGTGATTTGTAGATTTAGGCTGAATATACATTGAAGAGCAAGATTAGAGAAAGTTGTCAAAGTTGTCACCTTTCTTGCAAGATTACGAAAAGTCACCTACAGGTCAAAATTTAGAGTTTTAGACTTAGAGATCGAAAGGGAGAGAAGCTATGGAAGATCACTAGAGGATACCAGAGTTTCATATCAACCTTGATACTAGGACTAAATCACCAATTGTGGCATATGAGTCCTAGTATACCAGTTTTCAAACATTTTTTGTAGATCATTGTTTACCAGTTACAGATTACGGATATAGCTCAAAACCCTAAAATGGGACTAATTTACCCAAACCAACATATGAATCCCATTGTGCATAAAAATTAAGCATTTTGGGATTTCAAACCTTATTCCAAGCATCTTCAGCTTTCTAGATGCAACTCTATTCATTCTCAGTTCATTCTTCTAATTTTGAGTTTTACTTCCTAGATTACATTGTTACATTTGTATATCTTTCTTTCTAAGAATTTTCTTAGTGGTGAACCCCCTTTAATCTTTAATCATACCCTAGGAAACCCTAACACTTTCCCACTCCTCAATCAAGTCAATTGGTTGAGGTATCTTGGTTTCCTTGAATGAAATAGAGCAAAATAGGGTCCTAAGCTTAGTTCCATCTCTGAAAAGGTGGAACTCCATATTTTCTAGGCTTTAGTTTCAATCTTTCAATGGATACTATTACACATGAAATACATTTGGACATAAGGCTAACTAGTGCAGATCAAGAATGAATAGAAGTTAGTTTGGTCAAAAAAAAATTATATGCTACAATTGCAACAAACTTGGACACATTTCAAGATTTTGCAAAAGCAAGAATGGAAAGTAGACCAATATAGAGCAAAGGAATAAAGCTATATAGAAAACTGATCCTACTAAATTCAAGAAGGAAATGGAAAATATTTGGAAAAAGAAAGAGGGACCTGAGAGCAAGGATGAATCAAATGCATCCATACCTCCATCTAGTGCAAATAATTCTTCTGAAAACTAAACCTAGACATAGGCTTAGGGGGAGAAATCTAACAACCTCCTAGAAATATGAAGTGTAAAGTAGTGACATTAATATATATGGTGTAAAATGGTATGCTTAAGCCCCTAGAAGAGAAACCAGTAGAAAATATGCAAATATGAAGAATTGCACAATATTTTAGGGTTTGCAGTGTATCAATTAAGTGTTTACTAGATTTTTAGGAATATGAAGCAATAAATACAAAATTAGGGCAGATGATAAGGTATAAAATGAAATTCTAAGTCATTTTAAATCACTTTACACATTTTAAATAGAGTAGAGTGAATTGAGAATTTATTGAAGGTGATTCAAAGAAAACTAGGTCAAACCCTAGTTCCCATCATTCACGAAAAAGGTATTTACAACTATTTGTGCTTTGTGAGTTGAAATAGAAGTAATTTCCTAAAAATTTAAGATAGAATTAAGATTACAATGGATATACCAACTATAGTCAACATCACTAAAATACCTAGATCAAAGTTTAAGAAGTTTTCATGGAAATTTTTTGACAATGACCCCAATGGTGCATTTTCAAAGATCCCAATTAAGGTTTTTTTGACTAAAGATGTTAGGACCTATATACATAGAAAATTGGATGATTATTATTACTAGATACTTAAAAATCAATGATATAATGAGTTTAATAGTGATGAATTTTTGGTAAAACCTAAATATGTAAACCTAGTGTGAAAGAAGCTAGACATTTGGAACTAGTGCCTTAACTTCAGTAGTCATTTCTATGAGAAATATGTGAGGATAGCCCTGAGCCAAACAAAATGAAAAATTCATGTGGATAGATATGCCCAAACTAATTTCAAAATATGTGATCAAGGCGATAATTGGGTTATGTGATACTGAACCTATATTAGTGTGATACCAAACATGTATCAGTGTTAAAGTCTATGAAGAATGATATAGTTATGCAGCTAACTAGTGCCACATATGATAAAAGAGCACTATGAACTAAACCCATTGCCAATCCTATTGTGAGATATGCATCAATCATGATTGAACACAAAATCTACTTTACCAATAGGGAAAAATCAATATCTACAACTATAATTTATGTTGCCCATGATATGGTTATAAATGTGAAGGATTATGATTTATGTAAGTTGCTCTAACAACAACTTATAGACAACTTGAATCAAACTAAGGAGAAGAAGTATGCCTTTAAATTTAGAACACGGATTGTATGTTTGTTATTCTACTTCTAAAGGGAGCTACCCAGAAGGAAAGACATTGTGTAGGATAGAAGCAGATCAGTGGCACACCAAATTTTTGATTCTTTACACAACATTGGAGATTATAAAGCTCAAGATAATAAATTGATTGCATTTTTCATAGTATTCCAAAAAAAATGTATGAAAGTGAAAGAATTCCAAAAATTTTAGTGAAGTATGAAAATGATATAACCTTTCTTGTATCTAGTTGATGAATGCATAATAGAGGTGGTTGAACCCATAACAATATGGATTGAGCCTCTTGGATATGAGATAGTTGAGAATGAGGCTGAGAGATACATTGAATTATTGTTAAATAGTCTTAGGGACTCCTCCCTTCCTAGACATCACACATACAAGGGGAAATCAACTAAAGTATACTTGGAGACCTCAGCACCTGCTAGAAACAAAAGAGTGAACACACAAGTTAAATAATACTTTGGTATGCATGACCTCTCGAAAGATGAAGTGGATAGATTAAAGGAAGTTGCAGCAAAAAGGAAAGCCAAAGTAGTTGGTGAGTCCTCTAGACCATGTATATCAGGAAGATCAACTTCCACCCCTACCTCTGCATTACCAAAACCTACTACAACAACTATCATTAAAGGGAAGAAGGTGGAGCTTAGTGCTTAAAAAAAAATTAATGTCTCTACACCCTCCAGAACCAACACCCGAACCTCAAAGAGAAAGGATATACCTTTGGTAGTACACCCTACTACCTTTGGAAGGAGGAAGAAGAAAAATAAATCTAGAGAAAGAAACCTAAGTGTTGTTGAATCATGACAATTTTTTATAATCCACTACAAAGTTATATGAATAAAACTAGAAAATAGACATTGAAGCAATCATTCAGTATATTATCATTCTAGAGGCTGATATAAATAATATTCAAGACAAAGTTCCTACAGTTGTATGGAATGCATTAATGGAAAGAAGAAATGAGGCCATTGAAAAAGAAGATAAGATAAAATTTGATGCGCTAGAGGAAATTGGATCCTTGCTATCTGAAAATGACAAATCCACACTAATTGAAGTGTATACCAAATAATTGAGGGTTAAACAAAGAGTAACCATACTTATGGGAAGAGAAGAGGACAAACCCAAAAATATAAAACAAGATATAGTGAATATGATTAGAGATATTGTAGAAATTTTTGGGATGATTCTAGTTTCATCATCTAGATCAGCTCGAGAAAAGGAGCTTGGTAAAAATAAAGTTATTGATGTAGAGGAAAATAGTCCTATAACTAATTTTCTTGTTTTCAAAATAGTTTCAGAAGATATAAATGCTCAAACTATAGAAAATAATCCATTATTTGGTGACACATATAATGTGGTAATCTCTCCACAATTGGTAGATAATGAAAATTATTCCCTGGAGACATTCGCTCCTCTGGAAGATATTGAGAATACAACTAGTGAAAATAATGAGGACTAGAATAAGATTGATGTGAATGCTAATGCTAAAGATCATAATGACAAGCTGAATGAGGACATTGGAAATGAAGAAAATAAATATGGAGAAGAAGAAAAAGGTCAAGAAGAAAAGAAGAATGATAATAAAGATGATGAGGATAATAAGGAGGATGAAAACAAAGACAGACAAAAGGAAAACCCATCTAGAAAAGAAGAAGAGAAAGAAGAGAACCAAGAGGGGGTTGAAGTTGAAAGAAATGAAGAAGAATCGTAAAGGACCATAGAGCCATCAATGTCATCCAGAGAATCCTTCGATAACACACTCAAGGTTCTTTTGATAAGGAAAAAAAGGATTCAACAGTCATTCCTCCCTAGTTGATTCAACTCCCATCACACTAAGGTTGTGTAGATCTTAATAAGATCTCATCTATGTAAAGGATGAATATCAAAGATAATTTTCTTACCTATAGAAGAAAAGAGATTATAGAAACTCATCAGAAGGGGATTGAGCTAATAAATGATGCCATTAAGGCACTACAAGATGCTATCCCTGGTACCATAGTTGATAATTCTCTAACACCTATTGAGAATTTAAAGTTTCTAGTTGATTCACTCAAGAATTATAACTCTAGCCTAAAGAAGCATACTATACAAGAAGTTTAGTCAAGGATTGTTGAAGCTAAAAAACTTGAAAATATAAATCCTAATCTAACTACTTTGAAAGAGGGAGAGGAGAGCTTGGTAGAGTTGGAGTCAACGTGTAAGGCACTTGCTACAACCAAGAATATTTGGGATGAAGTAAAATCTTCTTGAGAATCAATTCTCAAGGAGATAGAAGGTGCCTCCACCTCCAGATAAACATTCTTCATGTTTTTCCTTTTATTGTTTCAGTTGCTTTCAATTTTTTTGTACATACAGCCAAATTAATTTTTTCGATAACTCCCTGAGGGGGAGTTAGTAGATCTTAGTAATTTCTTTGTACATATGCATCAAGGTTAGTTCATATAAGTATGTTACTAACATACCCTTTGTCCTTGATGTCAAAGGGGGATAATTTTTGGTGACAGAGTTGTTAATATATTGTGTTTTGGGGAGAATTTTTGAGAAGATTGGGATAAATTTTGGTGCTAGAATTTGTTGGAGTAACAAATATGTTGCGAGAATTTTTGTTGTATGTTTGAAAGGGGGAGTGTTCATACAAGTTTTTGAAGATAGTTTTGATATTGAATTTTTGGAGATTCATTTTTTGCATATGTTGCCATCAATGACAAAGGGGGGGATTATTAAAATAATGAAGAGGGAACCATTTGATGTGTTGTCATTGATTCCAACATTGATAGTTGACAACTTTTTACTAATCCAATAAACATTTTTTGGCGACATCTTGATCCGATAATTTGGTTTGGAATTTATTGTGTTAGAAGATCATCTTATGTGGTTATAGTATATTATTTAGGACTAATAAAGACATCTACGACCAAGATCTCAGGGATTTTGGATGAACAAGCTAGAAGTTACAAGTAGCAGAAGTTTGACATATGGTTTTTTGGCTTTATATTGTGCAAGAGGGTATGAGTTATTTGGTCTACATTCCTATGTTGTTTGGATTCATACCCTACAATTTTCAGAGATGGTTTATTGGTTTTAGTACTACATATATTCCAGATGGTGCATGTTTATTTGATTAGATGGACCGTTGGTGTGTAATTAGTTGGTCTATTTTGTGTTTAGGTCCAACCCTTGGCCAACCTAACATATGTTGTGTGTTGTAAGGAATATGTATGTACTACAGATGTTAGTAAGACCTATTTTAGGTTCATGCCAACACAAATCAAATGTTGCATGTTTGAATTAAGCACGAAGATGTTTTTAAATCAAGTGTGGAGCCGACAAAGCTATTTTGAATTAAAATAAGGCTACATCTAATTAGGTTGACTTAATTGAAGCATGTAGATGTAATATGGTATACATGTGAGTGAATGAATTGGAACCTTTGACAAATTTGGTGATAAAAATGGCTCTCCAACCTAATAAACACTAGCACAGTCTATTTTCTAACAGCTTTGGAAAGGCCACAATTGCATTTGTGGCTTTCCTCTAAATTGAGAGGTACAATCCCTCATGCAAATTAAATGAAAGATAAGTAGCTATTAACCAAAATAAATAAGGATAATTAAATTAATACATAAAATTTTAATTAATTTGAATCAAATCCTAAAGATCATAGTCAAAAAACTCACACACTGTATTTAACTAATGACGAAATATAGTGTAAGCATGAATGGAAGATTTCATAATTGCAATAAAGGAAATAAATGTAGTAGAATAAATCTCACACAGAAAAATGTATTCTATATCATACATGGCTCATAGGTTAGTACAATCAACATTACATCCCACTAACAACACATAAATTGGAAGTTATTACAATTATAAATAGATTAACTAAAACAAATCCTAAGTGTTCCCTCCTTCACTACAACATAATGTTATTTCCAATGATACAACCCCTGCTAAATGGTCTCTTCACCTAGATATAGGAATCATATTCCTCTCTTGATGGTTACCAATTGGTTATGGTAACATCTTCTTATTATATAATTATCTAGCTTGGAAACCAGTGGCCGAAAAATGATTAATAACCAACATGATTAAAATTATAATGAAAAGAAATTAAACAATTCTCGAGTAGTTGATTTAAATCTCACCTCATGGCCATTGATTTTGAAGTGGTTTGCATACCTCACCAATTGAGCATTAAAAAAATATCACATGTGCAAGTTGTCTAGCCAAAAAATCATTTGGGAATGTAACTAAAATTCCCACCATATCAACCATTAATTTAGACCACTTCACCATCCTATCATCTTGATTGTTCTTGGCTAACATTTCTTGCCAACCCTCTATAAATTCAACAGGAACAACCGCACTTCATTATCCTGCAATATCAAACATGGCTAGTGCTTAAAGTGATGGTGTACCCATGAATGATTTTTTCACCATTGAAGAGATTGAGTGCAGTCCTCTTTTCAGGTGACTGCCTAATTAATTAAAAGGGGTCTTCACAGTTGAAAGCGAGTTTAAGGAGGAAGTACTACACAACATATTGGGAGATACTTTTTTGAACCAAGTTCACGTGCACAATGTAAAACTCCTAGAGAACTTCATGCACACCCTAATCCACACCTTCGATCATCATGATTGGGGAACGAGGGCATCAAAACAATTGGTGTGACCAAAATTCCTCCATCAGATGAACATAGCCATTGCTAGTCTTAGTAGTTATCCATGGAGTGGGCCGATAGGCAATGCCATTTACATTTCTTCTATTCCTTATAATGAATCCTTGGTGGAAGCAATTACTCTCTTGCATGTGGGACTTGTAAGAAACAACATGGACCTATTTTCCCAATTTCTATAGATGCATGAGAACCTTCTCTCACCTGCTTAGATAAAGCATCTCCATGTAGTTGTAGAAGTAATTTGTGTGCTAGTGTTCACCCTTTATGGTTGAAAAAGATTTCCTTTTTTTTATATCATCTAGCTTCACATTTATATGTAATCAACATAAATTTTGTATTTCTAGCAATACATATATTATATATAATAAAGTATAGCTTTCTAGTACTCCTAGTGTTGATTTCCTATATCATGAGCAATTCTATCTTGAATTTGGTTTTAATTATTCTTCGGATGAATGGAATTTTCTTTATTTAAATTTACATAAAAAAAATTCATTTATACTTTAAAATGATAATTTGTATGATTACCATTTAATTTATTTGAAAACACACTTTGGTAGTAATGTGGAGACTTTTTCAAACTACACAAATCACTTTCGTAGTTATAGGAGACACTTGGATTCCCGCTTGGCTTTGAAAAACTTTGAAAAAAATTATTGGTGATCTTTTTAACAAGTTCATAAACCCTAGGTACTGACCACCAACCTTTTTATAGGAAGGACTTTAGAACATGCGATGGGTTAGAACAAAACCACAAAATACAGCCCAGGTTAAAAGACTATGAGGAAAAAACCTGTAGTGGTAAAATGGGAAGTTATACAATGGCTAAAACACACCCAAGTTATAATATTTAATAAAAATCCACCCAAGTAATGAATTAGCCAAAAATTAATATGGGGTTTCAGTTTACAAAGAGGGGTCCCAAAATTTTGCAATAGGGGCTCCGACTGGGGACAAGGACTGAAAAGGATGTAGCTAGGAACTTAGAAGTATAAGACTAGTCTTATCCATTGGGCAACAAAGTCAAGCAAAGAGGAGGGAAAACAAGCAAGACAAAATGAACAACCCAAAAATGAAACACCAAAAAGGCACACCAAAATGCTATATACAAGGTAGGTAACACATACTGAAAAAGGAAAGGAGGAGGAAAACTCACACAAAACCATTAATGGGTTGCGAGAAGAAGGACCTAGACCTGAAGAAACCTATTGGTGCATGTAGCTTCTGGAAGGTAGTGAGAATATGGATGACCCAAATATAAGCACTAAAGTTAAACAAAAAGCTGATACCATTGCTTCCAAACAACCACTTCTCATCATAAATCATCTCCTAACATGAAAATTTATCATCAGATACATCTAAAGCACTCCTTATTTCCTAAGACTCAATTAAAAATGTTTCCCACATTTGAAGTGAATTTAAATTTCCCACACTCCTTGTATCAACATAATTCACTATTTTATAAACTATCCCTTACTTAGTATAGCTACTCTATGATTCCACGACTTCATAATACTTTACTTTCATTATTTCCTCTTCTTCTTGATTATTAACAAAGAAATGAGTAGCATCTACTATTAATGTTTCTAACAAACCAAATCTGATCTCTCCAAATGAAACATTGTCATGTACCTCAAATTCTTCAAAAAGGAAGAGAGTATTTGAATTAATTGACCACTTAACTTCACTTTTACCTAGAGGATCTTTAACAATCTCCTTAGTGACATAGGTAGTTTTATTTTGATGATCTTCAAATGTGAAGGTTTCATATTTTGGTATAAAAAGATCACTAGACTTTGGGCCTTTACTTTTTGGACTAAGAAGAAGAAAATTACTTGCAAGGATAGTTGAAGGATCAAATTGAAAGGTAGGATTATACCTTTCTCATGGTGTGTAGTATCCATCATCACTAGATGAGTTGAGTTAATCCTCTGACTCAACTATGGTGTTTAGGCTATACATCTGGGCCTACCAATACTGATCTTTTTCTTTCACATAATTTTCCTGATTAGGTAAATATTGTACCTCATCCAATATAGTCAAGTTAATTATTTCAGTGGTAGGACAGGAGGCATTAGTAATTTCCTAAAAAATAGAGGAGGAAGGGGTGGGTAGTCGGTGATGATTGATAGACTAAGAAACATGCTTAGGTTTCCACTCACCAACTACAATTAGGTCATTTTCAATGTTCACCAATTCAGTTTGGGCTTGTTCAATTTTAGAGACCTTATCCCTCCAGTTACGACACCCTGTTTTAGTTTGATTCAGTTTGATAGATAGATGCTTTAGTTAATTATGATACTATGTTGTTCATTTTCAGACATGACTTTGACATTACGTTGTTTTTATACTCTATGGATGATACATTTGACATCCTGATTATCTGGTTGCGTTTGAGTGATGATGTTGAGATAGACACACATGTGATATGGTTTATTTTGCTTATAAGTTGTTATGGGGTTATCATGATGTGTATGATAAAATAATACTTGTCAGTTTTGGTGAAGAAGACAGTGTAGCACTACTCACTCATGAGTATTCTACTACGCTGCGATTCTTCTTCATGGTGTGTTTGTTGATATATGTTTATATGCTTAACAATGATGTTTTATACAGATACAGGTATCGGGTATTAGCTCCACCTACTTGATAGGTCTGAGCGTACCCTAATTCAATGTAATTATGTTGATCCAGAGATAGTGTTAGGTCCTTATTAAACCATTGTTCTTCATTGAACGAGTATCTTTTGTCACCTGTTGTTGTTGTGTAGTTTGTTTCTGTTGTGTCATTCTTTTTTGTATTGTTTTGTTTGGGAATTCATTATTTTAGTAAAATGATTAATTGTTAATATATTTGATTAAATTTTTATGTTTATGTTTATGGTTTAATTTATTAATTTAAATTAAATGTGTAAACTAGATTCTTGTGAAAAGTTGATATTTTAAAAGAGTTTGTTTCAATAAGTTATAAATATCTAAAAACTTGAGTTTGAGTTAAAAGATAATACCTTAGATATTTATTGATTGGAACTGATTGATTTATTTCGAATGCATGAATGACAATCAGTTAGGTTTTTCAACTTGAGATAATATAAATGAATTAAAAATATTTTTGGGGTTGCAATTTTGGGATACATAGGAATTTTCTAGAAGAATTTTCATGGCAGCAATTTTGAAGAAAATTTTGTACGGCAGTTGTTTTGGAAAAGTTTTCATCTTAGATTTTGTTTGCAAGAATAATATTGGATTGGATTGTTTGGATTTCTTTGTAAAAAATCTATTGATTTTGGGCAGAATTGACAGGAGCATCAGACTTTGTTTCAGTTCATATTTTCAGCTTTATCAGGTTTTCTTCTTTGATTTTAAATTCTTGAGTTGAATTTTTTAGAATATGATGTTGAATTTTTTTGCTCTGAAAAGAATTATCTTGTTGAACCTATAGATGCATCCAAGTAATAGATTAAGTTTTCAAATTTAAAATCAAATGTAGAAAAACCATGTTTTCTTGAAATTAACATTTCTAATTTGGAAACCCAACATTATATCAGTCTATATCTTTTCTTCGTATATCGCGTGCACGTTTATATTGAATGGCGACTAGCAATCAATGGGAGACTTATGAGTTTATGATTTAAATGGAGGGATAGGAAATTCATGTTATCATCGGCCAAATAGGGGAAAGACCTTGATGTGAACTAAATCATGTATATCAGAATTCCTATTTATTTATTGAATGGGAATTAAAGAAATCTCTTAATCTTAGCATGTAACTTGTCTTTTCTTTGAGTCATTAGTTTCCTTACACCCTGCGCCATTTTATATAATTGAAGGAAATGATTATGATCTCTTAAAAAAATCAATCTTCAATCTCCTTTTTCTTGCCATGCGTTTTATGCCTAGTTCGTAACTAATTTGTGCGTTATATTTAAGCCTTGTAAATTGCTCCCAAAATTTGAGTATTTGAATTATGTACAATACTGTATATCCTTTGATTATGGGAAATCAATGGAGAACCATACTGTGTGTGTCTTTCTTTGAAGTATTCCATAAGATGACACTGATTTGAATTTTTTGTGTCAATCTGTTACACGCATTGTTTATGTGTACTCACTTAACTTATTTAGTTATATATTCCTTCCATTATGCTTAGTGTATGTTTTTTTTCTATCGACCTCATGCAAATTTTGCGCTTATCCATTAACTCACAGATTTCTTACTCTTTGCTTAGTAAATTCTATTTATTTTTGCCGATAATTCACTTGGTTAATTATTTTTGATTGTCAGTTCATAGGTTGCACAAGGATGTTTGATTCTTCTCCATTACTCTTTGTAATTGACTTCGAAGTTTTGATTGATACAGTCGTCACTGTTGTTACATGCGTTTAATTTTATACTAGTGTCCATGTATATATTAAGGTCACGAACCTTCCTTAGTTATTCACAGCTCCTCATAATCATTTCTTGATTATCAAATCACAAATTTGCTTTGGTTGCCATCTCTCATCCCCATTGTTTATTACCTGTAGCTTAATGTTTATCAGATTTATATTAAATGGTCAAGTAGACTTGTGTGCAACCTTCCTTCTATTGAAATCTGTTATGTTACCATTGATCAATAACCCTGTTATAAACAATTTCTTGTAGCTTTTCAATAATATATAATCATGTTAAGTTTATCTTTTACTCTCTTTGGTCACTACTATTAAGTCATTGTGCAATTGATGATATTTGTTGTTACGGTTCTGTTAATAATCTCTAGATCTAAATTCATCAGATTTAGGATACATGTCTGAGAATTCTTATAATTCTTTGCTTGTAAATTTTGTTTGACATTGTTAATGCTTTTCTCCCTTGTCATATTTTAATTTTTTGATTGTAAGATTGCAGTTGGGGACATGATCATGTCTTAAATTTTAATTTCACTCTTTAAACTTATGCATGCATTAATCTTCCATGGAGTGTATTCTCCTTGCATGGCACATATTCTTTCCCTTTATCATGGCATGATAGTAACTTCAGTTTACTAAGACTTAGCATGCTAAACTAGTGATTATAATTGAGTTCTATGTTGTACACGTGCAGCTGCAACAACTAGTTTGTTATTTGATACAATGAAAATTGAATAGCCTTAGTTTTATATATGAATGTTATAATATGTGTTAGTTGCATTTATATTGTAATTAGTAATTACAATAAGGTTATAATATTTTCAAAAGGAAAGATCATAGATTCACTTAGTTATAAATCTAACGTTTATTAATGACAATTTATAAACTATTATAACTTATAGTTCACAATGATTTAATGGTGATGTATATATATACATATATATAATTGTAAATAATTTAATAACGACCATGTTATCTTTGATTGAATTGATATTTCCTAAAATTTTGATTTAGATGTATATGGCTTTTAAAATTGTGAATTAATGGACTATTATTTTTAACCATTCTTTTATTTGATTCGAGGTCAAGAAAGTTTTTGTGGAAGAATAATTTGTTTGCAATAAGGAACTCTTAAATGAATCGTTTAATTTATTTAAGTCATGAAGATTTGATCATTGTGCATGATAGGTGATAAATATTTGTTTTCATAGATGAGTGCACTTTTTTGTTATCGAGTTCTTTTACTTCTAGAGGCTTGTGGGCTGATTTGTGATATGAGCTTTTAATATTTGTTAATATTTGTTTTAAATACCTTGATCTATTTTGGGACTCAGCCATGCGAGAGTTATTTGTCACCTTTGAGGTGTTTGAATTGTTCCATGATTGGACCATGAATGAGATATGTTTATTATGGAGTTTTATATGCATGTTGGTAGTCCTTGGTATTTTGATATTGTGTCATGTTTATAGGAAGAGTGGCTTGCGATAGGGGCCGGAACCCTACATGGTTGCCAGGGTAACCTATTGTGGGTTTTTGTAATCCAGTGAAAACCTAACTAATGTACTAGGGGTTGGGTAGTATTTAACATTAATTCAGATAATATGTATGCCTCACCTAGTGCCTTAATGCTTGTTTAGATTAAGGGTAGGTTGAGAAGGCTTGGAATGGCTTGTCGTCTACCTTGTCTTCTTGAAAGGTAACTCGAATCCACATGAGTTTTTCTAGGGCCGAGAATTGGTAGAGACTGCCAGGGTAAGTCTAGATGAGGGTCGATAGTCTAGGAAGATTCACCAAGGTAACCCAGAATAGCTATGTGATGACACTCTATCCTGGAGCATGCTTGTGGTATTTTATGTAGTCACCTTTGTTACTATTGTAGCCTCTAGGATTTTACTTGTGATCTTGTAATTTTAGATTTTGTCATGTCATTATGTGTAGTCAGCCATGCAATGCAATGTAATGTATGTTCTTTGTTGTTTGTATGATTGTCTTCTAGACTTGTCATTATCTCCTAGCACGGAGGGAGTGGACCTTCAAGTTTCACGTGATAGGGAGGAAACCATGCTATTACCTCATTTGATACTCTTACAGATGATACTATACTTGTAGCAGGTTCCTATAACTTCATTGTTCGTGATAGTGGACGTTGAACATGTTTGAAGACATGAATGTTTGATATGATGAGATAATTATCCTCTTTGTATATTTACCTCATGTGTATGAGTGTACTCATTGTATCAACATTATGATGTATTGGGATTTATTAAAATCTCACTTGATGTAATCTGGATATATATGTAACCTGATTGTATAAAGGTTTTGAAAATTGGATCATTCATGGATTTAACTTGTACTTATGTTTTATGTTCGGATATGATGTTCTTATTTTAATGTTTGAGTAACGTTGTCTTGGAATCCTTAAGACAATTGTTTAATCGAATGACCTTTTAAGAAAAAAATTATTCGGTTAATTTGTTCTTTACACTTTGCTTCAATGGAATTCTTGGCAGGGCGTTACAGTAAATATTGTACCTCATCCAATATAGTCAAGTTAATTCTTTCAGTGGTAGGACAAGAGGCATTAGTAATTTCCTAAAAACTAGAGGAGGAAGGGGTGGGTAGTGGGTGATGATTGATAGACTAAGCAACATGCTTAGGTTTCCACTCACCAACTGAAATTAGTTCATTTTCAATGTTCACCAATTTAGTTTGGGCTTGTTTAATTTTAGAGACCTTATCCCTTTTAAGCATAAGTTGAATATTAGGATCAAGGGTAGAAATAAAAACATGAAATTGAATCACATTGCTTAGTTTTTTTGATGAAGGAGTTTGCTGAAAAGATCGGTTGAATCTATGGACAATCTCCCTCATAGGCTCATGACCTTCCTTTACAATTTTGAATAAACCTCTAAGTAATGTAGCTACATCAATAGGAATCTAGAAACTCCTAAGGAATTACTTGTGTAGGACATCCCATCCAATTATGCAACCTTTTTCTAACCCTTTAAACCTTTTAGCAACCTTCTCAACCATATTTTCAACAAAGATTTTGAAAAAGACATCTTCATCTTAGATACCAAGTATTCCATTCACTATAGTCATAACTAGGACATGCTCTTCAAGATATTGGACACCATCATCAAAGAATTTTGAAAACTTCTTTCTTGATCCATGTGGCAGGTTGTTACATTGAGATAGGGTGAAAGGCCAAATATTACTACCCTAGGGAACATAGGTCATGGTACTCAGAGTCCCTAACTCCTATAGAAGTAATGAGGAGAAACTTCAAGTCATCGCGGAGGTGGCGATTGAGCTGGAGGGTGATTTTTTGGTTGGTTAGGACACTAATTTAGATATTTATTCAGAGGTTGATTCTAACATGGATCAGGGTAATGGGGTGGGTTGTTGTAGTATTCAAAATTTAATCTTGGGGCTCATTACGCTATTGGTGGTGTTGGGTATAGGGCCCACTCCTCTTCTTCTTCCAAGATGAAGTGACTCGCATATAATCAATTGCACTTCTCATGTACCTCCAAGCGAGTGTATTTAATTGTGATATTATTTCCTCTTGCTCCACTTGTATCTAATAAGGGTCCATTTGAAGTACGGGGAACACGTCATTGTGAGGAAGTACCATCTTGTTGCATGGCACAAAAGAAAATTTTCATAAATTAAAATCTTTCCCTAGCTGATTCACCAAAAAATTGTTAACAAATGAATTGGCCTATTTGATAAATATGGTGATAACAATGACTCTCCATCCTAATAATTACTAGCAACTATTTTCTAACAACTTTGGAAAGGCCACAATTGTATTTGTGGTTTTCCTCTAAATTGAGTGGTACAACTCCCTCGTGTAAATTAAATGAAAGATAAGTAGCTTTTAACTAGAAAGCAATAAGGAAACTAACATTAATACATAAAAATGTAATTAATACAAAGAAAATTCTAAAGATCACTAGTCGGAAAGCTCACAAACTGTATTCAACTAATGACTGAATATGGTGTAAGCATGAATAAAAGATTTCATAATTGCAATAAAGGAAATAAATGTAGTAGAATAAATCTCACAAAAAAAATGTATTCTATATAGTATGTGACTCATAGGTTAGTATAATCAACATTGCATCCCACTAACAACACAAAGATTGGAAGCTATTGCAATAAAAAATAGATTAACTAAAACAAATTCTAAGTGTTCCCTCCTTCAGTATAGCATAGTGTAATTTCTAGAGATTGAACCCCTACTAAATGGTATCCTCACCTAGATATAGGAATCATATTCCTCTCTTTATGGTTACTGATTGGTTGTGGTAATTTCTTCTTGTTGTATAGCTATCTAGCTTGGAAACCAGTGGCCAAAAAATGATAAATAACTAGCATGATTACATTTCTAGTGAAAAGACCTTAATCAATTCCCAAGCACTTCTTGATTTAACTCTCATCTTATGGCCATTGATTATGAAATGGTTCACATACCTCACCAACTGAGCATTAAACAAGTATCACACATGTAAGCTTTCTATCCAAAAAACCAATTGGGAATGTAACTTAAATTCTTGTCATATCAACCATTAATTCATACCACTTCACCGTCCTATCATCTTGATTATTCTTGGCTAACGTGTCTCACCAACCCTTTTTAAATTCAATAGGAACAACCTCACTTTGTCATCCTATAGTATCAAATATGGCTAGCACTTAGAGTGATGGAATATCCATGAATGATTTTTTCACCATTGAAGAGATTGAGTGCAATACTCTTTTTAGGTGACTGTCTAATCAATTAAAAGAGGTCTTCACAGTTGAAAGCGAGATAGAGGAGGAAGTGTTGTGCAACATATTGAGAGATACTTTTTTGAACCAAGTTCACGTGCACAATGCAATACTCTTGGAGTGCTTCATGTACACAATAATCCACACCTTTGATCATCGTGATTGGGGAATGAGGGCAGCAAAATGTTTGGTGCAACTAGAATTCCTCCATCAGGTGAATGTAGCCATCGTTGGTCTCAATAGTTATCTATGAAGTGGGTCAATAGGTGATACCATTTGCATTGCTTCTATTCCTTAGAATGAAGCCCTAGAGGAACTAGTGACTCTCTTGTGCGTGGGACTTGTGAGAAAAAACATGGGGTTGTTTGCCTAGTTTCTTCAGATGCATGAGAACCTACCCTTACCTGCTCAAATAGAACATCTCCAAGTATTTGTAGAAGCACTTCATGTGCTAGTGTTCACCCTTTGTGCCTAAAAAATATTTCCTTTTTTTGATATAATATAGCTTCATGTTTCTATGTAATTGACATAAATTTTGTATTTCTAGCAGTACATATATTATATATATAATAAATTATAGCTTTTTCGTACTCTTGGTGTTGATTTCCAGTATCATGAGCAATTTTATCCGGATTCTGGTTTTAATTCTGCTTCAAATGAATAGCATTTTCTTTATTTAACTTTACATAAAAAACATTCATTTGTACTTTAAAATGATAATTTGTATGATGACCATTTAATTTCTTTGAAAACGTGCTCTAGTGGTAATGTGGAGACATTGTCGAACTACATAAATCACTACCGTAGTTATAGTAAACACTTGGATTCCCGCTCAACTTTGAAAAACTTTGAAAAAAATTATTGGCGGTCTTTTTAACAAGTTCATAAACCCTAGGTGTGGATTTCCAACATTTTTAGAGGAAGGGCTTCAGAACATGTTGTAGGTTACAGTAAAACCCCAAAATACCACTCAGGTTAAGAGATGATGAGGAAAAAGAACTATAGTGGTAAAATGGGAAGTTATGCAAAATGGGAAAAACATCACCTGAGTTACAATACTTAATAAAACCTTGCCCAAGCAATAAGTTAGTAAGAAATTAATATGGGGCATCAGTTTACAAAGAGGGGTCCCAAAATTTTTACAATAATATGTATGACATTTTTGAGTTTCATAAGGTTTAAGAAGTGTAATATGAAGTGTGCGAGATCTAATATTGTGCGAACTTACAAATATGTGTGTGTGAGATCACAATAAGGGAAGAATTTCTATGAATGTTGAGTGACTATTGAGAAGAGAAATATTTTTGTGTTTAGAGCTTCAAAGGGACTAAATTCAGCACAAGGAAGGTGTTCTTTGTATTAGTTCACACTTTGGCTATGTATCAACTTATTTTTTGTATCTATTTCTAGCTATGAGCCTTATAAGGATAGTGAGTCATGGCAGTGATCCCCTATAATATCTTATAACCAGTTATAATATATTGTGAGCTAATCCTCACCATGGTTTTTCTCTTTTTTGGTTTTCCATATAAAACTTCTGGTGTTCATGTGTTATGTGGTGTTGTGATCTCTTTCATGTTTTCATTTATAACCACGGTTAGATATGTTTTGATTATTGGTTGGATTATGACTAATGGTTTAATAGAATACTGATTCACCCCCCTCTTAGTATTCTGGGTGTTCAACATTCCACTCCTTCCTCAATATTTTTCTTTGAAGTATAATAATAGGGCCAAGCAAGAATTTTTTGTAAAAATAAGACCTGATAAAAAATGGACAAAATGAGGTCCAAGCCCTAGATAGGAATCTACCAATTGAACAAATTAATGAGACAATGAAAAATGACAAGTCTCTAGGTATTGATGGCTTAAAGATAGAATTCTATAAATCCAATATTGTTTGGATTGGGCCTAAAGTAATTAATGTCTACATTGAAGGTTTTAGAAATAATTTATTTTGGAAAAATATTAGTAGAGTGGTAATCAAATTAATCCACAAGAATGGAGATAGCTCCTTAATAAAAAATTAGATATTTATAACCCTATTAAATGTCTCTTACAAGATCCTAAAAAATACCCTTGCTAATAGGTTAGCAGGGATCTTCAAGAATATAGTCTCAAATACTCAGAAAAAATTTATTCATTGAAAATATATTCTAGAAAATTTTATCACTAGTTGGAAAGGCTTACATTGGACTAAAAATAGTACACAAGATGTGGTAATGATTCTCCTAGATTTTGAAAAATCATAGACATAATTGAGTGGGATTTTGTAATTACTATGCTTGAGGCTTTTGGTTTCCCCTTGAAATTTTTCAAATGGATTACAATACTATTTGAGGAGGCCTCCACTAAAATTGATGTGAATAGGGAACTCTCAAAGCCCATTATACTCAATAGATCTATCAGAAAAGGATGTGTGATTGATCCTCCACTATTTGTTATTGTTGTTGAAGCTATCCATTACATTTTAATAAATAGAATGTGTAACCTGGAAAAATGGAAATTAGTCATAATAGAGGTAAATAATTAAAGCGGTAACCATATATTTGTAACTCAATACCTAAATGCAAACCAAATCAATCAATAGAAGGAAAGCAACACAAATGAAATGAAAATTAGTTAAACAATACATTTACCTTCACTGTGTTGAAGCGCATTACTTCCATTATACTCCTTTTCTTTCTTGTCTCTCAAAATAGAGTATGCACTTCTTTTTCCTTAAGCTCAAGTGTGTGAATGATAGAAATGATGAAAAATTCCAAACTTAATGGTTAGCCATCAAGGAAATGTGAGGCATGATTTTATAGAAATGCTCGATTCAAATGAACAATCCATATCAAGAGGTGCAAGGTCACGATCAATGGTAGAGGATTGTTGAGAAAAATTGATTAAGGATTTAATTGACTGCAACTGGTTGTAGGATTTCAATTAACTATTTATATGAGAAACTGACTAATAAGTTAATGGATTTTATTTATTTGTTAGGAGAATTGATTTGTCTATTAACTCACACTGAGTGAGAGTGAACTGATTTGAATGACATAAGTGAGATTGATTAATCAATAAACTGGAAAAGAGTAGTTGTTAAGTTTGAGGGAATTATGAATGAGAAGATAATAATTAAATAATTAATTATTGGAGGAATGTGCAAGTGAGGATAAATTAATAAATATAATGTTTATTTATTAATAGTGAATGGATAATGTTGAGATGAAAAGGGAATTAAATAATTAAAATAATTATTTAATCTTAGAAGTTAGAATTTGGTCAATTAAATCATTAATAATTATTATTTAATTTATGAAGGTGTTTGAATGTTGATTAAACAATTAATGATAATCATTTAATTAAAATAGAGGAATAAGTAATTAATGGCATAATTAAATAAATAATTTTTACTTAATTAATCAAGAAGATTAATGGTAATTAGGACATAATTAAATAAATAATATTTATTTAATTAGTTAGAAAGATTAAAATAAATTAATTAAATAACATAAATTAACTTAATTAATAGTAGAGTGTGATATTTGACAATAACTAAATAATGAATTATTATTCAATAATTAGGAGAAAAGTGTGAAAAATAGTATAAAAGTGATACTTGTAGACTAGGGCAATTGTGGGTATCTATATTTTCCCCTTTTTGATACAATGTGTTTTTATAGTATTGTGTCAAAGAGAATTCAAAAATTCATGCTCAAGAGTTTTCCCTATATGTCTTAGTGATGGCAGGATAGCATGGTGCCCCCTTAGAAAAAATTGTAATTTTTTGAAAAAAAAACCAAAAAAATGGGAAATTGTTTTGACAGGCTAATTTGATGGTTGTAAATGTCCTAGAAACAAAGAATTTTTATTTTAGGGCACTTGGGGTGTCTATTTTTATGTTTGAAGGTATGCACCACATTTGTAATCACATTTGTCACATCTATCACTAGGTGCACCACATTTGTGTGGTGTGTTGTAATTGTTTTCCCTAACCAAATGTGTAGGATACTCACAAGTGTTTTTTGCATCGCATGTGTAAATGTGAAAAACATATGTTTCAAAGTGTGTCGCATGTATCAAACCTATATGAAAATGAATGTAATCCACATAGGTGAACCGCATATGTTGAAAGGTGCACCACATGTGATTGTCAACAAAATTTACTCAATGTTTGCAAAATTTTCAAAGTGTAAAAGGTCCAAC
The DNA here is from genome assembly GCA_007258455.2 of Sequoia sempervirens. Classification (NCBI taxonomy): domain Eukaryota; kingdom Viridiplantae; phylum Streptophyta; class Pinopsida; order Cupressales; family Cupressaceae; genus Sequoia; species Sequoia sempervirens. The sequence goes on from VDFB02358134.1 coordinate 52,443,988, forward strand.
AAGTTTTTTTATGTGTCTTGATTGACGTAATGTGATTTTTGAGCATAGGTGAGACTATTTATAATATATACACATGAGATCCATCCTTCTTTTAGATTGTGGGATCATTTGGGTGATTCAGATAGAGATACCTTACATGCTATAGACAAGGGGGATTCACTGCTCACAAGTCTCTTGATTACCAAGAGAATCCTAGGGAACAAACTGGCCTAAACTACCTCAGACTACCTAATGGGTTGAATAAGATGAAAGAGATTGAAAAAGATAGATTGAAAGCAGAGTTTTAGGAATGATAATAGATAAATAGATTTCAAGACTGAAACAGTAGATCACTGAGATTTTTGAGACAAAAGGAGAAGTTCTCGACAAAAGGACAACACCACGGGAGAAAGACTTCAACATGGAGCACTAAAGTCCCAAAGGTGCACTTGCATCTTGTATAGATAGAGCACTAAGCCTCCATATAGAAATTTAGAGGATCTACCAACTATTTCATATCTTAGGTCTATTTAACCTACTGAATTAATCAAATATGAAAGTGTAGATAAATGAAAAGGAGGGAAAATAATAGAATCACTTAAGGTCCTACACTTCAAATCCTCCCTCAATGCTCTACATGAACAACCTGCACACAAGGTGAAAAATGAAAAATGTTGGGGTGGTTTTAGGGCTTGCCATAGTCAAACCCTCATTTTGGTGTTCCCACCTCTAGAGACTGCTAGATAGATAGATAGAATAATAGACACAATGTAAAGTAGACACAAAGTGATACAAGAAAACCCTGCTCAAGGAGGAGAACCCATAATAGATAAAGTGCTAGCAAATAGATAAGAATCAAGAGAGTGTTACCAATAGTCCATAGCTCTCTCTTGGCTTGATAAACAAAATGTTGAGTGCTTGCAAGAAATATTTGACTATTGGAGAGACTTTAGTCGGGTAGAGCTTTGTCATAAGAATGAGATGGAGAAGAGAAGATTAGGAGAAACAAGATAGAATGGGAGAGAATTATATAATGGATGAGAATGAGAGTGAAAAGAAAGAATTTTTTCAATTGAAAGGGAGGAAAGAGTCATTACTCTTTGAAATCTACAATAGAGACATGTGTCACAGGTCAAATATTTTGTGATTCCTCATTTGAACTCATGAAAGTATAGGGATGCTAGTGCACCACATAGATGTTTTTGTTTTACAGTGTAGGTGTCCAACTTATCATTTCATGAGAAATGAGGTGGTGGACTACTATCACTTCATCATTGTCCCTTATGAAGTTAAAATTACAAAATTCTAAATCATAAGGTTCTTGTTATAAATGTGGCTAGATGCCATATATGCAAGGGTCAAATGCACAAATGTGAAATTTCCATGGGGTACTATTTTATGATATTACACATGTATTGGGTTTGTATCATGTCACATTCATGTCTAATATCTCGAATAATAGGGGATTGCTCACTGCCTTGGTTGAGAGTTGGCATTTAGTGATGAATTCATTCCATCTACCGACTTGGGACACCATAGTTACACTAGAGGATGTATGGCTTATTATTCGATTCTTGATCCGTCATGAGTAGGTACTATATGGTCTTGACTCTAGGTTAGTGGTGATGGAGTGTTGTTTTGATATAAATGATCTTAGAGTTGAGGAGTATGAGATCTAAAGGGATGCCCTGGCAGAATGCTATGAGTGATTAATTGTGGTCATATGTAGTGTCATCATCAAAGTTGTTGTTCTAGATAGGAAAAGACATAGTTTTCCTATTAGATGGGGTTTGATGCTAGTCAACATTATGAATGAGGGAACCACATGTTTGGGGTCATTGTATGCTTGTCATGCTATATTTCTAGTTACATGATGTCACCTACAAAGGCGCTCAGTTGATTGGTTGTGGTACCACTCTGCTTATGGTTTTATCTTGGGAGCACATTGTCATGTTTTGGCCATTATAAACAGAGACTTTCCAAGTTGGAGTTGCCATATGTATATCTATGGAGGATAAATGAATCATAGGCATGTTGGGGATGTCAATTACTAGTGACATGTTATTGATTTACTTGATTATTTCATATGGAGACCTTATCATTAGTGTGTACCTTAGGAGGATGATGTGGAGCATCTCCAATATTATAGGCATACAAAATATCTAATTTTCCACATAGTGTAGAGCTAACACATTACATAGTAGCAGTTTTCAGAGTGAGTACTCAAGCAGTTCAACAAGAGACAAGGGGAGCCTGTCAGTGTTGCAAAGTTCAAGAAATCTACTCACAAGGTGTCCTAGTGGGGACCCATGATTGGTGTTTAGGTTTCCATTGAGGAGTTCAAGAATATATAGAAAGTTTATTGGGGAGCACCAATAGAGGTGAAGATGTAGGTACTAGTCTTGAGTACAATGCATGGTGGGCTCGACACAAGATGGTGTCATTGATAGATCTTGATTTTCTAGCTCCTATCAAGAGGCTAGGGAGAGGTTTATTGGGGAGATTACATGGGAGAGGTAAAGGGAGAGGGGATGATAGTAGTCGAGGTGGAGGATAGGGTGGTGATGATGATGGAGGGGGTGGTGAAGGAAGGGATGGTAGTTGGAGTGGATACATGGGTAAAGGAAGATTTTTGGTTTTTTCAGTTAGTCATAGGACACTATCACCCATTGATGCAAAGCATCATGACCAAACTCTCATTCTTCAAGGGATTTCAATCCCAAATAGAATTAGGAGAAGATCAAATATATAAAATTCAACATTTCACTTAACTTTCATCAAAAATCAAAACTCTTTCCCCATCTTTACAACATTCTTCAAACTCAGCAAACCACATAGTACTTCAAGCAATCACCACTATACTCAATTTCCAAGGCAACACATTATGTTTACTATACTAATCTCTAATGTCATTATTTTGACCAATACACAACAAGAACAAGCAACCACACCTTTGTTTACTCAGATTACAGTCAACACTAAACTTGCTCATTAAGAAGTCTTTGTTCAAGTCACCCCAAACAAAAAACTTTATAATCTCTTCCACAACATAGAATCATCTTAAAAGCATCATTATTACTATTGAAATAAACCAAGATTTCATCCCATAACTCTGTACCATCAGACCTTCCACTTTTGTAGCCACAAGACTTCATTATTGTTCAAATGTTCATTGAGTAACCTTGCTCCACACAGTCAAAAAGCATCAGCCTACCTTAGAATCCTTATCCAAACTTAGAAACAACTTGTCACAAAAAGACAATATTCAACCATTTGTAACCATTCTTTACATTGTGTTATCAAATTTCCCATTTCTATGACATCAAGGCATTATTTGCTAAATAGGACTCCATGCCCTAAAGCAGGTAAAACTCACAAATCTAATACAAATCCCAAGAACCAAACCATATTCAGAGACCACTTATTTTCCATATCAACAAAACAAAAGCTTACAATGACTGTCTCAAATAAATCTTCAGATTCTCAAATTGTGCGCCTAAAAAGGCTACTAGAATAGGCCTATTTTACAAAGAATCCACCTTTTTTTCAACTCCAATTTGTCAAAAAACCTCAAATAGTCTTTAAGCATGTCATAAAACTCAAGATTTCATCATTTTTCTGAGTGGAGGAACTTAAAAACACACTATTTTACCAAACCCTTGTTTATAGGTTGAAATACACCAAAAAGAGAGGATTTCATGAATATCACCCTTACAAACCTCATGAATTATGGCCATCAGTTGAAACATGTCACAGTATGTCTACTAAAGTATTTGAATCCATTTCCTAGTCCATGCAAACCTTATTTCTTCAAAACCATTCTTGGAACCTCCATTTTTCAAGTGGAAAACTCATAAATTGCCTTGAACAACAACATGGTTTCATATCCTTGATTCCCCTACACATATAAACATGTCTACATTGAAAAGAAAAAAAAATCAATCCATTCCACTGACCTAATAACCCTACATCAGTGGAATGGCCATTAGATTCTTATGGGACTCTCAAAATTACTTGTAAAAGAACTCTGCCCGAGCACTGAAAGTTGCCTATTGTTCTTTTGTTTCTTAAAAACTAACCTCCAACACTTTGAAATGAAAACTAACTCATTCCTAAAAGGAGATTACACAAAAACTAGCTTTTTGATATCTTTAATTAGCAATGCAAGGAATAAATGATGGAAAGAATGTTGTTCACACATAAAATAGGGGCTTTTTATTCAAAATTTTGTTACAAGAATACAAAAAGGCTACCTTCTCCTCACCATACCATGCCTTTTATAGAAGTTTCCCTCATAAAAACTATTTTTTTCCAACTTCCCATCAGTTCAAACCACATCTTATGCATGATTTATGTACTTTTTCTTACATAATTACATTTTAACAACTCTTCCCACCTTTTTGACAATATTTTGAAAATGTGACCACCTAGTGACTTATTTTTTTATGACTTTATTACATTCAAATTAGGCTTTCCATGGCCTTGAAACACTAATTTTGAATTGAACATATAAATTGGATAAATTAGCCTTTTAAAGGCATTACATGACCTGGGTGATTTTGTACCACCCATCTAGGAGGAGGGGGAGGAGGAGGTATAGAGGGAGAAGTAGATAGCAATGGATTTTGACATAGGTGTTAATGTGGAAGTGGGGGAGGTTACCCAAGAGGTAGCCATGGATGAGGGGTTGTCTGATATACCAGTTTGGGAGGCCATCTTGGACATTATGGAGGAGGATGTAGAGGATATGGGATAGGGGCTCCGGGCACAGATTCAGGTGCTACAAGCATAGATATAGGTATTACAATTGTAGGCTACTTAGGTTCAGGATTTACAGGGTGAGGTTTCATAGTTGACTACAAAGCACAACATGGTCATTATCCAAGCGTATAGGGTAGAGGAGTGATCAATCTACTTCATTAAGATCATTAATGGTTCCAATGTATATTTTTCTAGGATATTTTATTGATCTAGTAGGGAGGTTCAGTATTTTTGGGATTTATATGAGGGTGCAGTGCCACCAACCGAGAGGGCACCAAGCTACAAGGAGAGCCAGAGTCAAAGTAGGTCACATTCCCATATTTCCTAGAGTAGTGGGAGAGTTTATGGAACAAGGAGGTCACCTTATGATTGGCACACCTCTGATACCTTGCATAGACACTATAGAAAAATTTGGGTCTGGACAAAGGTAGGATATACTGTCATCCAAGCACAAGAATATGGGTAGTTCTGGAGAGAATAAGTTTTTGTATGTAAACATGTGCATTTTTTATCAAGCCTATGAGCTCCATTTTTTATAGTTAGTCAATTTTGTACTATGAAACATTTTTTAGATATATATGAGATACATCATTTTTGGAGGTAATTACATGATATGTTATGTGTTATATGCATGTTTCTATGTGATGGATGCTTATGGATTTATGGTGTTATATTTATGTTCATGTATGGATGGATGCACATGATATTAATTTATGATTATATATATGACATAATGTATAGGTATCTAATGTTTATGATTCATGATTTTATTTATGATACTTATATGACCTATATGCATGATAAAATTATATGTTTAGAACATGTTTATGCCATATTTGATATGATGCTATATAGATAATAGTACTACAAACATAATGCAATGGTATTTATATTTTTGTACTTTATTATGTAGTATTTATGACCTATATCCATGTTATATATTGTAGTTGTAACATGATTATAGATTTAGGATGATGCAGGTAATATATTTTTTTTTTGTGTGTCCTAGCATGCCAACAAGAAGACTGCAGGGACTGATAGAAGAAATATTAGTAAGCATGGATAATTAGCAAGGAGTGAGGCATATTTATATGGATCATTCATCCAAATTAAGCTTGATGTAATGATTTCTAGTATTTGATCTTTTAGTAGTGCATGCTTTATCATCATAGAGCATTTTATTATGGGACAAGCAGATGTATGCACACCTAAGCATGAATTGTGAAGAAATTTTTTGTTTTAGTTTGATTAAAGATTATGATATATGGACAAGAAGATAGTGTACACCAATTTGAGACAAACCTTGGTAACATTAGTATCTATTTTTCAAAGATTCAAACATACTAGACAAGGAGTTCCCTAATTCATACTAGCAAAAATATAACCTTGTTGGAATATGTGAGAAAATAACTATAGAGCATGTTGATAGTGATGTAAGAAAGAATTAGATGACATTTAACTTGCATAGGATGTTTTGAATATGAAACATGTGTATCCAATCACACATAAGGACCTTAGTTTCCCAAGTCATGTTACCAAAACAAACCACAAACAAAAACAAAACAAAAAGAAATGTCATGATCCCTCATCAGTGCTCTAATCACTTGTGGATATCATTGAGTATCTTAGGAACATGACATAAGATAAATGAGATAAAATAAGACATAACTAGACCAAAAAAGTCCACAACTATTTATATATTGTTTTCTATTGATAAGTGTGATATATTTTCAAAATATTATGTTTGTTTTAAGGAGTGAAACATTTCTTTTAAGACACCTAGTCTAGTTTCGAAAATGCAACAACCTAGAAGAAAATTGATTTTTGATAGGATAGGTAACATTTATAGCTACGTAGACAATTGATTAGCTAGTTTGAATCCTAGTTTGGTAGTTTCATCTATTTGTTCCATGATTTATTAAGCTTATTTTCTATAGGATTACGTGTTTGTGTCCAACATGTTTGTTCTTGACAAAAGATAATTTTATTATGAAATTTGGATTGTAATGAAAATTTTATTGTGACGGACCCTGGCAGGACTGACCTATGCCTTGGGGGCTCATCAATGATGGTCTTACCTACATGACACACACAAAGACAACGTAGTTCGATTGGCCATGGAAAGTGACATTTTATTCTAGAAATGTGGGCTATGATGAGGATTTGATTACAATGGACCCTAAGGGACTAACTTATGCCTCATGGACTCATCAATGACAGTCTTGCCTACATGACACATTCAAAGGCAATGTAGTTTGAGAACATTGGACTAACCTTGACTCATTTTGGATGGCTAATGTTGTTTTCTATTTTTTTGACATTTTATGACTATTTTAATTTTTAGGGAATATTTGACTATTTTTGGATTTGGTGATATTTTGATGCTTTTGTATTTTTGGAATGTTTTGATGTTTTTTTATTTTTTCTAATATTTTCCTCAAATACCATGTGCAATAACCTTTTGAAGATTTAGGTCAAGGATTTCCATTGTCTGGAACACTATTAATTATTATGAAAAAGGGATGAATATGAGAAGCAATCAATTCTAAATTTTAATCATTCTTAGGCCATGAGAAGGGGTGAGAAAGATTTTATTATGAAGGAGCCAAGGCTTGGGTTATTATGGACATAATCTTATAGTTTAGTGATAGATAGCAGAGTTGTAGCTGACTACACATGACATATATTTTCCATGTTTTTACCATGGTACTTGTCCAAAGTGCCACCAAGATGGTTTTCACTATAGAAAAAATTATTTCTCTTTTTATTTTCTTTTCTATTTTTCTAATTTTATATTTTTGATGGGATCTCCAAAGATCTTGTATAGTACCTGTTGACGCCAAAATTTGACGAGATAACAGTGCCTTATGGGAAACTTAGTTCAAGGGGGACCCCTTTGCACCAAACTGAGTGACCTCCGGATTTTAAAGAAGCCGACTTCTTCTATAATGGTTTTTTGGAAAGGGAAAAGGAAGCGGATATAATGAAACGAATATTAATCTAAGGCGATGCGCCAAAGCTTACTGATAGGCATGATAAATCATAGACTTAAGGGCCTGAATGTTATTGCTATGTTCCAAAACATGGGAAACTTAAAGCTATAGCATGAACAATACATTTAATTGACATAAAATAGTATTGCATACATTCTTACTGCTAAGAAGAGTCATTAAGACATGATTTAGATAAGCAAGTTTGCATTCAATGTAGAGAAGTCTCCTCAAATGAAATGCTTAAGACAATAAGAAGCACAGTTTACAGTTTAATCAAAACATGAAAAACAGAAAGGCCAAACAATAGGCACAGTCTGAAAGTTCCTTGCGAATAAACATGCAAAAGAGGCCTGATGTCTCTTGCTAAAACCAATATTCTTTTAAAAAATCTTGGACCCTTCTCTCCTCGACAGAGAGAGTATATATAGCCGGGGAGAAAAATCCCACCACTTGGAGAGCTGTAACAGAAAGATCCCACAATCTCCCATAATGATGCCCGAATAAGAATATTCCCAATGCCGTTATAAGAGCAACCAGTCAGAACACAGCATCCAGTCGATCGGTTACAAGCATGCCCTTTGTAATGATGGCAGTGGTCCCAACCAAGCTTCAAAGTGACAAGTGCCGCCCACTGCTTCAGAGAACCATGACGAGCAGCACCCGATAACACTATCCTGCTTAGCCAGCCCATAGCTTGCTTTGATAATCAGTGTAAGGCATGTGGCAACCAATCGCGGCCTGAATGAGAACTCCCCCTCTATTTTCTGAGAGCTTGCGGAGAAGTGACACGTGTTCAAGGGATTGATGTCACTTTGAAAAATGGGGGGGAAGGCCGTATAAACCGGGTGGCAAAAGATGCGTGGTCGTGTTTCGCAACCCGCAGTGCTCTCATCCTTGCTGCTGTTTAAAAGCTACGAACTGCTGACATGTGGCTGAAGGTAGGTCCCGCCAGGAAATAAAGAAGGCCTCTAGAAATATTTTGCAGCCCGCAGCTGTGTATTCTATCCCTATAAGGAAAGTTTGTGATATGCCGCCACGTACCAAGATGTGGGCCCCTCGATGAATCTTAGGAGTGCTGGCCCTTTATGGAAGGCTTAGCAACCCGAAGAGAGCACAAAGCAAGAGAAAATAAAAAACAACCCCGTAGGCGAGACACGTGGGCACCTAGCGCAGCACTTCAGGAGCTGAAAGGGGAGCCGCCAGCCGAAGCTGCGGAGTGAGAAATGTGCAAAGGGAGAGATCAAAACCTGCCGGGAAGCTGAAAAACATGGAGACGTACAGGCCAGTGCACGAATATGTACAAAAAGGAACCCGAAGGGAGCTGCTTGAATCATTATTTCAACAGTACCTCTGAAGGTGCATTCTGTCAATCATATTAGGTAGTGGTTCACCTTTAGTAGTGGTGAGTTGATACACACTAGATCTATATGCTATAGTAATGATACAGGGGCCCAACCAGTTAGGTTTAAACTTTCTTAGTTTTTCTCTTTCCTGTTGATTTTTAGGGTTCTCTTTTAGGACTAGATCAATAATGTTGAAGTTTCAAACTTTGAATCTTTTGTTATAGCTACATTTGAGGTTGTTTTTATATGCTTTCATATGGACCAATATAGTTTATCTTCTTTCATCTAATAGTTCTAACTCATGGAACCTAGAAATTTTGTAATATTTATCAATGAGCTACTCCATAAAGACCCTCAATGATGGTAAATCAACCTCAATTAGAAGGATTACTTCATAACCAATGACAAGGGAATAAGGTGTAGAAGCTATAGGAGTATGAATGCTCATATGGTAATCCCATTAGGTTGGATTTAGATAAATATGCTAGTCTCAACCAACATCATTAATAGTCTTTTTCAAGATTTTTATAATGGGTTTTTTGATTCCTCTACTTGACCATTACCCTAAGGATACGTTGGGTATGGTACCTTTCACATATTCCCAAATGTATTAGTTCTTGAAGGGACACCCATTATATGTGAATACAAACAAGGGGACACCATACTAGTATATGATGTAGTTTAATATGAATTTTAAGATTTGCTTTGTGGTGATGTACATTATCAGAATGGCTTCAATCCATTAAGTAAAATACTTACTTGTATTAATTATGAATTTGTGGCTATTCATAGAGGTAGGGTGGATATTTCTAACGAGGTCAAGTCCCCATTGAGAGAAAGGCTAGGGTGATGTAACTAGATGAAGTCCTTGTGCTAATGCATGCACTAGATCATCATGGATCTGATATTGTCTGTATTTCTTCAAAAAGTGGTAGGAGACATTTTCCATTGTTGGCTAGTAATATCCTATGCACATAAGATTCTTTTCTAGGGTAGGACCACTAGAGTGAGCTCCACATATACCTTCATGTACCTTTTATAAAACCATTTTTTATTCTTCCATGCTGAGACATCTAAGAATGGTACTATCTAAACTATGATGATATAGGTATTGGTGATGATAACATATTTAGTAGATCGTTGAGTAATAGTTTTTATTTTTTTATTTGACAAGTCAAGTGGGAGGATATGATCGTGAAGGTACTCATATATGTATTTATACTAGGGGGATTCAAGACCAAAAATCTCACACACAATCTCAAATTCAAGGACATTGAATGTGGGGATTAAAAATTGTTCCACTAAGAACTCACACTAGTGTACATTATTTTCAATGTCAAAGAGAGATCCAATGGTGTCCATTGCATCATCTATTTTATTCCAAACCCTTGTAGTCTATGTAAAAATAATGATGTAAAAGTACTCCTTAAGACTATCCACCATTTTATTGTATGGTACTAGTTTTTCATTCTTTGTCTCATAATCATCGTTGACTTATCAAACCACTAATTATGAATCACCATAGACCTATAGGTTTTTTGTCTTCAATTTTATAGCTTCTATTAGACATGTTAGCAAGGCTTTGTATTCAATAATATAGTTTGTGCACAGGAAGGTAATCTTGTATGACTTAGGAATTGTTTCCCATTGTGGTGTGATAAACAAGACACCAACTTTTGAATTGTGATGTGTGTAGGATCCATCAAAGTACATCCTCCATGTTTTAGATGTATCCAATGTGAAGATTGCTTTGTTAGGGAACTCTTATATAAGAGGTTGAAATGCCTATGTAGGAGTATTTGTTAACTGATCGGTGATGACCTATCCCTTGATTTATTTTCTTTCCAAATACTCTATATCAAACTCGCTAAGGATAATTACCCATTTTGCTAATATACCTATTAGTGTCACTTTACTAAGTAAATACTTCAGAGGATCTATCTTGGAAATCAACTTAGTTTTTAGATTCAAAATGTAATGCCTTAGTTTCTATGTTGCAAATACATCAACAAGAAATTCCCACTCGATGGGATTATTGTTGAGCTCATATCCTATAAGGGTATGACTCATATAATATATTTCTCTTTCTTTTCTATCTAGTGAAAATGGTGTGGCTAATACACACAAGATGAGTGGTTTCCTCTCAATAGCCGACATTAGCATTGGTGGCGATAGAAGGTATTCTTTAATTTTTTAGAAATACCATTGACAAGAATTGGTCTATTTGAATGATACATCCTTGCAAAGGAGATATTGAAATTGGTGGAACTTGTCTATCAGTTGCACTATAAACATATGGATTGAATACAAATTACCTTATAGACTCTTGAGTTGTGTTAGATTGGAAGGTGGCAACATGTCTATGATGGATTTCACCTTTGCAGGATCAACCTTTATGCATCTATGTGAAATACTATATCCAAGGAGCTTCCTATAAGTTATCCCAAAGACACATTTTTTGATTTCAACCTAGCCTTGTATTGTTCTAGTCCAGTAAAGATCATGGCAAACATTGACAAGTGACTATCCATTGTGAGGGTTTTTTCCATTAGGTCATCAACATAGTCCTCTATCAATTTATGCATCATATCATGGAAGATTGTAGTGATCGCCCTCTAATAGGTGGCTCCAACATATTTAAGGCTGAAGAGAATGACATTCCCATAGTAAGTACCCCATGGATAGGTAAAGTTTTTCTTATGCAGATCTTTAGGTGCAATTTTGATTTGATTGTAGCTAGAGAATCCATCCATTAGTGATAGCATCTCATATCTTGTTGTGATATCTACAATCATGCCTATGTTTGGTAGAGTAAAATCATCTTTTAGACAAGCCTTATTTAGATCCCTAAAGTTGGTGTAGATGTGTATGCCCCCAATAGGCTTGGTGACTTGTACTAGATTCAAAATCCATTCTACATAATCTATTGGTCTTATGAACCCAAAATCTAATAGTTTCTTCAACTCATCTTTGACTAATAAGGTGATCTACAAGTGCATCTTCCTCAACTTCTACTTGAAAGGTTTAACATTAGGAAGAAGAGGTAAGTGATGGGACTAGCTCAGGGTCTATCCCATGCATGTCCACATAGGACCATGTGAAGTTGATTTTCCTTTTATAGAAAAAGTTGGTGAAACTTGGCTTCTTAGTTTCAATCAAGGATGTTGCAAAGTGTATGATCTTTGGATCCTCTAGTGCACTAATGTTGACCTCTTCTAACTTCTTGACCAACATTGGGGATTTCTCTTGACTTGTGGGTAGTAGGTTCAAACTTCTATCCTTGTGTACCATGGAGATTTTTTCACCTTTGGATACATCCTTTGCCTTGTCTTTTTGTATATGCAAAGGTTCCTTTCAATTTTCACTTAGAGATTTATTTTTCTTTATTTTTTCCATTTTGTGACTAGAAAGTAGGACCGACTCCCAATAGTATGTAGTAGTTTTGAGCTCTATAGTGAAAAAAACCTTGTGATCCCCACAAGGTATACCTTCTCTAAGTCCCATGAACACAACAATTGCTTCATTTTTTTTTAAGATGTCTAAGCTTAGTGGACCTTATTGGTTTCAATTGATTAATTGGGGATGGAATAAGGGCATGTTATTATCAATGTTATCAAAGCTTAAGGATGAAATAGATAGGGTAAATATTGAGGAATCATTAGGTCCCAAAAGGTATCTATCTAAGTTTGGCCTTTAGTCATTTAATTTGTATGAGATTCAGATTCAATACTGTTCTAAGAAGTCTCAACAACTTTAGAAGTGTTGATAACTTTCTTCAAGGATAATTTAGTACTAGGAGCTTTAACTTTTAGTTTTTGATATCCTAAACCTTTGTTTCTTGACCATTTTCTCAATAATATAGGTTCAACCATATCCTATTTTTGTAGTCCAAGGCCATTGTGACCATCATAACCTTTTTGTTTCATTATTTCAAAGCCTTTTCCATATTTTTCTATAGGAAATTCAACATTTATCTCATCCTCTTCATCTCTATATATCCATTTAGATAGGTCTTCATCGATATATTCCTTTCCTAACTCACTCCACTTGGTGAAGGTCATAGGTGGGTGATATTGAATTGTCACTTTGGGATCCTTATTGATATGAAATGGCTTACCATAGTGTTTAGGTGCAAACAATAGCTTCCCCATGCATAAAAAACTTCCAATATTGTAATCTCTACACCCATTGTCATAGATATGGACCTTCATTTTAGGGAATGTCTTAGGTAAAGTTGAAGCTTTCAATAGAGAATCATGGTAAATATAGTGTGATGATGAGGTGGAAGGTGAGCCTTCCCTATGGATAGGTACATTATAGTCAGGGGTACCTCTCAGGTTACTATAGTATATTGGAATGGGTCAATATCACTAGAAATAGTAGTCTCTACACCATTGTAAGGAAACTTCAAACATTGATGATATGTTGAAGGGATAACCTTCATGGAATGAATCCATGGGCATCCAAGTAGTAGGTTATAAGGTAGGTCTAGATCCAAAACTTGACACACCATGTCCTATACAATAGGACCCACTCTAATTGGGAGAATGATGATTCCCTTGGAAGAGCATTCTATATCATCATATCCTCATATCACAATCCACTTTGAATCATCTATACAAGCCTTAGAGAATCCCATGGTAGTCACCATTTTTAAAGTGCATAAGTTCAACCTAGCTCCACCATCTATCAAAATTCATCTAATTTTTTGTTTGTTAATGTATACTTCAAGATGTAAAGGTTCATTGTGATTTGGTTTCTACAAAGTACAATCATGCTCAGTTAATGCTACATGATGGGTGGTAGCTAAAAAACCTACCATGGACTAAAATTGATTCACATTTAGGTCTATGGGAATAGATGAATCTTGTAATGCTTTGTCTAGAATAGCCTTATGCTTAGGAGAGATGCATAGAAACTTGAGAATTGAGATCTGAGTAGGGGTATTTCCTAGATGATTAAGTTATAATCATGGGTCAATCATGGTTTAGAAGAGGTTACTTGTAGAGTCACCTTCAATTGTTTGGTGGTAACCATACATTAAGGATTTTTATTTTTGATAGTGACAGTGGATATGTTATGATTTGATGATTGGATATGGCTTATTGTGTACTCATAGGCAGCACTGGTCTAATTTTCCATACCTTTTCTACCTATTCTAAAACTGGAGGCTTTTCCCACCCCATGGGTTTGCAAAGGATCCTTAAAGACTATATGATCAGAGTTAATAGTCCTAGGTTAGTTATCAATTTGATCACCCTGCTCCATGTGATCCTCAATGATGTTCTTTAGTTTAAAGCAGGTGCATTTTTTTTGTCCTTTTGTTCTATGGTATTCACAGAAATCATTATCATTCCACTTGGTTGGTTTGAGTGGACCTATCTAATAATGTCTAATTTCAGGTAGTTGAATGTTGTTGTTCTATATTAGTTTCTTTGAAACTAACTTAATTGGTTCCCCTAAGGGTGTGTACTTTTGTCTTGGTTGGGGAGCCCTTGGAGGACCATGCAGTGTTTTGTTCTAAACCATGTTAGTGGTTGTCTCCTGCTTCTATAGAGGGTTTTTTTTTTTCATCTTTCAGACTGATCATAGGATGGACTTTATTTACAACCTTTGTGTCTATAATACCATCATTTATAACATTTTTATTTTGTGATTATTTTTTTCTTGTTTGGTTTGGAATTGTGAAAAGAATAATTGGTATTCTCCTTAAATATTTTTACAAGCCCTTCACCAATGAGGGATTTCTCTATGGAGAGTCATTTTTCTATGACCTCCTCTAACACATTGGAACAATTGATTTGCAAGTGAAATATCAGCTTTTCGTTAAATTTCTCCACAAAAACATGTACTATTTGTTTTTCTAGTATATGAAAAGCACACTTATTGGCTCAACTTCTCCATCTTTGTAAGAATGAAGTGGATGTCTTGAAATCCTTTTTTTTTAGCACACAAGTTGATGATGTTAATGTCATTTGATATATTATAGCATAATTGTTCTATGAACTTATCCATTAGTTCACTCCATGTGTGTATGTATTGAGGTAAGTGTACAAAACCTTCGAGGGCTTGGCCCCTTAGAGTCCATGGAAAAAGTATCATAAGGTAGGTATGTTCAAAAACCATTTCTAAGGAGGCTATATGAAACTCTCATATGTGTTCAAATGGGTCACCCTTTCCTTTATACTTTTCAAATTTAGGAATGATGAATTTTTTTGGAAAGTGGGCATGTAAATGCTCCTATCAAAGGGTAAGGATATAATTCCTCCACTGAGTATGTTTTTCTATTTCCAATTACCTACATTATGGACATATATTGTTGTAGTGTATGTAACTATTGGACTATCAGATCCATGGGCGATGGTGTCATTAGAGATATGTGTTGTTGGATATACTATGTGAAACCCTATGAGGAGTTCTTGAATGGATTGGTGTTAATCTATAGAGTGAATGTGTACACATTCATGTTTTGGTTTTGATGCATAGGTGGAATGTGTTGTTGATACTATGACATGTAAATGGGATTTGAGATGAATTATGGTGATGTCTAATGAAAATTGGATGTGTATCCAAGGTTGTTTGGTTGTTGTTGTGGGGGTTTATTAAACCTATATGTGAATGATGAACCAAGATTAGTTGGTTGTTGTTGTGGGGGTTGATTAGACCTAGATGTGAATGATGAACCAAGATTGGTTGGTTGCTATGGTGGGGGTTGATTAAACATGGATGTGAATGATGAACCGCGATTGGTTGGTTCTTTTTGTGGGGTGGAGTGTTTTGACCTTCTCTAAAAAAGGATCAAGTCCTTGCTGGAGGTATGCTTAGATTTTGTGAAGTGGATGTTGTTCCCACTTGACGTCCTAAAAATGAATGTTTGGTCCTTCATATTTTTCTTTGTGTGTTTAGATGGGTGGAGTTGTGACCTATAGTTGTAGTTTGGGTATTTTGTGTTGTAGTTGCAGAAGTGGAACCAAACGGATTTGTTGTTGGGTTATCAAATGCAGGTGTTGGTGGGATATTCATAGTCGACACAAAATGTGATGTTTGTGTAGGTTGAAAGCTTACATTCAACTATTGGGATGGTGGTGATGTAGTAGGTGTTGATGGTGGTGGTCAATTTGTCGCACCTATTCCTAATGAAATTATGTTAGGAGTTTACCCTATGATCATTGATATATCAAATTTGGATAGAATCCAAGCTCCATTTTGAGCTAGTTGGAAGAAATATTGATTAGGGTTTGCTGACACTAACTCATCTATGACTCTCAAAATCCTAGGATCTTGTGATGTATTTTCTAGTTCTTCAGGTGTGAGCCCTTGGTCTACATCATTTAAAGTGTAATTATCAAATGGAGGTAGAATTTGAGACTGTGAATTTAATTGATCACTAGGGGTGGCCCCAAAGTTCATGTCACTTATAGGGTTGTATGTGTGATCAGAGGTGGAATCCATCTCTTTGTGTTTACCTTGGGAATGTGTGACAACCATAAAATGATTTTTTTCTTTTTTTCTTTTGGATATTTTGTGATGTTTTTTGGTATTTTTTATGGTTTTGGGATGAATTCAAATTGGTATGAATATATTCTATGTTTTTGGGATTTTGTGATGAGTATTTGAAAATGTAAAAGACCTTAATTATCTGACTTAATGATCCTAAAATGAGATTACTTTGATAAATTTTTCAATTAGGACTAATGTAACAGAGTAAAAATCCCAAATCTTAGGTGATGATGGTGGTTTGGTGAAAAAATTCAATTTACAACTAGACTTGTGAGTTGAGAAAACTACTTTTTATTGATGGGGGTATTTTGTAAAAATGAGATTTTAATGATTTTTAGAAGATGCCACTAGAATTGACTTCTAAATTTACTTTGGTTTTTATATTTTAAGATGTTCAAGATGCAATTTCAAGGACTTGTGATATGATACTAAAGATATAATGTTTAACCTAGGAAAGTTGAAATTTTTCTAAAAAATGCAGAAAAATGACTTTTGTTTTAAGATTTTGTGTAAAAGAACTATGGTTATGCCCACTATGAAAATAGACTATGTTTGATCTATTTGATAGATGTGGTAGAGAAAATGGAAAATGTGATGTAGAAGATGTTGATTATAGTATAGAAGATAATGACTAGGGTGCAATCTATAATAGATGCATTACAGAACTTGACAATTACAAATGTCATAAATGTATATTTGTCATTTACTAAAGTGGGTTTCTGAATTTTGATTGACTTTTGACTATAGATGTGATGCAAAATACAACAAATATATTGCAAACAAAGAAATGTGGTTTTTGACTAACAAATGTGTCACATAAGCTAATAGATGTGTTGTATTGTTTCTATGGTGTAAATACATAGTTATGGATCACATGCCAACAAATATGGTGCACTAGTTTGATAAAAAAATCTCTCAAAGGAACCCTAGGGCCTTGATTAGTTTTCAGATTTTTGATTTGATTTAGTTGTGAAACACACAAATAGTGTATATAAGTTTTTAAGTTGTGACTTTTAATAGTAGGTGACAAAGATAAGACCCTAAGAAAAATTGAATTTATTGGTAATAATAGACTCAAATGCATTCACAACTTAATTATTGGTAGACCAAGTTTGTAGCTTACAGTAGGCCCACCTCCCATTAAAGGGGTAAATACTAAGAAAGATTAGGTAGTGAAACAATTGGCATGATTGTTCAATACCTTTTCTATATTGAGGTAGATAGTATATGTCCAGTAACATAGGGTCATTTAAAGATGCCACGAGCACACCTTCTTTCTCTTCCTAAGAGGATATTGCTAGAAAGCTTAAAAGACTCTAACTTGACCAAAGAGGGTATGTGGTAAGTAGCTTCATATGTTGATCCTTGTTGAAAATATGAAGTTGTTGCAAGGTGTTGTCATTGATGTCAACTGGTCAATTGGTTATCAACTGGTTGTTGTTGTCATTAATGTCATGGATGTAGGTTATTGGTTGTATATGTTGAGGATATTGAGAAAATTGTATTGAAGGAAGATTTTAGGTGTTTAGTGGTTGCTCCGAGTTTTGGTCAGGGATTTTGTTCTATGTGGATGTAGTTAGATATGTTGATCATGGTTGTTGGAAGCTTCTATATCTAGATTTTTGTTTTCTGATTCATTGTACAGTACGAGTTATGCTCACCAATTGTGAACTATGGTTTTGTGTGTATCTGGCTAAGGTATAGGATA
Organism: Sequoia sempervirens; assembly: GCA_007258455.2. Lineage (NCBI taxonomy): Eukaryota > Viridiplantae > Streptophyta > Pinopsida > Cupressales > Cupressaceae > Sequoia > Sequoia sempervirens. The sequence goes on from VDFB02358134.1 coordinate 52,462,272, forward strand.
AATTTTATTGGTCTAGATTTCTCTTTGATTAAGTCTTATGACTTGCAGTTATAGATTTAAGTTGTTATGATCATGTTAAAGATAATTTTGGCATTTGGAAGGCTCGTGCTTAATTGTTCTATGTGTTTTACACTAACTTGGCCGACCCTGTGTTAAACACTAGCTTTGGAATTGATGAAGTGTGTTGGGACCTATTTGGATCCTCATAAAGTGTGTATTTGGGTCACCCTCATTCTAATTCCACCCTAGGATGTTTTGGCACCGACCTAATTTGAATTTAGTGATGGATGGCCAACTTTGGACATGTTTCAAAGTTGATGGTTTAAATATAGGATGAGTTAGTGGTGAAAGAAGCAAAATGAGATAAGTGCAAATAAATAGAGTAGATAGATGCAAAGAAGGTATGAATACGATGGATGAATGTAATGTGAGTATGGTAGATCAGTGTGATGTCTAAATGCTAAGTTTTTGGATGCAGTGAGCTAAAGGTGGAATCTATCATTCATGCATGTCTATAAGTGGTTAAGAAAACTATGGTGGATTTCTCTATTGCATTGAGATTTTCTTGCCCATGTAACTTATCTCTTCTATCTTCTTTGTATCTTTGTGGCAATGAGCCCTTTGGGTGGTTAGTGCTATTGAACAATGAGTCCTAATCCAGACAGTGAGTCCTTGTTTTGGTAGTGAGACTTTTTCTCAGGTGGTGAGCCTTTTGTAATCGATTTTGATATTCTCTATAGTGTGAGTTAATCCTCACTATGGTTTTTCCCTCATTGAGTTTTGAATGTAAATCTGGTGTTACTGTGTTTCTGTGATGGTTTTCAGTTTCTACACTTACATTTAATGTTTAATCATTTTAGTAGAGTTAAGAATTGTGATTGATCGAAGTTCTAGTGAATATTATAAAAGTGAAAATTTTGACAACTGATTCACCCCCACTTTTAGTTGTATTGTTCAAAAATTGTTATCATAGCATGGTTCATCGGAGAAGATCTTAACTGCTTAAGGAAGTATAGGATGCTTGGAAAAATCACTCGTGATTATCTGAGGTTTGATGGAACTAATTATGCTATCTATAAAATAATGATGGAAGACTATCTAGAGTATTGTGGATATGATGTGGAGAAAGCTTACAAGAATCCTTCCAATCCTCCTACTAATGGTCCATGTAGAGCTGATGAGATTAGGGCACAAGATGTGAATAATAAGGTGAAGTCCATTTTGAAGAACAGTCTTGTACATTCTGAGTTGATTAAATTACAAAATCTGAAGACTACTAAGGAAGTCTAGGATGCTCTAGAAAAGGCACATTAAGGTGATGAAAGGGTGAAAGAGGAAAAAATGTAGAATTTGGAGACATAGTTTGAGTTCCTACATATGTCTAAATATGAGAATGCTAAAGCTTATGCATAAATATTAGATGCAGTAGTAGCTAGAATGTGATGACTTAGTGCTACAATAGATGAATCTATAATTGTAAAGAAGATTCTTAGAACTCTCCTTGATGCTTACATTGAAAAGGTATGTGCTATTGAAGAACATGTAAATTACAAGACTTATGCACTAAATATTTATTGTTGGGAACTCTAACATCTTATGAGATGAGAAAGCTAAATTTAAGAAGGATCTAAATTAGAGACTAATTTTAAGGCTACAAAAGTTGAAGATCCGAATGAAGAAAACCTTGGTGAAGAAGAAGCTAACTTTTTTAGAATGATGAAGAAAGGCTTTGACAAGTATGAAGGTAAGTTACTCTTTAAATGCTTTAGTTGTGGTGGAATAGGTCATTATGTTGCAAGGTGTCTAGAAAGAGCTAAGAGGAATAAAAAAAGATATGAGAAAGAAAAGAAAGGTAAGAAGATCAATAGAGCATATTATGTGAATGAGTATGCTAGTCTATCTGATGAGGAATCTAATTATGGAAATCCTTATGAAAATTAATGCTTGTTCTTGGCTATAAAAGATGAACCTACTGCTGCTAATTCTAAAAAACATGTGAAGGAATGCCCTTCGAAGACGAAGAAAAATGAAGGTACTTTAATCTCTACCCTACATGCTAAAAAGGAAAATAACTATTGGGTTGTTGATAGTGGTTGTTCACATCACATGACTGGTGATAAGAGTAAGCTTGTTAAACTTGAAAATTATGATGGGGGATTTTTTATGTTTGGAGATGATACTGGTGCTAAAATTTGTGGGACGGGTTCGTAAGTTTTGATGGAAAGAATAATATTGATGATGTCTATTATGTTAAGCATTTAAGGAATAATATTTTGATTGTTGGAAAAATGTGCATTAAAGGATATAATCTTGTATTTGAGGATGAAATATGTGTGATCAGGAAAGGATCTAAAATAGTGATTGTTCCAGGAAAGAAATATTTATCAACTTAAGGGTGTTGATGGACAATGCTTTATGACTTAGATTAATGACAATTGGTTGTGCCATCAGAGAATGTGTAATATGAATTTTGATAACTTGACAAGGATTAGTGTAGTTCAAGCCACAAGAGATTTACCAATAAATATAAAGCCTTTTAATTCTATTTGTAGGAATTGTTAGTTTGGGAATCAAACAAGAAATAATTACAAATAAAAGTTACAATCTACTACTAGACTACTGGATTTAATTCATATAGATCTCTATGGTCCTACAAGAGTGAGAAGCCTACAAGGTGAAAGGTACTTTATGCTTTTTATTGATGATTATTATAGATATATATGGGTTACATTTCTTAGAGAGAAATCAGATGCATTAGACAGATTTAAGACATTCAAAGCTATGGTTGAAAATGAAGTAAATTCTGATAGAGGTGGTGAATTCACTTCCCATGAGTTTAATATGTTTTGTGAAGTACATGGAATAAAAATATAGTTATCTACTCCAAGAAATCCTCAATAGAATGGAGTTGTTGAAAGGAAGAATAGAACAGTTCAAGAGGTTGTAAGATCAATGATTACTAAGATAGGTTTACTAGAAGTTTACTAGAGAGAATCTATTCACACTTCTATTTATGTATTCAATCGAGTTCAATCAAGAGAAAACATTTCATAGACCCCCTATGAGCTATGGTGTGGAAGAAGTCCTACTGTTAAATATTTTAAGGTATTTGGAAGCAAATGTCATATCATAAGGGATGAAGAAAATTTAGGAAAGTTTGATGCAAGAAGTGATGAAGGCATTTTTCTTGGATATTCCACTAGAAGCAAGGCTTACAGATGTTTTAACAAAATAATAAGCAAGATTTTAGAAAGCTCAAATGTCAAATTTGATGAAACAATAAATAATTCAATTGATATTGATGGATATGGATATGTATCTAATGAACCTAATTGTGTTAGCATTGAAGAAATTGTGGAAGAACAAGAAAAGGATGAGCAAGAGAAGAAGAATGAAGAAGAGGAAAAATAAGAAGAAGCTCTGGTAGTGTCACATAAGACACCTAGATATGTGCAGAAGAATCATTTAGAAAATTAGATCATTGGAGACAAGACAAAAGGAGTATTGACAAGAAGCAGAGCTGCTGCTGGTGAAGTAAATTTGTGTTTACTTTCTGAGATTGAACTGAATATTGTAAGTGAAGCATGTAAAGATGAACATTGGATGAAAGCTATGAAGGAAGAATTTATGCAAATGGAGAAGAATCAAACTTGGGAATTGGTCCCAAGATCGGAATACAAAAACATTATTGGATCAAATTGGGTATTCATAAATAAGTTGAATGAGAATGGAGAAGTCGCCAGAAACAAAGCAAGGCTTATGTGTAAGGGTTACTCACAAGTAGAAGGAATATATTTTCAAGATACTTTTGCTCCAATGGCAAGAATGGAAGCTATTAGAATGTTCTTAGTGTTTTCTACTCATAGAGATTTCAAAGTCTATTAGATGGATGTCAAGTCTACATTTTTGAATGATGAGCTAGAAGAAGTCTACATGGAACAACCAGAAGGATTTTAGTTGTCAGATCAATTGGATATGGTTTGCAGATTGAAGAAAGCTTTATATGGCTTAAAGCAAGCTCCTAGAGCTTGGTATGCAAGATTATATGGTTATTTGATTCATCAAGGTTTCAAAAAAGGTACAATAGATATAACCTATACTTTAAAGTTGAAAATGATAAAATCTTGATTGTGGTTGTATATGTTGATGACATTATTTTTGGAGGAAATAAAACTGTGTAAATTGTTTGCAAAAAAGATGCAAAAAGAGTTTGAAATGTCTATGTTTGGAGAGATGAATTTCTTTCTTGGTTTGCAAATTAATCAAATAGAGAAATGAATCTTTATTTCATAGTCTAAGTATGTGAGAGAGATGTTGAAGAAGTTTGGGATGGATGGTTTCAAACTGGTATGCACTCCTCTGGTCACTAGTTGCAAAATAGGTAAAGATGATGATTCACCTAAGGCTGATTAGAGCAAGTATAGATATATGATTGGTGGAATGTTGTATTAGATTGCTACTAGATGAGACATTATTCATGATGTCTATCTCGTGGCTAGATTTCAAAAAGATCGTAAAGAAACAGATGTTGTTGTTAAGAGAATATTTAGATATTTGAATGGAACTATAGATTATAGAGTGCGGTATCCTAGAGATATTGACTTTACACTAAGTGCTTATATAGATGTAGATTAGGTAGTATGTGTAGATGATAGGAAAAGTACAAATGGTGGTGCATTCTTTCTTGGTTGTAGATTGGTGGCATGGTTGAGTAAAAAATAAGATTCAATTTCCTTATCTATTGCTAAAGCTAAGTATATTGCTACTGCATCTTGTTGTACACAAGCTCTATGGATGAAACAAACATTGAAAGATATCATAGTTGTGTATGATGATCCTATTTCTATCTTCTATGATAACACAAGTGCAATTAACATTTCAAAGAATCTGGTGATGCACTCGAGGACAAAGCATATATCTATCAAATATCATTTCTTGAGAGAGAAGATTGTGGAGAATGAAGTAAAGCTTGATGATGTCCCTATGAAGGATCAAATTGCTGATATTTTCAAGAAGGGTATGTGTAGGATCATGATGGGCCAAAAAGTGGCAATATGATGGGTATTTGTAGGGTATGTGGCTGACAATTTTTTTTTACCAAAAATTGATGAAATGAAAAGGGTTTTTAAAGGAGATTCTTAGCTTTCCACCAATATAAATTATTCTTTACTTTGAATTTAATAAATAATTATTATTCATTTTCTATTTGAATTATGACTAAAGTCTTGATTGATAGGATGATTGAAAAACATCTATAGCTTTCAAATGGTATCACATTTTTTAAATCCAAAACATGCATCACATTCTATGCTTTGAATAGTATAGGATTAAAAAAAGAAAAATGGAATTTCATGAAGTTTTGACCAAGTTAAGGTGGTTAGACATATGAGTTTTTATATTTTTTAAAAGTTGTAATAAAAATTCATAATTAATTATTTACTTAGAAAAAAATTACAAAAAATTATGCATCACATCTGGACATGAGTCCTCTACTTATATCTAAAATATTATAAGAAAATATTATCATTTTATTGTGGTTAGGGTGGTCAGATAGACACCTACTTCTTATTTTTTCCTTGAAATTTAAGTACTACTACATTGAAATTTCAAATTTTCACCAAATAGATTTATTTTTTAAAAATAAAACTAGTAGTTTAGAAACTACATTCAATTTTCTACAAATTATATTCTTACATATTTTTAAAATAATATAGATAGCTTATTCAAATTTTTACATCAAGTTTCCTAACTCTGATTTTTCTGATTTTTTTGCCACTTAAGGGCTTGTTTTTTCCTTGATGATCCTACACATACTTAGAAGGCTCTTCCGAAAGATACTTTTGAGTATCTCTGAGAAATATTAGGAGTCATTTACCCTCCTTTCTTGAACTAGGTGCATATTGAGATGCATCAATCTTGTGGATCTATGGATCTATCTTTCTTCTAGATTGATGTTTTGGTGGCTACCTCTCAGGGGGAGCAGGTCATGTCATGTTTTTTCATTGAGAGAGTATTATTTTTCTAATATCAAAGGAGAAATCAATGTAAATATATCTTTTCCCTTTTCCATTGATGGCAAAGGGGGAGATGTGAGAGATGTGAAAAGATAAAGATGTAAAATGAAAAAGATTATTACTAAGGGGGAGAAATAGAAAGAAAAATCATAAGAAGGATGTTCAGAGCTAGTATGTTATCTTTGATGGTTTTTCAAATCATGTGTTTCCATCAATGACAAAGGGGGAGATTGTTGCAAATATGAAGAAGTTGGTGCAAGGTATTTTCATTGATTTCAACTGGTCAATTGGTTATCAACTGGTTGTTGTTGTAATTAATGTCATTGACATAGGTTATTGGTTGTATATGTTGAGGATATTGAAAAAATTGTATTGAAGGAAGATTGCAGGTTTTTAGTAGTTGCTTTGGGTTTTGGTCCGGGATTCCCTTCTATGTGTGTACAGTTCAAATATGTTGATCATGGCTATTAGAAGCTAATATATCCAAAATTTTGGTTTTTGATTCATTGTACAGTGCGAGTTATGTTCACTAGTTGTGAACTATGGTTTTTTGTGTATCTGGTTGAGGTTCGGTATAAATGTTGTTGGTCCAGATTTCTCTTTGGTTAATTCTTATGACTTGTGGTTCTAGAGTTAAGTTTTTATGATCATGTTGAAGATAATTTTGGTATCTAGAAGGATTGTGCTTAATTGTTCTATGTGTTTTACATTGGTTTGGTCGACCTTTTGTTAAACACTACCTTTAGAATTGATGAAGTGCGTTGGGACCTATTTGGGTCCTCATCAAGTGTGTGTTTGGGTTTTTCTCATTCTAATTCCACCCAAGGATGTTTTGGCATCAACATAGTTTGAATTTAATGATGGATGGCCAACTTCAAGGACATGTTTTAAATTTGAAGATGGTATAAATATAGGATGAGTTAGTGGTGAAAGTAGAACAAGGAGATAAGTACAAAGAAATAGAGTAGACATATTTGAAGCAGGTGTGAATTAAGTGGATGAATATAATGTGAGTTTGCCAAATCAGTGTGAAGTCTAAATGTTGATTTTTTGGATGCAGTGCGCTGAAGGTGGACTCTATCATTCATGCATGTCTGCAAGTGGTTGAGAAAACTATGGTGGATTATCTATTGTATTGAGATTGTCTTCTCTCTATAACATAACTCTTCTATATTCTTTGTATCTTTATGGCAGTGAGCCCTCTGGGTGGTTAGTCCTATTTGATAATGAGTCATGATCAGGATAGTGAGTCCTTGTTTTGGCAGTGACCCTTTTTCTCAGGAAGTGGACCTTTTGTAATTGGTTTTGATATTCTCTATATCTTGAATTAATCCTCACTATGGTTTTTCCTCATTGGGTTTTCCACGTAAATCTAGTGTTATTGTGTATGTGTGATGGTTTTCAGTTTCTACACTTGCATTTAATGTTTAATCATTTTAGCAGAGTTAAGAATTGTGATTGATCTAAGTTTCAATGAATATTATAAAAGTAAAATTTGTTACAACTAATTCACCACCCCTCTTAGTTTCTTGTTCAACAATCCTATCATGTCGTACCACTTATAAGTTACATAAAAATAGAAATTTATGCTTCTACGACAATGGTTCATAGTAGAGGAAACCCTACGAATACCACATGGCATATGAACAACACAAGACTGAAGTCTCTAACCCATGTATGGAATCACCTAGGATCCTTAAGGCACACTTTGTATGGCACAAGTGTATTGAGATCACCTTTTGTTTTTTTCCCCTTTATATAGCCCACTGGAGATACATTCTTGACATCAAACCCTAGAATGTGCTCTCAAGTTGGCCTCCTACTTAAAAAAAGGGAAAGTTTTTAAATGTTGCTATTTCTCATCACTCAAGAATCACATGTAGCACAAGGGGAGCATATACTTTAAACAACATGTTCTTTCAGTTGATTGACTCACATGTGTACAAGCACACAAGACATAGTATACATTCATTTTTTTTAGATTACACCAAATGTAAACGTGCAAGTTGTAAATTTAATGCACCAAAAAATAAATGTATCATGTTCAATTAGAATAAGAATTTTAAGGTTTCTTGTTACTTTTAAAACCCAAATGAAGAAGATAGTTAAGGGTAAATTTTAAGCACCAAAAAAAATGTTTGAGATAAGATTCTTTTCAGTGCAACAAATTAAATATTCAAGATAGAGTTTCTTTTAACTACACAAAAAATAAATGTTATACTTGTCCAAATGATCACCACAAGCTAAAACCCAATTTTCAGTAATAGAAAATCTTTACCCTACTAAAATCATAAAGTAGAAAATAGACATTAAAGCTTATACCTTTTTTTTTTTATTAGTCAATTTGTGGTGCAAGATTTCTTAGTTGTGCAGTATAGAATGTCGACTATGGTGCAAAAAATGTCAACTGTGGTATAGAAAACAATGACTATGGTGCAAGGTTTTACAATTACGATGAACACTTTAAAACCTATAAATAGAGAGATTAGACATGATGACTATAGCTCCAAAAACATTGCATGTGTCACACATCTGAAAAAATATGATTCACTAATGCATCTTTAGGTCTCTTGGATGCATTGTATATTTTGATGAATGCATTGTAGATATTGATCAATGTGTTGTACTTCCTATAGCTAAAAAAGTTCTAAATTTCCTATGAAAAACTATTATTTATGTGAGTTCACATTAGGTTCACCAAAATGCAACTTTGAAAAATGGGCATTAGTCATAATGGAGGTAAAGAATAAAAACAATAATACCAAATATGCAATTCAATACCTAAATGCAATCTAAATCAATCAATAGAAAACAAGTAACACAAATGAAATAATAATTAGTTAAACAATAAATTTACCTTCATTGCATTGACATGAATTAATTCCATTGTACTCTTTTTCTTGATTTTATCTCAAAATATAGTATGCACTTCTTTCACCTTAAGCTCAAGTGTGTGGAATGCTAACAATGATGCAAAATATCAAATTTCATGGTTAGCCATCAATGAGATGTGAGAGCTAATTTTATTAAAATACTTGATTTGAATGAGTGATCTAGATCAATAGGTACAAGATCAAGGTCAATGGTTGAGGATTGTTGAGAGGAATTGATTAGCGAGTTAATTGATTGCAACTGGATGTAGGATTTCATTTAACTATTTGCATGATAAATTGATTGATCAATTAAGGGATTTGATTGCTTTATTAAGAGAATTGATTTATTTGTTAACTCACAATGAGTGGGAGTGAACCGATTTGAATGAGGAAAGAAGTGAAATTGATTATTCAATTGACTGGAAGAGAGTAATAATTAAATTTTAGGGAATGATGCATGAGAAGATAATAATTAAATGATTAATTATTGGAGGAATGTGCAAGTGATGATTAATTAATAAATAAAATGTTTATTTATTAATAGTGAATAGATAATGTTGAGATGAAAAGAGAATTAAATAATTAATAACAATTATTTAATATAGGAAGGTGTTTAAATGTTAATTAAATAATTAATGATAATTAATTAATTAATTAAAATAGAGGAAGAAGTGTAATTAAAAATGTAATTAAATAAATTATATTTACTTAATTAATCAAGAATATTAATGGTAATTAGGACATAATTAAATAAATAAGATTTATTTAATTAGTTAGAAAGATTGAATTAAAATGAAATAATTAAATAGCTTAAAGTCAATTAATAGTAGATTGTGATATTTGATAATGACTAAAATAATGAAGTATTATTTCATAATTAGGCAAAAGGGGTATCTCATAGACTAGGATAATTTTGGGTATCTACAAATGATTTCCCCAAAAATACATGGAATTAGGTTACCCAATAGCTGAAAACTAATCTGCTGATGATGTGTCCCTATTTGTTGAACTATTGAAAAACAATTTTGATAATGTTATAAAAAGACAAGAGACTTTCTACACATCTTCAAAAAATTTAATAAGAAATTCAATGGTGCTAGCTTGGAACCAATCATCCCCTTACTAGTTTAAGAATAAAGGATGACAATGGGTTGATCCTAACAAAGTGGCTAGATACCTAGTGTAGACACTAAAATATGTCCTCAGCCTACAAACACTATTTTTCACATCGATTTCCCTTCTTCCCTGCATAATTGAATTATTTTAATTATTGTGATTATTTTCTTAACTCATATTCTTTTATTAATTAAATAATTTTAATTATTTAATTAATTCATTCTATCTTTCTACTCTTCCTTTGATTAATTACATAAATTAATATCTATTTAATTACGTCACTAATGTTCCTTTCTCCCTATAATTAATTAAATTATTTTTTATTTAATTATTCATTTTCATTCTCCTTCTATAGTTAAATAGTTATTTTAATTATTTAATTATTCATTAGCTTTTTCTTCAATAATTAAATAAATCCTATTTATTTAATTACTCCCCTCTTTTCCCTCCACCATTAAATAATTATGTTAATTATTTACTAATTTGTCTTTTTCCGAGCTACTTTTAATTAAGTAGTTGTTTCTCAATTATTTTTAATTAAAAGTCAACTTTCCCTCTTCTTCTATGATTAAATAATTACTTTAATTATTTAATTATTCACTTCCCCTCCTATAGAGCTATTTTTTGTTCTAAGTATGTTAACATATTTTTTCATTTCTTTTTCGGCCCCGAAGGTTTCTCGTTGGTACCATTTTTGGTCTCTGCTATTGGCCTCACCACATTTCACATTGGTGCACTTTTGAGGAGGTCGCCAGTTTCTTTTTATTGAAAAGTACGTAGTTGTGCCACATAGTGGTTGCATGGATTTTTGAATATCGCATCGCTATCAAGCGTGGAATGTGACATGTGGCCACTATGTGGGGTTTTTAACAAGCACATTGAGGAAATTTTGAGATATGCTTGCCATTACACCACGTGGCCCTTTTTCTATCGGGTGAGGTTCTACTGTGTCAAGAATGACATTTTTTTAAGAGCACTACTAGGTGTCGATGGTTTTTTCCTTCTTCAATCAGTCCCAAGTGTTGGTATCCACTTGATAATGTCATTTCTTCTCACACAATAATTAGATTGGATTTTTGCTAGTTAGGGTTTTCACAGCACCACAATTTTTCTGACACAAGAAGATTTTTAGGAGCTCCTAAAATTATAGATTGATAAATGGTTACGAAGATCACCACAACAAGCAACTCAAACTTTATTGCCTAGATTTCTATAATCTAATTCAATCTTCATTAGGGTTTTTGGACCACATTTTACTACCACTTGTTATGGTTTCTATTAAGGTGGTGGAGATTTCTTTTTGCTTGTTTGCTTCCCTTCCCTTATAAAAGGGAATTTCCAAGCCTCTCTAACTAGTTGGAATTATATTAGGAGATAGAAGATAGGGTGTGGAATATTTCTTACAGTATTTTATTGCCCTGTATCAATTTTATAATCAATTTTCAAGATAGTTATCTGAATAAGTTATTTGACCTTAACATCTTTTGTATTATTTTCAAAATCAATGAATAAAAAGAAGAAGATGAATTGGACTATGCCTATATGGCCTTTATCTTACATTTTTTTCTCTATTCATAAATATCAATGCTTTGTGTCATTTTTACCTTTTGGATATAGTCTTCATAATTGGTTCATAGTTCTAGATTTTATGTTTATCTAACTTAGACTTATAGTGAATTGGATCATGTTTGGAAACTCTTTCATTTCCTATTAAAGATATGTTAGGTCTCATACTATGTTGTTGGGGAGAAATAGTTTTATAATGGTTTGAAGAATCACATTCAATCTTAGATTCATGATATTTTGTCAAACCTTGATGGGTGCTTCCCAAATAAGGATTTGAATGACTTATTTATGTTCATATAGGCCTTAGTTGTTTGTTCTCCTTTAAAAAATAAAGGGTATGCGACATTATGTGTTCATTTTATCACAATTGAAAACCTATTAGGGTTTTGAAATGTTGTATAACCTTTGGGTGCATCACCTTAGTTAAGTTTTCTTAATATATTTCTTTCTCCCTTTTCCCAAATAGAAAGGAAGAGTTGACTTCTTTAAAAATCTTGAAGGTCATTTAGTGAAATGCAAGAATGTTCCCATTCACTAGATTTCCCATAAGACTATTTGGAGAAGTGCACGCTTTTATGATTAACACCTCCTAAATTAAATAATTTTATAATTATTAATTTACTCCAACAATCTCTTTTCCTGTGCCATCCTCCTTTTTTATCTCAATCAACCTCACCCTTGATAAGGTTTTATTACCTTTTAGTAAAGCCTACTTTTTCCCTAACCCTATTTCCCTGATTCTCAAAGCGATCTCATCCATTGATCATCATCATTATTCATCATTTAATCCCAACCCTTCATTTTAAATTGGTTTTCTTTAAAAGATACACACCCTTTTCATTTTAAGGCTACAACCACTATCTTTGATATTTTGTTGTCACTATCATTAGGATTATTCTCGCAGACTACAAATTTGAGGGTAAGCAAGTATATAAAGAAAAATGGAGATGAGAAATGAAGGTGATTCAATAGTGGAATAGGAATTATGGTATTATTTCTTTATTATTTATGTTGCTATTGCTATTTATACTTCATTGTTTGATTAGGGTCTTTAGGGCTTGAGTTCTAGGTAGTTGGTGGTTGATACTATTGATTCATACTCTGTACCATGATTTTACCCTATCCTACACCTAGGAATCCTATTTACAATATCTCCATCACTAAAATAAATGTGGGATTGGTTTTTCCATAAATGTGAAAGGAAAAATGAGAAATGGCAGACTCGTCTATTATATCTTAAAAGTATAATTATAGTTGTGTAAAAGGTAATTGCTTCACATGTTGTCTATTTCTCTTCTGCTTGGATTTTTGAAAATTAAAAAAGGATTATGAGATATTTCCTATTGTTGAATGGGAAATGAGGGGAAAAATAATGTGGTAAACTAGTTCTAGTGTTGTACTCCAAAAAGTTAGGAGGATTAGGCCTAAAAGACATCAAAATTTAAGGGATCACTCTAGTAGCAAAATAGATAAGAAAATCCTATGAGGGTGAGGATCCCTAGAAAATCCTTATTAGAAATAATTTGGCCCCCTCTAAATCAAATAAGGGAAATAATTAGAAAGAACTAAAAATACAAGATAACTTCTTTGGCCAATTTGAGGATATAAATTTTAGCTTTGTAGTTTTCAATAACATTTGGAAGGAAAAATGCAAATTGAAAAGTTGGAAGATTTAAAGAATTTCTTCTTCAAAGACTGTGGCTTTCATGGGGTTAGCTCTAAGGGAGGCTCAGGTGGTCTTGATAGCTTTTGGAATTCTAGGTTGATTAAAGGTGTCCCAGTTGTGGATGGATTTAATCACTTAGAGATGAAGTTTGTTATGCTTTGGGATTCTTACTCCTGGGTTATTTCTAGTGTTTATTTTCCCAATTTGAAGAGAGATAGGAAGAGACTTTGGGATAATCTTGGTTGTCTTCGAGCTAATTTTCTGGACCTCCCCTGGCTGGTAATGGGAGACTTCAACACTCCCCTTTGTGATAATGAGAAAGTGGGTGGCTCTTGGGCCAATCTTGACAGTAGTCTGGATTTTAGAATGTTCATAGATGATAATGCTCTTATTGATGTGAAGATGGCAGGGGCCAAGTTTACCTAGTCTAATAGACATGTTGGTGCTGAAAATATCTAAGTCAGACTGGATAGAGCCCTGATGTTAGCCTCATGGTTTGTGTATTTTCCTTGCTCTCTCTCGACGATTATGAGATGTGGGTCAGATCATTTCTCTATCTCTTTTATGGCTGATAGGATTGGGGTAAGAAACACCTTCCTTTTTGTTTTGAAGCTATGTGGTTTAGGGATCCTAGGTTTATGGTTTGCATCAAGAATTGGTGGTAAGTGAATATTGATGGTTGTGTGATGTTTAGAGTAACTAAGAAGTTGGATTTTGTGAAGAAAAATCTCAAGAAATGGAATAGAGAGTTGTTTAGTCATATTTTTTACTCTAATAATTCTATTATTCAATGATTATCCATAGTGTTCAGGAAGATATTCAATCAAAGGGTTTGTAGGAGGAGCTCCAATTGTAGGAGGATTGTCTTTTAGTTCGGCTTCATGACATTGTTGCAAAAGAGGAATATTTTTGGAGATGAAGATCTCACACCATTTGGCTTAAGTATAGGGATTGAAACTCCAAGTTATTTCATCTAACTCCCCTAAGGCATAAATTATCCAATAGGATTTCCTCCATCATGGTTGATGGTTTGTTGTTGGCGGATGAGAAGGCTATTAGGAGAGCTATTGCAAATTTCTTTGAGCATATGCTCAAAGATAATCTAGTTTGGGACCAAAATAGTGTAAAGGCTTCTTTGGATATTATTCCCCATCTGCTCTTGAAGAACCTAAATAGGGAGCTTACTGCCATCCCCTCTGCTTTGGAAATCAAGGATGTGGTTTTTCTCTTTTGAAGGGAACAAGGCCCCTAGGCATGATGATTTTCTTTTTCTATTTTTTCAGTCATGCTGGGAGATTTATATGGAAGATGTGATTAATGGCACCAAGGAGTTTTTTTGATCCAAAAGATTACTTAGAGAATTGAATGTGACCTTCATTGTTTTGATCCACAAGATTGTTGATGCTAATAGCTTTGGATATTACTATCCGATCAATATTTGTAACTCCATCTATAAGATTTTTGCAAAGGTGCTAGCCACTAGAATGCAAAGGATTCTCCTTGATCTAATTTCAAAACATCAAAGTGGCTTTGTTAAGGGGTGATAGATTCAGGACTCCATTATAATTGTTCATGAAATTTCTCATTCTCTTAACTATAATAAGAAGATGAGTTTCTTTTTGAAACTAGATCTTCTTAAGGCTTATGATAGGCTCAGCTGGAGGTTCTTGATTGAAATTTTGGATCATTTTGGATTCTATTAGAAGTTTCTACAACTTGTTGAACAACTCATCTCGACTCCTTTTTCTATTATGGTGAATGGTTCTCTTTTTTTTTCTAGATTTTACATGGTTTAAGGCAAGGAGACCCTATTTTTCTACCGCTGTTTATCTTGATGGTGGAAGTCCTCAATAGAAATATTCAAAAGGATTTATCTATAGGTTCTTTGAGGGTTCTTTCCCCCTCTTCCAAATGTGATCTTGTTACTCATCAAAAATTTGTGGATGACACTATCTTGATGGGTGAATCTTCTATTTGTGAGGTCAGAGTTGTGAAGGGGTTGATTGAGGCTTATGAGAAGGCATCTGGACAACGTATTAATCTTCCTAAGATTCCATTTTTTTCCTCAACGCCCCTAACTTTCTCCAACTAAAGTTGGCTAGGATCCTTTCCTATAATAAGGGTGAACTCCCATCAACCTCCTTGTGGTTACCTTTGTGTATTTCCAAGACTCCGTAGTCCTTCTAGCTTAGTCTATTGGATAAGTTTAGTAGAAAGCTAGTGGATTGGAAAGGGGTGCTTCTCAGTCAGATGTAGAAGGTGCAACTCATTTCCTTTACTCTTTAGAATCTTCCCATGTATGCTATGAGTCCTTTTAGAATTCCTGTTAAATTTGAGGAGAAAATGAAACAAATATTAAGAAGCTTTTTGTGGTCAGGTGTTGAATCTTAAGCTAGAATTCCTCTTGTGGATTGGGACTTGGTTTGAAATCCTAAGAAATGGGGTGGCCTAGGTACAAGAAACTTAAAAGATTTTAATAAGGCTTTAATATCGAAGAAAATTTGGAGGCTTCTCAGTGGGTTAGTTGGTTGGGATTCTCTAGATATAAATAAATATCTGTATGGTTTTGGGAGAACATGGAATATGTTGACTTATGATGAAATCCCTATTGGCTCTTGTTTTTGGAGAAACATCATTCCTTGCAGGGTCTTGATTGCTAATAGTGTTAGGTGGTTGTTGGGTGATGGTACCAAAATTCCTTTTTGGGAGGATGATTGGTGTGATTTAGAACATCCGCTCCATCATCCCAGGTTCCCTCCCATTATTACTTTATGCAAGTGAATCTTTGGTATTATGGTGGTCGACTATTTTTCAGAATGGGGAGTGGAAGGATTTCTAGGATTGGGACCTATCACTGAAGGTTTTAAATGATTTTCTATGAAATTTTCAAGTTCCTATTTATTTGAGACCGGATAGGCTTGTTTGGGCCCCATATACTAATGGTAAATTTTTGGTGTCCTTAACCTTTGTTAATTCATTGGAAAAGCCTAACTATTTTCCTTTCTGAGGAAAATTATGGAACAATATGTTGATCACTATGGTGAATGTTTTCTTTTGGCTTCTCATGCAAGGTAAATTCTTAATGCAAGATAATCTCTATAAAAGGCGATTTACAATTCTGAATAGGTGTGTCCTTTGTGAAGCCGATGCTAAGAGTGGATTCCATATTTTCCTTGGGTGTTTTTTTTCTTCTCTTCTCTGGAGTAAGTTTCTTGGCCTTTGGATCTTGGAATGGGTCTTCCCAGATTCTCTTTATAATTTTTTTGAGCAGTGGAAGTGTCCATCCACTTCCCCCATTCTTTGGTGGCTATGGGAGCTTATGGCCCTGCATATTGCTTGGGGTATCTAGAAGGAATTTAATAATAGAAATTTTCATGATTCTAAACTCAAGATAAGTAGTCTTTTCATTAAGATTCAATGGGCGATCTTGGAGAACTTTCTATTATTGAGTCTGAGTCACCACGTTGTTCCCCATCCTCTTTCTTGGTTGGGTATGACTTGTTGGCTATTTCTAATTGGAAGATCCCCTCTATACCATCTAAGATTTCCAAGTTCAACCTAAATGCTAGATTGAATACTAAGTGGAGGCCACCACCTTTAGGGTGGGTTAAAATTAATTTTTATGGGGCATCTAAGGGTAACCCTAGTCTTGTAGGCTATGGTGGGGTGTTGAGGAATGAGGATGGCAGGATCTTAGGCGCGGTGGCACTCCTATTGGGAAATTAAACAAATCACTATGTCGAGGTAGAGGTTGTGTTTATAAGTATTAAGTTTGTTGTGGATAGGGGCTTCTCTAAATTATGGGTGGAAGGAGACTCATTAAACATCATTAATTGTCTATGTGGAACCCATAAGCCTAGTTGGAGTTTCAATCAATTAATTAAGAATGCTATTATTGTGTTGGGATCTTGTGAAGAAACCCGTGTTCCTCACATATATCAAGAAGGAAATTCATTGGTAGATTTTTTCTCCAATGAAGCTGTCAGACTTAAAGAGTATAGAGCATGGGAGGAAGGCTCTCTCCTTCCTGGGGAAACTAAGATCTTAATGAGAAATGATGGTTTTTCTTGAGTTCATGTGGTGGTATTATTTAACCATTAGTACCAACTTTATACTCACACACTTTGTGTGTATCACTCGGCTTGTTGGCTCTCAGATGAACTCTACTTGCCAGGGTTTTTTGTAGCTGGTTCTTGTGAATATGGGAGGTGATAGAAGTAGAATTGAGCATCATTCTTGTGTGAGCCTAAAAATAAGAAGAAAATTTGGAGGATTCTCCAACATGGGAATTTCATGTCATTCTTGGAAAGGTTGCATGGACATGATCTGAATGCTTCGGTAGAGTTTGTTTCTTGCTGGCACAATCACAAAATCTAGATTAAGGGCATGGTTGTTGATATCAATGAGGATCTTATAGCTACTATGACTGGGTTTCCTATGGTGTGTCCTCTATGATGCTGAGAGTTCCTTCCATATTTTCCTTGGGTGTTTTTTCCTTATCTTCGCTAGAGTAAGTTTCTTGGCCTTTGGATCTTGGAATAGGTATTCTTGGATTCTCTTTGTAATTTTTTTGAGTAGTGGAAGTGTCCATCCACTTCCCCCATTATTTGGTGGCTATGGGAGCTTATAGCCCTATATATTTCTTGGGTATCTGGAAGGAATGTAATAATAGAATTTTTCATGATTCTAAACTCAAGATAAGTAGTCTTTTTTTTAAGATTCGTTGGGAGATCTTGGAGAAATTTTCTCTTATTGGGTCTGAGTCACCACATTTTTCCCTGTCCTCTTGATTGGTTGGGTATGAATTGTTGGAAATTTCTAACTAGAAGATCCCCTTTATACCATATGAGATTTCCAATTCCAACCTAAATGCTAGATTGAATACTAAATGGAGGCCACCACCTTTAGGGTGGGTTAAAATTAATTTTAATGGGGAAGCCAAGGGTAACCCTAGGCCTGTAGGCTATGGGTGGGTGTTTAGGAATGAGGATGGTGGGCTCTTAGGCGCATTGGCACTCCCATTAGGAAATTGAACAAATCGCTATTTCGAGGTAGAGGTTGTGTTTATAAGTATTAAGTTTGTTGTGGACAAGGGTTACTCTAAATTATTGGTGGAAGGAGACTCGTTAAACATCATTAATTGTCTATGTGGAACCCATAAGCCTAGTTGGAGTGTCAATCAATTAATTAAGGATGTTATTATTATGTTGAGATCTTGTGAAGAAACCTATGTTTCTCACATATATTGAGAAGGAAATTCATTGGTATATTTTTTCTCCAATGAAGCTATCAGACTTAAAGAGTATAGAGCATGGGAGGAAGGCTCTTTCCTTCCCAAGGAAACTAAGATCTTAATGAGAAATTATGGTTTTTTCTGAGTTCATGTGGTGGTATTATTTAACCATTAGTACCGTCTTTATACTCACATGCTTTGTAGGTATCGCTCGGCTTGTTGGCTCTTAGATGGACTCTACTTGCCAAGGTTTTCTATTGCTGGTTCTTGTGAATATGGGAGGTGAAAAAAGTATAATTTAGTGTCATTCTTGTGTGAGCATGAGAAATAAGAAGAAAATTTGGAGGATTCTGCAACATGGGAATTTTATGTCATTCTTGGAAAGGTTGCATGAACATGATCTAAATGCTTCTGCGGAGTTTGTTTCTTGTTGGAACAATCACAAAATCTAGATTAAGGGCATGGTTGTTGATATCAATGAGGAGCTTATAGCTAAGGCTTCCTATGGTTGGCTATAAATTCTTTAAATACAATAAGAGTAATAAGGAGGCAATGGATTATTCTTTCAAATATGACGAACAAAAAAACTCATCAAGATGGAATCTTGGGGCTATGAGAAAAAGCCTCTAAAGAAGATATGGGAAAATATAGTGGAATTAATAATGCAGTATACGACTCTAGAAGGCAAGTTCACTGCAATCCTTGGCCATCATTTTAATCTTTTAAATCATTTTAGGCATGGGTTGTTTATTTCTTTTCCATTCTTTCTCTTTTCTTCCATGGAGGTCTCTGTGTATGCACACTTAAAAAAGAGGAGGGAACCAGTCCTACACGAGGGCCTTATTTTGTTAGTTATGGAGCATGTATAAGCCCTCATCCCTACCTCATCAATTAAGGGAAATGAAAAGACTCTTAGTGAGGATTCTGGCTCTTCTAGATCAACTACTAGCATGGTTGAGGAAGAGGAGTGGAATAAAGAAGGTGAGGATGAGACCCCTTCCCCTGTGGCCAAGCAACTCATTCTGCATGATTTAGAGTCCTAGTATGATGGTAATGACATAGAGGTGGTCTTTGGGTTTTCCAAGCCCAAGGATGAAGCCATGGACATTAGTCAGGGTGTAACTGAGGTTGGAGGTAAGGAGGAGGGGTTTCAAGAGGATGTGGTGGCCATGGAGGCCCAAGATTATCCTAGAAGGGTATCTAAGTGCATTGCCAAGATGAAGAACCAAGCCTCAAAATATATGGTAAATGATACCATGGAGCTCTGCAAGGAGATGGCTTTGGAGGAGAAGGTAGTGGAAATTGATGATTACCTAGTTCGAAGCTCCCCAAGTGTGGAACCTATGGGTGAGAAAATGGTACAGGAGGAGGAGGGTGTTGAGCAGAAGCAAGAAAAGTCTAAGCCTCTAAAGGTTAATTCCCTATCATAGGACTCTTATCTTAATGATGACTCCACCTCTATGTTTGAGCTTCTCGACATGGCAAGGGTAGGGAATACTAGCACTTTAAAATTGGAAAAATGGAATGTACAAGAATTCAATAGGGTCAACATCAAAATAAGGGGATTAAAGGAGAATGTGTAGAATATCCTAGAAGGTTCAGCCTTAGATATTCTCATTGATAGAATTGTTGATCTTGAGTGTTCATTCACTAATTTCAATTCCCTTTGTGAGTAGTGTTTAGCTTGTTTAGAAGCCAAAGTAAATGATACCAATGCAAATATCAAGAAAATTCTCAATACCTGTCACATTTTAGTGAAGAATAGTGCATATTCTTTAGATTTCTTATTTCGCAAGATCAGTGAGCTTAGAGAAGACTAGTTGTATTTCTCTGAGTTGATGGAGAAAGAACAAGTGACCAAAGGTAAAGGGAAAAAAGGTGCAAAGGATGATGGTAAAGGCCCTGCTGCTACAGGGCTCGCTAAATGGAAGAAGTCTTTTGAAGTTGAGAAAAAAAAATTATTGGACATGATCGGGATGCATAGGAACTAGGAACTTGAGGTGGCCAACACCTTAAGTAGTACGAAGTAGTGTTCCGTTGTCTATTTTTTGTTTTCTTTTATGCTACTGGGTCTTTGTTTCTTTTTTTTGTATTTTGTTGTTTTTTTGGTGATGGACGTTGTTGATAGTTTAGTGTTATATCTTTAGAGTAGCATTTTGTAACATCTGGTGTTTTGGTTTTTGGGCTACTATTGATTTTTTAGTATAATATCTTTTAAACAACATTTTGTACCTAAAGTTATAAAGGGTCTTGGGTCCCTTCAAAACTTGTTTTTCCCTTATAATCAAAAAATTTGGAAGGCCTAGGGAAGGGTTAGATATCAGGTTTCCAATGACAATGCCTACTCTAACAATATGGGATTCTATGTCCATAATATATCTATATGGTGGAACATTTACTTAAATGATAAACCTTTGGTATTGTCCTAGGGATGCTCAGTAAAGTATTAGGATTTTAGTGGGATAGATGTATTCCAAGATATCCTCCAAAATAGTCATTTCAAATCATGTGAGTGGTTGAGGTTTGAATTCAATGTATCATTGTCTCACAAAAGAACCTAATCCATGTTGAAGTGTGATTTACAAATTAAAAAGTTGATTGATACTAAAATATAAGAGGGGGGGTTATTAGGAGTCTAAGATTGAAGGATGAAACTTTTATAAATAAACTATATAACATGCTAACTAGCATGAGAGAGAATTGGTTGGCTTAATAGGACTTGGAGAATTTATTGGACTTAAAAATGGGTTACATATTTTACTCACCTATGGGAAAACTTGGGAGAACCAAATAAATCCTTTTTTAAATAGCTCTTTCTAATAAAAATCTTGGTTTCCACATTGTTTCATAGTCTTATAGATTGCCTAAAGTTTAATGTAGATTATCTAATCAAACCAAATCTTTTGATCATATATTTTTTATTTCCATTTTTATTTTTCATTATGGTCTTTATTTCTTGGCAACTTGAATGGCTAGAATGATAAGAATTATTTTTCCTAGACTAAAATCCTTGTTGGTTATGTGGATTATTTCAATGTTCAATTAAATATCTTTTGGCTTGTTCTTACAAGTGAATTTCTCTAGTTTTTATGGAATAAGAGGAATGAAGAGGTATTCTAGGGAAAAAGGAGATATCTTACTGAGTTATATAATAAACACACATTTCTTACCATCATGTTTTAGATCTAGTTGTGTTGGAAATTCCAAAGGATGGATTTATAATATTGTTGAAGGAGGGCATAAATATTGTCTACAAAATACAAATCAATTCTTCTCACTTATTTCCTTAGGGGATAAATAACCTAAAAAGGAGGAGTTAGAAGTTATCAAATAATTCATGGAGAAACACAAGATTTATAAACCTATTGAGAAAGATAAACTAAAGAGATAACCATGGGATAGATTCCAACTAGTGGTCCATGATGTGGAACCTAATCTAATTCAGCCTTCGATTGGAACCTATGAATAAAAAATTTGAAAATAACAATAATATAAGATGTTGTTGGGAGTAAGCCACCAATGTATTTAAGACTATTTGTTTTTTATTATCATACCGGTCTACTTATATACTTGGGTTTCATATTTTTTGTGACAAAGCCGAATCTTGTACTGATGGAGCTCCTACTCATCATATTGTAAAGAACTTTATTTTATAAATGATCTTTAATATATAAAATTATGAAAGAATAATTGTAAATCACGTGATTCTTTCACACTATATTACTTAATTTGAAATCATAATTTACAAAAATTCAAGTAGAAATAATTTTTTAACTAATCTAAATGACATGAGACCATGAAATGATTAAATTATTGACAATTCTTCAATAATTGGCCTAAAATTTATCAAAAATTTCAAGTTCGTCAAAGAATAATAATGCCACTTTTGCTAGGAAAAGGTGTCTAGACCTTGAAATTATAAAAGGTGTTGAATAGAAAAGACAACTGAGAGGGAGGGGTGAATTAGTTGTACATTAAAACATCAAAAAAATTATTAACATTTAAATCCACATCAACTTAATTAACCCTTAATCTATTAGAATGATTAAGCATGAAAGAAAATAACATAAAATGAAACACATCAACACCATGCTCAATATAACACAAGATTTACATGTAAAAACCAAGAATGGAAAAACCATGGTGAGGATCAAATCACAATATAAAGTAATTGAAATATTGAATACAATATGCTCGCTATCGATGGGATCACTGCCCAAAAGAAAGAAGGGCTCACTACCAATGGCTCACTATCAGATTAGAAAAAAAAGAAGAAAGAAGGATGTTACAATGAGAAATCCATATCAATGCAACAAAAAGGTCCAGTACAACATCACAACACATTCACAACCTTTTAGAAGATTGTAGACACCTTTTTCTCACTACTTCTAGTAGTCTAGAACATTGAAGCTTGCACTGCATCTCACAAATTCGCACCTCACAACTCTATAATTCACATCACACACACTACTTATTAATTCTTCATCAACACAACACTTTTTTATACCTTATTCTACCTTAAAAACATTCTCCAAGGTCGACTATGTACCTCAACCATGCAAATTCAAATTAGGTTGGCACAAAAACATTCCCATGGTGGAAAGGAATGAAGTTGAACCACATCACACCTTAACCTAGACCTAAATCTTCTCATACATGCCACACCACCTTCTACAATCACCAAAACAAATCTCTAATTAGTGTAAACACCTAAGGTCGGTCAAACCTATGTAAACACCATTGATATTTAATTACATGCTTACTTTGTTCCAATGATGATTTGTAGACACAAAAAATCACTTGAACACAATCTAGAATATTCCAAAAACACCCTAAAATCCAACCATTTCCTTCACAACAAGTTCCACCTAAAGAATATACATACCCAATACACTCAGACAATCTTCCATACATTGTAACTCAACAAACCATCTTGCAAAGCACCAAAAACACAAACATCTTAAACTAAAGGTAGATATGAACCTTATCAACAAACTTCCAAAACCACAAGACCAAAAACCAAACTACAAAGAAATGCAAAGCAAAACCATTTCTCCCAGATAACACTACAACATAGTTCACACACTGGTGAACACAACTTTTACACAACGATCTAGACCAAGAAATTCTAGATATAACATCTATGAGTTCACCTCTGATCAACATATAAGAACCACACAAGTAGATATTTAATATAGAATAAATGCAAAATAAAACTAGAAAACCACTCTATATACTAGAACACCGTTGCAACACATGGTTTCCTCTTTTATTCAAATTTTCTCAAAAGCACTTGGAAACCAAGCACCAAAAAAAAATTCTCATAAACTTCACCACTTCCTTAAAACAACTCAACCATACATCTGTAAACATAAGATTATTGAAGAAACACTAGAGGTTGAAACTAGTAACACTTACTATTGACAACATAATGCAACTAATCAAATCATCACTACAAACAACCTTGTTATAGACATTAATGACAACACCAAATCAACACCAACTCCTCATACTTGCAACAAAAGGTTACTGTTTATAGTAATTTTATAATTGAGCATGAATGGCTCCAAATTTTTCCCAGAGCTATACAATGGACAAATAAACATATTGGTAACATTTTGAATCAAGCTCATGTTTTGATTTCAAGATATTAAATTTTTCATTCTTGAAAGTTTCAAAGTCATTTTTGAGAGACTTGGAGGTTATTCTTTGTCCTAAGAGTGGTAATAACTAGTAAATAAGGTTATAGATTGATATATAATTTCAAAATGTTTCCAATGGTTCAATTTTTTCATTAGTTGGACTCACGTGTCAACATTTATGGCCTCTGGAAGTAGGGTCACCTAAATTGGAAAGTGTGAAAATGTGTTAGACACATAAAATAGTTGTATTGGGGAGTTACTTGTGTTGGTGTTTGTTTGGATAGATAATAGGGAATATTTAATTCAACATAAGTTGGGAACCATTTTTTCCAGCTTTAGCTCATAGTTTTTTAAATACTATTTGAGAATGTCATATTCTTAAGGGAGCTTGTTTTGCATGTATATTGTAATCTTGTTGATTTTTGAATAATATAATGGGAAACATTGAAGTGTGGTGTTTTTCTCCCAATAGGGTTTTATCTATGTAAATCAATGTATTATGGTATGAATGATATTTTTATGTTTGCTTACTTTTTGTAACTATATTAAAGATTGATAAGTAGGAGGTATTTTCCATGACATGTCAAATTGTGATATTACTATCATGATTCAACCATGTAGTTTTACAAGTCAAACTCATTGACCCATGTTTCATGAGTAGTGGCTCACAAGAACCCATCTCTCATGATAATGAATGGTCCACTTAGCACTCATTGCATCTAATTGATGCT
The DNA here is from genome assembly GCA_007258455.2 of Sequoia sempervirens. NCBI lineage: Eukaryota > Viridiplantae > Streptophyta > Pinopsida > Cupressales > Cupressaceae > Sequoia > Sequoia sempervirens. The sequence goes on from VDFB02358134.1 coordinate 52,487,113, forward strand.
CACAGAGGTGAAGCACTGGGCCTTCCCGGGAGGTCACCCATCCCAGTACTACTCTAGCTCAAGCGCATTTAACAACAGATTTTTCTCCAAGTTTAAGCCCACTTAGCTTGAGCTGGAGTAGTACTGGGATGGGTGACCTCCCGGGAAGGCCCAATGCTTCACCTCTATGAGCATCACCTAGATGCAATGAGTGCTAAGTGGACCATTCATTATCATGAGAGATGGGTTCTTGTGAGCCACTACTCATGAAACATGGGTCAATGAGTTTGAATTGTTAAACTACACAGTTGAATCTTGATAGCAATATCACTATATTAAAGATCTAATTTATTTTTCATAATCCTCATCTCATGACTAGTGTATGAATTTTTTTTCTACCTTAGCTTCCTTACAAGTATTAGAGCTTGATCAATTTTAGTATCAATTGTGAGTTGTTGGGTTTTTGAACTAATCCAATTTTTAGTGGGATCTTATGTAGATGATACTTTGTGATCTTTATGGGGGATTTTTATATTGTAGTCATGTCAGATAATATTATGGGAATAATTTTGTGATGTGGAAGTTGATGATGGATAATTTGTTAATTTATTGAGATCTATGGGATGTTGTTGATGATAATGTGTGAAGGTCCAAAAATGCTACTTTGGTTGCTCAATATGATATTGTGGACCATAAAGGAAAGAGTTTAACTAGATTGTGTTTGAAAAATCCATTTTGATTAATTTCCATGAAGATTCCTTTGCAAAGTAACTATGAAAGAAACTTGGTGAAATATATCAATCCAAATCTTTAGTGAACAAGATTTTCATGAGGAAGAAATTGTATTCCTTGATAATTGAGGAGGGTGGATAAATTACAAACCACTTAGAAGCATTGAATATGTTGGTGGCTCAATTAACATCAATTGGTGTAAAAATGGATTAGGATGAGAGATGTTAGATATTTCTTTGTTTTTTTCTTGATTGATGGAATTTAATCATTATGTCTTGAAAGTTGAAGATGTTTTGGGTTCTATCCATCAATGTTAATGAGGCCCTAAATATTTATGGAATACCTAATGTAAAAAGGTAAGAAGATTGAAAAGTGTGAAAAATAAAATTATTAGAAGGGGAGATCCAAATATTCTAAAAAAGTTCAAACCTATTTGTTCGGAATATGATAAACTTGGACACTTCTATAATTAGTGCGAAGAAGAAAATAAGAATAAAAAAAAAAACTTGACTTTGATTCTAATTTTCAGAAAGAAAATGGTGATTCATTCATTATAAATTTGGCCACTTTTGTAGGTAATGACAAAAGCTTAACTTTCTTAGGTGCATATTTCCATATGACCTCTAACAGAGTGGTTTTTTGAATATTAATAATTTGATGGAGATAAGGTGTACATGGATGATGATTCTTAATAAAATATTGTTGTTTGTGGTAAAGTTAGAACTAGGTTTCTTGAAGGTATAATAATGTAGAGGAGGGGGACTAAACACATAGGTCCTTGGCTCATAGGAGGGTCTAGAATGATCAACTACCCTTATCTACCTCACACTAGGGTTGTTTAAAGAAAGTTTAATGTTGCAAAAGGGTGAAAAGGAAGGTTTATTGATCTACCACTATCCTTCTACAAAGCTGAGAAGTTTAGGGAACTAGATGAGCTAATTCTTGAGCTAAAATTGAGACCCCAACAACTCTCTTCTAGAGGACTCCAATGAAGAATATGAATGACAGTGTGGCATGCTGGTGTCTTGGTTGGGCACTAGCATCTGTATAGATAGAGAGTGAAAAATATAGTTAAAATTTATAGGGAATTAACTACAACCTAGTAAATAGAGGTTTATGTAATGACAAAAAGTGTACAAGAGCTAAAATGCTAAGAAAGCAAGAAGAATACTTTCACTTGAAAGGAGAAGTTGACAAGATTAAAAAGGTGGTAGAAATATAACTTACAAATGGTCTAGCCTCCCGCAAGCTCCACACAAACACAAAACATACACACAACGAAACAGGGAAAAATTTTGGGGATGTTTCGAGGCTTGTCATAGTCAAACCCCCATTTCAGTGTTCCCACCACCATGGACAAACAAAATAGCCAAAAGATAGAAAATGTGATAAAGAAAGTAATGGAAGAAAGTTCTACCAAGCAAGAGAAAAATCACTATGCTACAAAATAAAATGGAAATGCTGAAATAAATGGATATCACCTCCCAAGCAAGGTTCCCTCAAGCACATGAAGGGAGATGCGAGCTCACAAGCTTGAAGATACAATCATCATCACAACAACAAGAGTAAAATCTGCTAGATTAACACGTTATAGCTTCATCAATGATGAGAAGATCAAGAGTGTGTAGAGATTCATAGAAGTTGAAGTGAATGAATGAAAGAGCAATTTTTAAGGAAAAATGGAGGGAAGGAAGTCATTTAAAGTCGATCAAGAGGCACAAGAACATTACACTACACCAATGGTGAATGTAACATCCTTGTAGATTCCAGAGGCATGAATATTGTCAAGATGGTAGTGGGAAGTGCAGACATCCACACATCGTGCTAGCATCCTTGAAATAAATTCCCTCATTGACACTATAGAAAGCCACCAAGTGGGGGGAGAGTGAGTGGATGAAGTGGAAATGCATTGTTTGATTTAATTTTTCCAAGGTGAGGGGATGTAAATGGGGAATTCATGAGGGGTGAAAATTCACTTCATTAAATTTTTCCCCCACTTTAGCAAGCATATGTACTACCAGATGTGAGGTAAAGTAGATCAAAGTTTAGAAATATATACCTGAACCATCAAGGAAGTAGACCGTAATGTGACCCACCCAAAAGACATGAATATAAGTTGGCTCTATAGGTCTTAAAACACAAGGAGGGTTGGAAAAACATGCACCATAGATCCATAGACCTATGGATAGTGAACAAAAGGCTCTATAGGTCCTTGGAGCTATAAAGTTGAATAAAGATATCCTGCAAGATGTAAGTGCTTCACAAGTCCTTAGAATTGCAAAGGAGGTGCCCACTTGTATTCATCTTGAAGAAAATTGAATGTAAAAGGCTCCATAAAGTCTGATTGAAAATAGCTTCATAGGCGCACCTACAAAGCAACATGTTAATACAGAGACAAAACATGTTAGATAACAAAAATCCACACACGCATATAGGTAGAAATTCATGCAAATAGTCAACAATTGAAGGAGTAGCTTTCAAAGGGGTCCTTTGGGAACCATTCAAAAGAAAAGGGGTCTACTTGAGGGACACTCTATTCAAAAGTGAAAGAAAAAAGGATAGAATTTTTTGCTAATGATTCTAGCATCAAGAATTCCTTCTGAAAAATACACTTCATCAAGGAATTCGAAAGAAAGAATTCTCTCCCACAAGGGAAAATCTAGATTCTATCTTACGAATCCAAGATGAAAGAAAAAATCATCAAAGAATCCATGTCGAAGAATGCAATTTTTTTTTAAAATAGAGATTTTAAAGAAGAGATTTGTTGGCCACCAAATACACCTTCTAAAAATTAGAGAAGTATGATAGGCCCCCTTAGGATGGTGTGTGCCAAACACAAAGACACATGACATCCTAAGGAGAGAAAAGCAAGAATGGAGGTGATTTTGTGGCCAATGGAACATAATGAGATGCAACTGTAGTAATGTTGTTGTACATGTGAGGGATAACACATGAGCACCACAAAATCACAAAGAAACCAAAGAAGAGACAATGATTAAAAAAAAGGAAAAACAAGGACGAAAAAAATAAGAGACAAGGGGATTTGATATTTCAGGGTCAAAGTTGCTCATAAATATAGATAGATAAATAGTATATAAATGAAATTTCATCAATCCCATACTTATGACCAAATGCATTTAAACCCTATTTAATCCCCTAAGCACTAACTACAATAAGATATTTGAAATTATGAAGAACAACAAACCATTAAACTAACATGATATAAATATGAAAATGTAATAGAAACCTATTCTAGGACATCAAATCTTATCCTATTGGGGGAGTGGTGTCACATTGATGAGGAATGGTTACCCTTTCCCAATCCCTTGGATAATGTGAGCTTGTTTCAATCAGTTTTATTGAAGAAAACTAATGAAACCAATGAGATATGAATGAAACATGATATAAAACTAGTTTAACTTGATGAGATGATTGTTGAATGCATAAATGCTTGATAAAATCGATGCAATCTATTCTAGATGTAAATAAAGTTCAAATATGCAAGCCATAACTATAAATTTATGCTAAAATGTATGCAAACTAAGCTAATATGCAAGCCATTAATAGATGAAGCTTTAATCTAAAATGCTATCAAATATGAAACATTGATGCAAATGATCATGAATTTCAACAACACAAGTTTTCTATCAAAAGATTGATCCATTTGTCTCCAAATAGTGATCTATTTATAGGAGAGAAAATGAGAAATCAAGGGCTGAGAAATCAACATCACAAGTTTTCTATCAAAAGATGGATCCATTTTGTCTCCAAATAGTGATCTATTTATAGGAGAGAAAATGAGAAATCAAGGGCTTAGGGAGAGAAAAAGAGAAAAAGAGAAATCAATGGTCAAAAATGAAAGGAGGATGAAACATGGATTGAGGATTCCAATCCATGGTCAAGGTTGAAAGTTGAAAAGGATCAATTAATTTAATCAATGGTCCAAATTAGCTTTCAACAAACACACTTCCTAAGAATTAGTAAGAGGTTAAAAGATATTTTAGAGGAATGACTGCACAAAAGAGGATATTCCACAAGAATATTCTCTTTTGGAGGAGTGTACAAAGCAGGAATATTCTAAGAATATTTCCTTGCAAGTGGGAAGTTGAGGATAATTGGCAATTTAGTTAATTAAAACTAAATTTAAATGTGCAAGATGGAGAATAATAGGATATTCATAAAATTACTAATTTATTTAATGAAAAGGGGAATGGAAAATGATATTTAATTAAATATTTTAGGGTTATTTAATTAAATAAGAGGACCTAGGGTTTAAATTAAATAATTTGCATTATTTAACTAGAAAAGATGAAATGTTAGTGTGAGAAGGGGTGAATTAACCCAATTAGGTTAACTAGATTAATAAGTGAAAAATGAGGCATTTAATTAAATAGCTAGGCTAATTTAATCAAATAGGTGAAAATAAGATGGATTTTAGGATGAAATGATGTTAATATATCGAATTTAAGTGTGTAATACCATTCAAAACATTTTTAAGTGTCTACATTTTTCCCCTCTTTGAAGCAAGGTACCTATTACGTTGGTTTTCAAAGACTGACACTTTTCAAATTAAAACTGTTAGAGTAATAAGTTATTATGCTTAATTAATTACATCACATTGATTAATTAATTAAGTCACTTATTCCTCTTTATTACTTAAGCTAAACTTAGGCACATTAATTATTAATTATTAATTATTAAGTGTGCACACTAGGGTTTCATTTAGGGTTTCCCTTTTAGGGTTTCTTGATCTCCTTCATAAGCATTGATCACTTTGTAATAACAGATTCTCTTAATGCATTTTTTACTTTGAGGTTCAGAGAACATCTTCTTTGGTTCTACATGTCTTTTGCATGTGACAGGTATTCATTTGCATGCAGGTGATCTTGGATTCTAACATGGTATCGGAGCTCTAGACTTGCAGCTGCTTGTTCGTGATCTGAAGATATGGCCTCTCTGTGAGTTTCAAGTGCAAGGGTTTCCACAAGCATCTTTTCTACAAGATCTGGGGGTAGCCATTTTTTTGGGACACAATAGGCTCAAACAGACGTCACCATCACGTTCGCAGCATCCCAAAACCCTAAAAACGCTTGTCGTTTCGTCGAATTTGGTGAAGTTGGTCTAGGAGGCAAAAATTTTTTGTCCAAAGGGTCGTACGACCTCTTCTGCACGCACTCCGAGGCACAATTTTAAAAAAAAAAAATTAAAAAAGGGTTTTTTGGAAACCCGTTCCGGCGCTTCCAGTTTTAAAGGATTCACCGTGCGGCGGCCACCCATCCGCCACCGCCGCCTGCGCTTCCCACCAGTGCCGCCACCCTGCTCTGCCAGCCCCTGCGGGCTCCAAAATCTGCAGCCGAGGTCCTATGGGAACTAGTCGCTCAGCATTCAGCCGGGCTAGCCCCCTCCACTCCAGCGCAGGTCGTATGGAGAACCGCGCGCTCCAGCTCCGCTCCAGCCCCTGGTCGCCCACAGGACCAGGGGCCAAATTTTTTTTCGTTTCTACAGTGGGGTGTTTTTTTGTGCCGACGGCCAAATGGCTGTCAAATTTTTTCCTATGACTCTCTGACGTCAGCATGACGTCATCGGCCGTACGGCCCCTCCTTGCCCCTCCTAACCCTAGTTTGCCATAAAAGAGCAGTATTTTTTCTTTTGGCCATAACTTGGGCATACGGTATCAAAATCGGGCAAACGAGATATCGCCGGAAAGCTGGTTCCGAGCACTTTCTAGTAGTGCTGTTTATTTTTCAGTATTTTACATTTTTCCTACATTTATTGCTGTTTGAAGTCAGATGTACCTTTTATGCTTCCGAGCTTATAACTTTTTGCCACGATCTTCATTTTTCGCCTCGTTTGAAGCGTTGGAAAGGTATTGAGGAGCTCTAGGTTGTTTTCCATGCACTTTTTTATATCTATCTTAGGTTTATCAATTAGTCCAGATTTGGCCCGATGGGTTGTTTGGCGATTACTTGGATGTTTTGGCAGTTGGGAGAGTGCATCTTGCATCTTTGCACTTCATTTTCAATAATACACCATTCAATAATTGTTTGTTGCTTCATAGATTCCAGAGTTGTTCCCGTTTGGAGTTTTTGAGTGTTTCGTGGCATCGGGTCTTCTGTTGCTTTATCATGATTCCTTGAGTCAATCAGTGACTATCATCTGGTTTCAGTAGTATACAGAAGAATATTTCCTTGCTTGCCTATATCAAGTTCTAGTGTTACTCTACAGAGTTCTTCCAGTGCTTCTTTGCAGCATGTTATCTCATTGTAAGGGGGGTTTTGTCCCACTAGGTTTTTCCTTCTCTTACTCTTTCTTGCATTTGTAAATGGGTACCTGATCAGGCCTAGTTGTCGGGACCCATCTTTGCTTTCATGCATCTTATTCTAGTGTTTTAGCTTCTTCCTAAGTTCATCTTAAGGTGTTAGAGTAATAAGTTATTATGCTTAATTAATTACATCACATTGATTAATTAATTAAGTCACTTATTCCTCTTTATTACTTAAGCTAAACTTATGCACATTAATAATTAATTATTAATTATTAAGTGTGCACACTAGGGTTTCATTTAGGGTTTCTTGATCTCCTTCATAAGGATTGATCACTTTGTAATAACAGATTCTCTTAATGCATTTTTTACTTTGAGGTTCAGAGAACATCTTCTTTGGTTTTGCATGTCTTTTGCATGTGACAGGTATTCATTTGCATGCAGGTGATCTTGGATTCTAACAAAAACTACTACTCAGATCAAATTTTTTTAATTATTTTTGGATGCCCCACTATTTCCCAAACTAAAGGAATTAATTTGGTTCCTTGCCCCCTCAAGAGATCGGGCATCAATATGGAATTTTGGGTTGATCTCTCAAAAAATATGTAACATCAATTCAACTCAAAGAAGACTAGAAAGCTTAGATATTTGATGTAGATAAATTTGATGATGTATAGATAGTCATTAGCCATGGGTAGCCTTATGTATATTTTGATATATCACATAGATTTTATACTTGGATATAATTGTTAGTAAAGATAGAAGAATACAAATAATAAGATGGATGGATTGACCATTGATTTTGAGATTGATTCAAAAGTCCAATAAGCCTATGATTCTTCAAGACTTTATTAGATATGGTAATGAGATTGATGATTTTTCTCATATTCAAGATTGGGACTCCATCATTCCTTATGTTTGATATAACACATAGGCATGATGCATCATGGTATTAAAAATCAGGATGGTGTTGTATCTAGTGTGATGGACTTTGACTCCGTAAAAGGATAGGATATTCCTTGTTCACATCTTGACATATGGAAACCTCATTAGAATGTAGTTTGGAATTCTAGAATACATCAAACCAAAGCATACACAATAGTCAACAATCTACTCCAAATGACCTCCCTACACACAACTAAGCTAGTATGCACCAAGATTATTTTACAAGAATACCCCATAAGAACAACAGACAAAAGATAATTATTGATGCCCCATTCCTTTCTCTCTAAATCATTGGGACATAATATTGATACATCATTGAGAGGTCCTTAGAATAGTTCAATAAGATAAATCATAAGACAAGATCAAAACAAATAGTCAATTTTATCTATATCTCTTGCTAAAGGTGTGTTTTGTTTAGGATAAATATCCAAAGTGATTTCCAATGATAATGCCCATTGTAGGAAGGATGCACCCAGGACATGTTATTAGATGTTGGTAGGTTGATAAGTTGTTTGAAAGGCCATTGATATAAGGTTTGATTGACATGTTTTGATAATGATCAAGAGTTTGATTTTTTCATTTAAAGACTCTACTTTTGTTGATTGTTGTACTTGTTTTATGTTTGTGTTACCAAAGGGTGAGAGTGACGATTTATTTATTATGGATGAAGGTTTGTTGTGAGTACAAGAAAAATGGGATGGGTGGTTTTGTATTTTCTAGGATATTTCATTTTTTTGGTATTTTGAAAATGTTTTGAGGCTATTTATGGCTTTTTTTGAAAGTTTATGTGAATGTTCTGGTTTTTTATTATTTGAGGTTGTTTATGGTTTTCTAAGTTTTCCACTATTTTGGCTTTTAAATTTTCAAATGTTTTGGGGATTTCAAAGTTTTGACCAAGAACCTAACCTAACAGACTATCTTGGGGGCCTCAAGGGCTTATCAAAGATGAGCCTTGCCTATGTTAAACTCGTAGAGACCATGTAGTTTGACTGACTTGAATTATTGTTGATGCAATATGAATAGTTGATAGATTATCTATTTATTATGATGGAATCCTAACCTAAAGTGTCCTGGGGGAACATTAGTGTTGGCCTTGCCTATGTTCAAGATCAAAGATAACCTAGTTTGACATGGTTCTATTTTTGGATTTTCAATGTTTTGACATGTTTAGGGATTTTGATGAGTTTTGGATGTTTTGGTATTTTCACTTTATAATTTTTGAATGTTTTTTGATTTTAGCTATACAAGATTTTGATTGTTTTTGGATTTTGATAAGATTTTATGAATGATTTTAGATTTTAACTACATAGGATTTTGAATTTTTTTGGATTTTACAAGTGTTTTTAGATTTTGATGAGATTTTATGAATGTTTTTGGGAATTTTGATGAGATTCCCAATAACCTTAAGATATACAAGAATATTATTTGATGCATAATAAATTTCCCCTAGCATGATGTGATAGACTACCTCTATATCTAGGTAGGACAAACTGACCTTAGGAATGTTCCAAGTAGTACTAAAGGGGGATTTGATGCTTTACAATATCAAGCTATGATACAGATGTTGATGGGTGATGGAATAAATAGGGTGAATGATGTGATGCAAAGAATGATAGGCTAAAGAGCCAAAGATATATGTAGGTGCTTTATTTATGCAAGGTGTCTATTTGCCAAGTTTTCACCAAGGTACTTGCCCAAAGCACCACCGAAGTGGTTTTCACTAGAGGATGATTTATTCTTAACTATTTTATATCCCTTTTTTTTTTTGGGATCATTTTTTGAGATTTACACCCTTCAAACCTAGGCATAAATTTTTTTAAGATGCAGACTATTAATTAACTCCCGAAAGGGTTCACCTTTAGGCATTGATAGTTGGTAAGCTCCTGATTTGTAGCTTGTTGTGATAATAAATGGACCTAACTAGTTAGGTTGAAACTTTCCTTTACTATCCTGATCTGGAAGTTTTTTTGATTCTACTTGAGAACAAGATCCCCTACTTGAAAAGATCAACTCTTGATCTTCTTGTTGTAACTCCTTTTTAGTTGGTTTTGGTAAGCTTTCAAATGATTTAAGGCATCAAGATGATGCTCATCCAGTAATTATAACTCATTCAGTCGAGATACCATATACTCTTCATCAATGATCATATTCTGTAGTGACATTCACACTGAAGGAATCTCAACATCAATAGGTAGGATGGATTTTGATCCATAGACCAAGGAGAAAGGGGTTGCACCTATAGGTGTGTGGATATTGGTTTGATATGACTATAGGGAGATATTTAACTATAAATATCAGTCATGACCAGCTTGATTGACCATTTTCTTAAAGATTTTAAAAATGGTCTTATTTGTAGCCTCAACTTGACCATTTTCTTTGGGGTAATACGAGTTAGAGAACCAATGTTGGATGTTAAATTGTTGGAATAACTCTCCTACATCCTGATTTTTGAAGGGTGTTTGATTATCTAAGATAAGGGCTTGTGGAACACCATAACGACAAATAAGGTAATTTAGAATAAACTTGGAGATTTTCTTTCATGTTATGTAACTCATAGGAATGGCTTCCACCCACTTGGTAAAATACTTAGTGGTTGTGATGATGAATTTGTGGCCATTAGATGAAGTGGGAGCAATTTTTCCCATGAGTTCAAGACCCACTGTGAGAAAGGCCAAGGTGTGACCATTGGTTGTAACTCTTGAGCTGGAGCATGAATAAGGTCTCCATGCTATTAAAATTGAACACACTTCTACACATAATAATGGTATTTTCTTTCCATGGTTGGCTACTAATACCCCATGCTCAACAGTTTCTTGGATAAGGTTATTCCACTAGAATGGGAACCACAAATGCCCTCATGTACTTCTATTAAGAAATTCAAGGATTTCTCTTGATTAAGACATTGTAGTAATGTCCCCTCAATGCTTCTATGGTACAAGGTATCACCTAAGATGATGAATTGGGATGCCTTCTTAACAAAGGTCTTCTTAAGGTTAGAGCTGATATCAAATGTAAGGGTACCTCTGCTAAGATAGGTGAATATATCATGATACCATGGGGAACTAGGACCAATGATTACACACACAAATTCAAATTCAGGAATTTCAAAAGTTGGTACGAGAATTTGTTCTACCAAGAATTCACATTGAAGGACATTGTGTGGCATGTCTAACAATGATGCAATTTTTGCTATGACATCTGCTACTTGATTGTTCATCTATGGTATCTTCTCAAAATTTATATCAATGAAGAAGTCCTTAAGACTTTATACCATCTTCTTATAAGGAGTGAGCTTATCATCCTTGGTTTGGTAGTCATTATTGTCTTGATTGACAACCAACTGTGAGTCCCCATAGACTTTCAACTCTTTTATCTACCATTGGACTACTATCCTTAGACCTATTATTAGGGATTCATTCTCAAAAATATTGTTGGTAAATGGAAATGATAGCTAGTATTATTTTGGAATATAATCACCTTGAGGAGTGATAAAGAGAATACCCACCCCTCATCCATGTGGGGTAAATGATCCATCAAAGTACAATTTCCATTGATCAGCCTCATTGAGGAGAAACACTAATTCATTAGGAAACTTAGATACCAAAGGATTCTCCACATAAATAGGTACTTCAGCTAGTTGGTTTACAATAAATTTTCCTTTGATAGCCTTGCACTCCACATACTCTATGTCAAAATTATTCAAGATGATTACCCATTTGGCCATTCACCTAGTGAGAATTGCTTTAGATAACAAATATTTTAATGGTTCGATCTTGGTAATAAGCTTGATTTGGTGTGCAACATGAACTTTTGTGAAGCAAAGACTATTGCTAAGCATGCCTTTTCAATGGATGAGTAATTCATTTCATACCCTACCAAGGTCCTGTTGATGTAATAAATGGCTCTTTCCTTTCTTGATTCATTATGTTGGGCTAGAAGAGTGCTTAGTGCTACTGATGTAGCTAAAATGTATAAGATCAATGGCTTGTTTGGTATCAGCAACATGAAGACTAGAGGTGACAATAGTTAGCCCTTGATCTACTAGAAGGCCTTATCACACTTCTCATCCCACTTATAAGTTATTCCATTATGAAGAAGATACAAGAAAGGGTGGATTTTGTCTGATAATTGTACTATAAATCTTCAAATAGATTGAAACCTCCCTTGTAATCCTCCCATCTACTTCAATTTTTTTGGTGGTTTCATGTCTAGATGGCTTTCACTTTTGTTTTATCTACCTCTATCCCTCTTTGTGACACAATATAGCCAAGAATCTTCACTGATGTAACCTTGAAGATACACTTTTTTGGGTTCAATTGTACCTTATAATCTTCAATTCTATCAAATATGGGTCCTAATAACTCTATGTGGTCATTCCTTTTCTTTGATTTGGCCAAAATATCATCCACATAATCTTAAACTATTTTATGGATCAATCATGAAAGATTAGGGTCATTACACTTTGATAGGTTTCTCCTACATTCTTTAGCCCAAAAAACATCTTGTTCCAATAATATGTACCCCATGGACAAGTGAATGTATTTTTATGTTGATCTTCCTTAGCATTAATGATTTGGTTATAGCTAAAAAATGCATCCATGAGTGATAGAATTTCATGTCATGTTTTTAAATCAACAATGATGTTGATGTTGGGAAGAGAGAAATCATCCTTTGCACATGCTTTGTTCAAATCCCTGAAATATATATGTGCATATTTTGGTGCCTCCAATGGATTTGGAGACTAGTACCAGGTTGGAAACCAACTCAGGATAGTCAATTGGTTGGATAAATTCGATGTTAAGGAGATTTTATAACTCTTGTTTAACCAGTAATGCAATATGAGGATGCATTTTTCTTAGATTCTATTTGACTAGTTTTGCCTCAAGATAGACTGCTAAGTGATGCACAACTACTTCTAGATTGAGCCCAAGCATATCTTTGTATAACCATGTGAAGGTTCCTCTTCTCTCTTTCAGAAATGCTTCTAATTTTTTTTGTTCTTCATCCAACAAGGATTCAACATAGAATGTTATCTTGGGTGCTTCTTCAATTCCTACATTCACTGGAGTAGCCTTCTTTGCTAGCACTAATCATTTTTCTAAATGTATTGTACTAAGGGAAGATTGAATCCCTCATCCTTGGGTGCCTAAAAGATGTTTTCACCCTCAAATATTTCCTTTCTTTTAACTATTTTAGGATCTGAAAGTTCCATAGTATGGTTTTCACTTAAAGATGTGCATGTTATTCTCATGTCATCAATTTTGAGACTAAAGGATTCAATCATCTCCCCATTCTATGTCTGTGTGGCTAGCTCTATATCAAAAATAGCTTTGTGATATCCCCATGGTAAGCTGTCAAGGAGTTCCATAAATTCTAATATTGCTTCATCATTTTTGAATAAATCTAGAATTGGTGGTCCTTGTTGGTTCCAGTCAATGAGTTGGGGGTATACTAGGCTTAATATAGTGGTTTGGTCATTTGGTGTGAAGGATGTTGTGGATATCATAAAGAGAGAGGTACCCTCAAATAGATCAATGAAGTCAAGTCAGAAGTCATGAATCTAGGGTAGGATCACGTGATGTTGGTAACCAAGAGGAAGCCTCAACCTTCTTACCAAACAAACTTTTTCCAAGAATGGTTACCTTGCTAGTAGTACATCCTAATCCAAGATTCTTTGGATGTCTCTCAGGAATGAGGGGTTCAAACAAACCATTATCATTTTTTCCTAGCTATTCATTCTTGTTGTATCCCAATCCATTCATTAACTGTAAACCTTTATTATCATCTTCCATGGGAATAATGGGCATGGTTCATTAATCTTGATATAATAGTTTAGATATGTCTTCTTCATTGACATCCTCTTTGTTCAATTTTCCCTACTTGGTGAAGGTGGCAGATGAAAGCTTTAACGTTTCATTCACATTTTTGATAGGAGTGGGTTGTCCATGAGATTTGGGGGAAAGGGGTAACTCACTCAACATAAAAGTTTCCTTCTTTAGTTTATAATCTCCACAACCATCATCCTTGATAAGTTCCTTGATGTCTAGATTTTTCTACACAATGGGTGTTTTGGTTTCTAAGGTAGAGGTAAGGGTAGATGGGTCAAAAAATGAGGATGAGGATGTAGGGCCTTCATCATTCTTGGGTATTTGTGGGATCTTGTAGAACTTAGCCTCAAGGTTCTTTCAATAGTAGAAAGGATCAGGATCTCCATGGATAGTAACTTCCTTGTCATATAAAGGAAACTTGATGCACCAATGGCATGTGGAAGCTATTGCTTGCATTGCATGAATCCATAGTCGACCAAGAAGGATGTTGTAGGGGAGATCAAGGTCTAGTACTTGTCATGTAGTTTTAGCAATAGTAAGTCCCACTTGGATAGGTAGTACGATGATGGCTTGTGACACTCTTTCTTGATCATCATATGCCCTTATGGTTGTACTCTTTGTTCTCTCAATAGAGTCCTCTATGTGGACACCAAAAAAGTAACCCTTCTACTTTTTATCTCATTTCGGCCCTCCTTGTGATTTTGGCTTAATTGTCCCTTGATTTAATTTTGCAATGTGGATAACACATTCACATTAGGTCTTGGTCCTTTTTCAACTAAAATAGATTCAAGTGTTTATCTTACTTAAGTGTTGTAAATTTTTGTAACACACTTTCACACTTTTCTAGGGTCTTGTTAATGTATTTCACCTAAATAGCCTCTTTTTATCATTTACCAAGCCTTATTTCAAAGTGTTGTAACAAAATTTCATAGTTTTCTAGGCTTGTCATTAATAGTTGGGCTTTCTTATGCTTTAATTCACCCTATTTTACATCTATAGGCCTTAATTGAGAGTATTTTTTAGAATAAACCTGTTAAACATCATTTAAAACACTTAAATCCTGAAACCCACTTCAAATACCTAAGGTGGGATCCATTCACCCTATGTGGCGAATGAGTCCCCTTTGGCACAAAATTCAAAATTAATTCAAATTTCTGGCAGGTTTTTATTTTTTAAGATCTAAGGTTGGCATGTGATGTATTGTCAGGAATTATTGTATAATCAAGTATAAATATAAGGTTTTTCTACTCATTTCACCCCCAATCTCTCAATTAATCCAACAAGCAATCAAGTGATCTAGCATTCAAGCATTTTTTTATAAGAGCATTCAAGCACTTTGGATCCATTACTTGCATATTTGCAACATTCTACTTCAAGGGTTTGGTGAGTTGTAGCATTACTTTTGTTCATTCATCATTCTCTTTTCATATTTCATTTCATTTATAGGGTTTAATTACCAACAAGGGGTTTGACCAAGGCAAACACCTATTCACTAACCCCTCAACAATTTTTCCCTCTCTTTGCATGTGATTTGTAGGTTTAGGTTGCATATTTGTCAAAGAGAAAGATTGGAAAATTTTCCATCAAGTTGTCAAAGTCATTCAAAGCTGTCAAAACCCTAGGAGAATCTTGGAGAACACCTATAGGTTGAATTTTACAGTTTTGGACCCAGATCTTAACCAAGAGTATAAGTGGAAACTCAGAGCTATAGTTTCCTATTTTTATTTTTTAGAAATCTAGTGGTGGATTGATTTTCCATTAGTGGTGAATGAGTCCCACTGCCCAGGCCTAAACATGAATTTTGTAGAGCTGAGTACCCTTTTTCCTAAAACCTGATCCAGCACAGCCTTCCCGAAGCAGGACTAAGTCGCCCAACTTGGTGTATGAGTCCCAGTTGGCATTAGCAAATAATTCTTCAGGATTCTAGAGATCCTTTCCATCTCTCTCCAGTCTGTAGGTGCACACATTCAATTTCATAAGTTTCTATTACAATCTACTTGCATTTCTAGGTCTCTTTGCATATCACACTATGTTTTCAAACATCTTGCATTTTCCAAGTTTCACATTATTGGTAAACTCCTTTATTAGTTTTCACCCCTTAGAACAATCCCCTTTGAAATATTTCAATCTCATTTGTATTGGGATCTCAAATATTTGTTCTTGAGTGTGAGCATTGTGAAATCGGATCCCTCTTCCTTCATTCCCCTTTTGGTGTGAACAAGGAATTTGCGTATTCCATTTCCATAGTCCACATTTTGGTGAATCTACATTTATATCATCATATTTCTGATTTGGAGTGCATTTACATCCTAGGAATAGCTTACATTAACATTGCATTGCATCTTGCATTGGTTAATTTACATCTAGGGTTTCAAATTTTTGCATTAGTGAAAGTGCATATAGGTTGCATTTTTGCATCTCAAATCATTGAAAATTTCTAAAATTATGCATTTGCATCTTAGGTCTTCATCATACAACATAAAAAGCATAAAAAACAATTGAATTTTTTTGAAAATTTTGAAAAAAAATCCCCATTGGGACTCATTTTCCACCTTGGGCGAATCAATCCCTTTCAACCCCTAAAACTGCCTTTCACAAAACTAAAAACCTTATTTCTACAGTTTTGTTTGCTGCCATTGATTAGTTGTTTCATTGGTTTGACTTTATGTTTCATGCATTTTACAAAATATAGCTTAAATTGGTCCATTTCATGCATTGCTTAATTTCAAATTTGCATTCACAACATTTCATTTTTCAGATCATTGCATAGTGTAATCAGTAAATTACCTTGTTTGAAATTTGAAAGATTGCATTTCATCCTAAGTCTTTACATTGAATTTTAAGATTGCATAGCTCTTCTATTACATTTAGATAATTAGTAATAGCATTCTTTACATTCATGCAAATTGTGGATAACATTAGATTTTTGTAATTATCATTTTCAACATTAGTTCCTAGTTCATTTAGATCAGATTCATTAGAACACGAAAAAACAAAAAACAAAAAACATCAAAAGAAACAATTTGAAAAATGCTTAAATTTAGAAAAAGAATATCATTCAATCCCTTTAGTAGTGATGACTTAGATAGGTTAGATAAAGCCATTCAATGCTTCCTCTCACCAAGATCATCCACTAAAGGTTTGAAAAAAAAGGATGCAAGCAATGATAATCATAATTGTTCTTCTCCTGATATATCTCCCATTGGTGATGAAGGTATCTTGGTGAAAGAAGATACAATCATTGAAGATCATGAAATTCTTTCTTGTCTTCTTTCTCCCCCCTTTTGAAAGACACTATGACACACAGAACTAAGATCATGGCCACTACTCCAAAAACCTCCCCTACTTGTGAAAATGCTTTAGTGAATAAGGATACAATTGTGAATGATCATGAAAAACACATTTGTGTGGAAGATATGTTGATATTTGAGAGCTATTAAAATCCCACCTCTCCTACTTGAGAAGAAATTATAGTACATATGGATGTAGATGTAGATAATCATGAAAATAAAAAAATTTCTTCTCCTAATTGTTAGAAAACCAAGACCACTTGCATTCAAGATGGATACCTATCACATGCAAAAGATATGAAGAACCAAAAAGATGTTCTCTGAACCTCAAAGTGTAAAATGCATTAAGAGAATCAATGATTACAAAAGAGATCAATCCTTATGAAGGAGATCAAGAAACCCTAAAAAGGAAACCCTAAATGAAACCCTAGTGTGCACTCTTAATAATTAATAATTAATTATTAATGTGCCTAAGTTTAGCTTAAGTAATAAAGGGGAATAAGTGACTTAATTAATTAATCAATATGATGTAATTAATTAAGCATAATAACTTATTACTCTAACACCCCCCTTAAGATGAACTTAGGAAGAAGCTAAAACACTAGAATAAGATGCATGAAAGCAAAGATGGGTCCCGACAACTAGGCCTGATTAGGTACCCATTTACAAATGCAAGAAAGAGTAAGAGAAGGAAAAACCCAGTGGGACAAAACCCCCCTTACAATGAGATGACATGCTACAAAGAAGCACTGGAAGAACTCTGTAGAGTAACACTGGAACTTGATATAGGGAAGCAAGGAAATATTCTTCTGTATACTATAGAAACTGGATGAGAGTCACTGATTGACTCAAGGAATCATGATAAAGCAATAGAAGACCCGATGCCACGGAACACTTGAAAAATCCAAACGGGAACAACCCTGGAATCTATGAAGCAGCAAGAAATTATTAAATGATGTATTACTGAAAACGAAGTGCAAAGATGCAAGATGCACTCTCCCAACTGCCAAAACATCCAAGTAATCATGAAACAACCCATCAGGCCAAATCTGGACTAAGTGATAAACCTGGGACAGATACAGAAAAAGTGCATAGATAGCAACCTAGAGCTCCTCAATACCTTTCTGACACTTCAAACGAGGCGAAAAACAGAGATCATGGCAAAAAGTTATGAGCTCGGAAGCATAAAAAGTACATCTGAATTAAAACAGAAATAAATGTAGGAAAATAGTAAAATACTGAAAAATAAACAGCACTACTAGAAAGTGCTCGGAACCAGCTTTTCGACGATATCTCGTTTGCCCGATTTTGATACCGTATGCCCAAGTTATGGCCAAAAGAAAAAAACTGCTCTTTTAGGAAAAACTAGGGTTAGGAGGGGCAAAGAGGGCCATATGGCCGATGACGTCATGCTGACATCAGCACTTCACAGTGATAAATTTGACGGCCATCTGGCCGTCGCAGAAAAAATCTCCCCCCTGCAAAATTGATGGCCGTCGGATATTCTGAGGTAATCAGAATATTCTGCAGTCGCTGACAGAATATTCTCTGCCAACAGAATATTCCCAGGCAAATTTGTCGGTCGGGGGTTGCTCATGGGGCTCCTCGGTCATTCATCGACCACCGGCCGGCTGCATGGGCTCGGGGGGCCGAGTGAAGACTGGCGACGAGTGGGCGGCGTATGAGCGCGGCGGCGGTGTTTGGGTGGCCGCTCGGTGGCCACCGGGCGGCAGATCTACTACACTGGGCGCGCCAGCACGGATGCCCAAAAAACACGTTTTTTTCAAATTTTTTTTATTTTCATGCATCGAAAGACGTGTTGGGAGGCCGTACAGCCCCTCAGACAAATTTCTTTTGCCTCCCGGATCAACTTCACCAAAATGGATGATTTGATAGGCATTTCTAGGGTTTTGGGATGCTGCAAACGCGATGGCGACATCTGTTTGAGCCCATAGTGTCCCAAAAAAGCGCTACCCCCAGATCTTGCAAAAAGATGCTTGTGGAAACCCTTGCACTTGAAACTCACAGAGAGCCATATCTTCAGATCACGAACAAGTAGCTATAGGTCTGGAGCTCTGATACCATGTTAGAAAACCAAGATCACCTGCATGCAAGATGGATACATGTCACATGCAAAAGATATGAAGAACCAAAAAGATGTTCTCTGAACCTCAAAGTGTAAAATGCATTAAGAGAATCAATGATTACAAAAGAGATCAATCCTTATGAAGGAGATCAAGAAACCCTAAAAAGGAAACCCTAAATGAAACCCTAGTGTTAATTTAATAATTAATAATTAATTATTAATGTGCCTAAGTTTAGCTTAAGTAACAAAGAGGAATAAGTGACTTAATTAATTAATCAATATGATGTAATTAATTAAGCATAATAACTTATTACTCTAACACTAATATCTTCTCTAGAAATGAAGAAGATAGTTTAGTATTAGAAGATATCCTTATTGAGACTCATGAGAATCTTATTCCTCCCTTTCCTGATGCTCCTACCATTTGGGAAGACCTATTTGAACAAAAAAATTTAATCATTGTTAACCATGAAACTCCTAGTTATCCTTCTCTTGATGCCTCTCCTATGAGTGATGAAGCAACTTTATCAAATCCAACCATGAAATGTGATAAACCCATTATTTGTCACTTTCCTAAAAGCTCTCCTACTAGGGTAAATATTATGGCACAAGAGAATGAGACCTTAGAGAAAAAGATGAAATTATGGACAACAATCAAATTTCCCCCTCTCCTAATATCTCTCCTATTGGTGAAGAAGATATTATGGTGTTACAAGATCCCATCGATGAGACTCACAAGGAAAACATTATTGAACAAAGAAACACCATCACTGTCACACAAGAAAATCCAACCATGAATCATTCCCTTACTTGTGATGAATTCAATATTGAAGAACCAAACATTGAATGTCACAAACATTTTGTTTGTAGTTCTCCTAAAAACTCTCCTAATACAGATGGTATCATGGTACAAGCAAACATCGACACTGTCGTGTGCAAACCAAAAATCAACCTCACTTTGAAGCATCCTAAATTTCTTGATATGGATCAAGCCTTGAAGAAAATATTAGGAGTTTATGATAGGTCACCTTCTACTTCTCAAAACAAAAAGGTTACATGTGCTATGATTAGACCAAGATAAACAATATAGAAAGACAAAAGCAAATTGCAGAAGCCACAAAGTTATTGGAAGAGGCTTTGAAACCTTTGATTTCATACCTATATCCATGAGAGAATAAATTATCATAACAAAAGAGTCTAAAACAAAAATAGAGAAATTAGTAATGGAAATACAAAATTCAACAACATCCACTTCAACCACCTTACAAGTAAAGACAACATCCATGAAAACCTTTGAGGAAATTGAACAACTACCAAATCCAACAAAAGTGACAAAAATTTTTGGAAGCTATTTTGAACTTATGAAGCAACTTGGGAAAGGATGTGGTGCTATAGAAAAAGGAATCCATGTCCCTATAGATCCTAAAATACAAGAAATGACTAATGAGTTTTGTTATTTTCCCTCAAAAAAAAAACCTTCATGTCTAATGTCAACACTATCATAAGCAATTCTTCCAAGAAAACTCTAACCTTGGTACATCCTAAACTAATAGGCATCTCATTAAATATGTATCAAGCCAAAAATTTGTTTACTTATCAAAATAAATAACATTAGTTGATGCTCCTTACCATGTAATAGTTGTAGGATCATAGCATGCTTACTATTGCAAGGAGCAACATATCATCATCCATTATGGGCTCACCTTTTTTCTGCACTAAGTGGGGGCAAGGGGTTAGGAATTTGTATCCCCGTATGTCACTTGTCGTTGTCTCTTTTTATTAGTCATTAACCTTTCATGAAAATATAAGAGAAAGCTTGGGATGTGGATGGCATGCCTTAAGTTGACTCACATGTGACATATTTGTTCATGATGTAGCTCAATTCAGAAACATATGACTTGGTATAGGGCTTTCCAAGTTGGCTCTCATGTATTCTTTTTTCTTGTTAGAATTTTTCATTTGCTACTTTAAAGTAATTTATCACAGTATGGTGTTTAGTAATTCCTTTAAAGTGGGGGCATACATTGGCATTATTCTTTTGCATTTTTCCTTTTCTTAGTTCTTAGTGCAACCTTCTTAGTTCATATGATGTGTTTGTCACTTTGTGGATGACATTGGGTGTGATTTTCTTCATGAGCATGATATATCTTAGTATAATAAATTCCTCTTGGTAGCTTGATGCAACACAGTGCATCCCCTAAGTTGCGAATTTTCTATTCTTTGATCAGTCCTCTCTTGGAGACATTAGACATAATGTTCCCTAAGTTAAAGACCTCACATGAACTAAGAAAGACTCCTTTGAACATCCTTTGCGTGTTAAATTTTGCATTTGTTATATGGCCACCTTGCATAAAACATCTTGCATGCCTATGGATCCATCACATTTTTTCATGAGCTCCAAGCATACGAAGTTTTGCTTGTCTCATGAAGCTCAAAAATACCATTTTTTTATTTTGTGATTCCTTATTAAAGTTATCAGGAGGTATAACTTCGGTATGGTTGAGCAGGAAGCCCATTCCAAGGCATGAATTTCCCCATACCCATGAGTGTATGTTTCTCACCTCTTAGTCCTTCTCACCTGGCGAACAACCATGAGTTTCATCACCTCAAAGTGAGTATGTATTTTTTAGAAAAACAACCTAGATCTGATCCACATCATGTGGGAAAAATTATTGAAGCTTGATTTGATTCTTTCTTTTCCTTTTATTTTTCTCTCTTTCATCTTTGGCATTGTATGCTTATTCCTTGTTGTTTTTCTTGATATCATTTTCATGTGTGTTTCCTTGTGCTTATGTTGGTTTTTCATGATATCTTGATCTTGGGGGCTTGATCAACCCTCTTGATCATTGTTGTCCCATATTTCTAGAATTGATTCATGGGAACCCCTCTTGATGCACGTTGGTATACTTTAGTGTGAATTTGAAGTAGGTTCATCCTCTCACTAAAGTGGGGGATAAATGTGGACACCGAAAAAGTAACCCTTCTAATTTTCCTGTCTCGTTTGGGAACTCCTTGTGATTTTGGCTTAATTGTGCCTTGATTTAATGTTGCAATGCGGATAACACATTCACATTAGGTCTTGGGCCCTTGTGAACTAAAATTGATTCAAGTGGTACCTTACTTAAGTATTGTAAAGTGTTGTAACACACTTTCACACTTTTCTAGGGTCTTGTTAATGTATTTCACCTAAATAGCCTCTTTTTATAATTTAGCAAGCCTTATTTCAAAGTGTTGTAACAAAACTTCACACTTTTATAGGATTTTCATTAATAGTTGGGATTTATTATGTTTTAATTGGCCCTATTTTACATCTACAGGCCTTACTTATGAGTATTTTTGAGAATAGACCCATTAAACATCATTTAAAACACTTAAATCCCAAAACCCACTTTAAATACCTAAGGTGGGAACCATTCTCCATTTGGGGTGAATGAGTCCCCTTAGGTGGAAAATGAGTCCCCTTTGGAATAAAATTCAAAATTAATTCAAATTTATGGCAGGTTTTTATTTTCTAAGATCTAAGGTCAACGTGTGATGTATTTTTTAGGAATTATTGCATAATCAAGTATAAATATAAGGTTTTTCTACTCATTTCACCCCAATCTCTCAATAAATCTAACAAGCAATCAGATGGTCTATAATTCAAGCTTTTTTTTTACAAGATCATTCAAGCACATTGGAGCCATTACTTGCATGTTTGCAACATTCTACTTCAAGGGTTTTGTGAGTTGTAGCATTTATTTTGTCCATTCATCATTCTCTTTCCATATTTCATTTCAATTCTAGGATTTAATTACCAACAAGGGCTTTGACCAAGGAAAACACCTATTCACTAACCCCTCAACAATTTTTCCCTCTTTGCATGTGATTTGTAGGTTTAGGTTGCAATTTTTTGAAAGAGAAAGATTGGAAAAGTTTCCATCAAGTTGTAAAAGTCATTCAAAGTTGTCAAAACCCTAGGAGAAGCTTCGAGAACACCTACAAGTTGAATTTGATAGTTTCAAACCCAGATCTGAACTAGGAGCAGAAGTGCAGACTATGGGCTACAATTTCCTATTTTCAATTTTCAAAAATCCAGTGGTATAATGATTCACCATTAGTTGAAAATGAGTCCCATTTCCTAGGCCTAAACAATAATTCTATAGATCTAAGTACCCTTTTTCCTGAAACCTATTCCAGCACAGCCTTCCCAAAATAGGACTAAGTCACCCAACTTGGTGTATGATCCCCAATTGGCATCAACGATGAATTATTTAGAATTCCAAGGCTCCTTTCCATCTCTCTCTAGTCTCTAGGTGCATACTTTCAATTTCATAAGTTTTTGTTACAGTCTACTTGCATTTCTAGGTCTCTTTTCATATCACACCGTGTTTTCAAAAGTCTTGCATTTTCCATGTTTTGCATTAGTGGTAAACTCCTTTATCAGTTTTCAACCTTTAGGACAATCCCCTTTGATATATTTCATTCTCATTTTCATTGGGATCTCAAGGATTTGTTCTTGAGTGTGAGCATTATGAAATTGGATCCCTCTTCCTTCATTCCCCTTTTGGTGTGAACAAGGAAGTTGTGCATTCCATTTGCATACTCCACATTCTGAATAACCCAAGTTCTTGACCAAATGAAGAGTGAAAATGTTTAGACCATCCCCTCCATCTAGTAGGATTCTTTTAACCTTATGAATAATGACCTCAAGATGTAAGGCATGATTGTGAGATGGCTACATGGGTAGGTCTTGTTATGAAAATGTGAGAAGATGAGGGGTAGTGATATGCCCTACCATACCTTGAAACTACTATGTACCAATATTCTTAGGGATGGAGGAGGCGGATAAAGCCTTTTTATAATATCTCCCTAGTGTGGGGGATAGCTAAAATAAAGATCTATGTAGGGGTCTTCTTTAGCTAATCTAGGAGACTATAGTTGCTAGGGTTGGATGTTAGAAAGGTAGGTTGTGCCCTAGGTTGAGATGATGCTCCTTTGATGGTAACCTTTCCAAGTCATGAGGTGAATCTAGACTCCACGCTAGGTCCTTTAATGGTAATGACTGTTATGATATTTTCACAAGAGGTGACCACATTGGTATAGATATGTTGCATATTATTGTAGCTCTTCCCTTTTCCATTGCAATTCCCTTTTCTATGATCTGGCATAGGGTTCTTGTATATCTAGATATCTTGGTTATTGGCTAGTACATCAACATATATGTCTTCATTGTCTATAATAACTTGGATAATGTTCTTGAGCTTCATGTAGTTTGATGATTTGTTTCCTTTGATTTTGTGAAAGTCACAAAGATCCTTTTCATTGTACCAAGGTGGTTTATCCTATGGTTTTTGGTGATCTGTGTAGGATCTAGACTAGATTGCAGTATTTAAATGCTTAACTTTTACAATGCTTTACAATGATTATTTCAAGTTAATTAAAACAAAATTAACTTAAGGAAATAACATAAAGAACGTAATCAAGGTGATTATAACAGAATGAAAAGAAATGAGAAACAGAAAGAGAGAGAAGAAGAGAAGTGCAAACAACGCTTGATAACGGAGTTCGTCACAGAATGTGACTACGTCTCCGGGTCCACTCCAATAGAGAGACCGATCCGATTAACTCCAAAATCGATTACAATGATGCACCAAGACCATCAGTTGGGCAGCATAACAGGGCTCCGACATACAACAATGGCTCAGAAAATCTCCAACACCTCTCTTTCGATAATCTCCACAGCATCAGGACTTCATCACCTGTAAAAAAAACTTGATTACAATCCTCACCTCAAGCCCCCTTTTTATACAAAGAATTTGCTCAATTTGGCCTTTAACCAATTGATTTGAAAATATTCTCCAAATCCACCTTATCTCTCCAAATTACATAAAGATCTTTGCAAATCTCCCTTTATTTACATAAAAAATCATTAAAAATATCCTTTTTAACCATTCCAACCCCTTAACATCTCGTACAATAATCCTTTTGTCCCCTAATAGCTTCTGGTTTTGATAGATAAGGTAGTTGTGCTTATTTTTGGCTTTACAAGCCATATATTATGGTTCGGCCAACAAAAATCTAAGAAAAGAAACCGAACACACATATATAACAGGCCGAGATTCGTGGTATAACGGTGCTTGTAGATTTTGTTACCCGTGAGGTTACGGGTTCAACGCCCGTCCGTTTGCTTTTTTTAAAACTGAATTAAAATAAACAATTCAACAAAACAAAACGACTACCAAATATAGTTAGGGCCCGCGGAAATGGTGTATTGGTAAGGCGCTAAATCTGGAGATGATGGGTTGGGGGTTCGATTCCCCCAGCCACCTTTTAACAAACTAAAAACTTTTTCAACCCATGCCGCCGACGGAGGAGCAACCGATAGCCACGTGTCGCACCAGGAGGGTGCCACGTGGACAGATGTCATTCGCTGAAGAAAACTGAGGTGTATGCCAACGGAGCTAACGTGCCACGGTCTCTTGACAAGGCCGACTCGGATGCCGCCTTGTACCGATGATCGACGCATTTTAATGCCGATCGTACTGCTACGCCGTTGCTCACAAGGTAACGGATGCCACGCGGTCGATCTGATTATTCCATACAACACTGACAAAGAAGCTGTGTTAGAATCTGGTTCGACCACTTCATCGTCCGTACAGTACGGAATGCTGACGTCAGCATCCGTACGGTCCACCTCAACAAGTCAACTGCAAACTTTGACCGCTGATAAGTTGAGCCTCCGATGTCGGATTTCGATGAAACGAACGTTGCCGGAATCGTCTCGACGAGCTCTTCGACTTGACGCTACTTCCGTTGATTTCCGAAACAATCATTTTTTCCACTTCCTGAACGCCCTCTGATTCAGTTTGACCCAAGGTTTGACTGGCCATAACTCGTGCAAACAGACTCCTTTTCACTCCGTTCGAGTTGCGTTGGAATCAGGACACCGAGCTCTTTCTGATGGTGTAGATTTTGGAGAAAAATGTGACACTTCAATTTTCACTGAAAAATGTCCACCAGATCAGGCCTCCCCACTGAAGACCTTTTGGACCTCCAAAAGTGGCATTTACTCTGACAATATGTGAGGACTTGGCCTCCCCACTTGTCCTGTATCCTCTGTACATCTGAAAACCTGACTCACAAGCACAATGAAGACTGCAACAATGTTGTTGAACATAAACATAATGTTATCACTTCCATAAACATCTACATCCAATGTTGTAGCCACTAACCAACAAAAATTGACTAGCATCAAGCTGAACATCAATGCAGAAATGAAAGAAATAAGTCAACAACAATTCGATCCTTTACAACAGGAACATTTATACCCAGGATCCATCAATGCTTTCAAGCATCTTTTTCTCATGCTGTACTGCAAGGCATCCTGCAACATCTGACCCTGGTTAGCTACTCCAAGTTCATGTTTAGAACCACCTGTACTGACAGACATAAGAGTTAACTCTTTACTTGCATTAATTACCCTCTTTAACTATCTTGTGCCAAAAGATTGATCAGTCTTAATCTTGTGAGAATGTACAATATACTGAATGCCATCCTTAAACAAATGATAATGATTTTGTTGCCTGTAGAAGATTGCTTTTCTGTCATAAAGATAAGGGCTACCAAGCACTATCCCACAGATATCCAATGGAACTACATCAAACTGTACTTCATCCACAAATTTACTAGTGATTGTGAACCTTAAGGTGCATTGTCTTGTTACTTGCAACTTATCATTTTCACAAATCCAACCTAGTGGATAAGGTTTCTTATGTTGTGTAGTTTTTAATCCCAAGTTCTTTACAACACTTTCTGAAATCAATTAACTTGTGAACCACTATCTATGAGTGCATTGATTTTACTGTTCTTAGCCATAACCCTTAAATGAAAAAGCTCATTCCTTTTTGCATCTTCAGAGAAATCATTAACTATGGAAGAAGAAGCACAACTTGCAACAGAAACACCAGAAATAGAGGCTTTACCTTTTAGACCCATCGCTGTTATCTTAGTCTCATCATCTGAATCTGAACCAAGATCCATAACAACATTCATGGATTTATCCTTACCTTTCTGTTTCTGATTACGTCTTTGAGCCCACTTAGGCCAGTTCGGGATGTAACTTCCAGCAGTGATCTTCATCATGACCATTCTTGTCACAATGAGTGCAAGAAAGTTTCTCATCCTTCTTAACTATAGCTGCCTTCTTTCCTTTCCCTGTCTCTACATTCTTAGAAGATTTCTTTACATCATTATCAAACTTGTCAATGAAAGATCCTTTACCCCTTGACTCTAAGTGTGTAGCTTGAACAGACACTTCATCTAAATTACAAGGGTTCAATACCAAAATGGAATGCCTAAGGTAGGAATGCAAACCTCCTATGTACTTCAACAACGTGTCCTGAGTGTACAAAGGAACATTCAAAGCAATAGCCTTCTTCCTAAATTCATGGGTGTACTCTTGGACAGTTTGACCTTTCCCTTGCCTAAACATTTGCCAATCCATCATCAATTGCTGCATATGTCCTAGGGGATAAAACTGCTTCTTAAGAGCATTAACAAACTCTGCCCAAGTTAAACTGACTCTACCATGTTGTGAAACTTATGCCTTAGACTTACTCTCCCACCAAGTTAAGGCTGTACCTCCTAAACGAAGAGTAGCCAATTGGATCCTATCAACATCATCTAATAAGTTTTGGACTCTACAGTAGACCTCTATTTGTTGTATCCAGTCATCCAATTTATCAGCATTAAGTTCACCACAATATTTAGGCAAATCAAATTTTACATCCAGTTTTATTTTAGGTTTATACCCACTTTTGAAAGGATTAGAAGAAATAGAATGAGGAGAAGATGGAGAAGAAGGAGAAGGAGAAGAGGGAGGAGAAGAAGAAAAGGGATGATTTGGTTGCTTGCCACCATCTTCATGATGTTTCCCTTTCATGTCTTTGCGATCTTCTTGCTTCGACGAACCTTCTTCACGTTCCTTCCATTCTTGTCTCTCCTGAAAAAGAATATCCACCTTTTCCTTCATCTCAAGGAATGCCCTTCGAAACTCCTGCTCACTAATCTCTTCAGGAACCTCCATTCCAGAAACTGACATCTTTGGAAATGTTCTACGCTTCCCAATCTCAGGATCAAAATCTTCGAGCTTTCCTTCACCCTTCTGAATCCTGGATCTCGTTAGCATTCAAAAACAACAAATAACTGCAATAAAAGTCACCCTAAAGCTCTGATACCAACTTGATCTGTGTAGGATCTAGACTAGATTGCAGTATTTAAATGCTTAACTTTTACAATGCTTTACAATGATTATTTCAAGTTAATTAAAACAAAATTAACTTAAGGAAATAACATAAAGAACGTAATCAAGGTGATTATAACAGAATGAAAAGAAATGAGAAACAGAAAGAGAGAGAAGAAGAGAAGTGCAAACAACGCTTGATAACGGAGTTCGTCACAGAATGTGACTACGTCTCCGGGTCCACTCCAATAGAGAGACCGATCCGATTAACTCCAAAATCGATTACAAATGATGCACCAAGACCATCAGTTCGGCAACATAACAGGGCTCCGACATACAACAATGGCTCAGAAAATCTCCAACACCTCTATTTCGATAATCTCCACAACATCAGGACTTCATCACCTGTAAAAAAAAACTTGATTACAATCCTCACCTCAAGCCCCCTTTTTATACAAAGAATTTGCTCAATTTGGCCTTTAACCAATTGATTTGAAAATATTCTCCAAATCCACCTTATCTCTCCAAATTACATAAAGATCTTTACAAATCTCCCTTTATTTACATAAAAAATCATTAAAAATATCCTTTTTAACCATTCCAACCCCTTAACATCTCGTACAACAATCCTTTTGTCCCCTAATAGCTTCTGGTTTTGATAGATAAGGTAGTTGTGCTTATTTTTGGCTTTACAAGCCATATATTATGGTTCGGCCAACAAAAATCTAAGAAAAAAAACCGAACACACACATATAACAGGCCGAGATTCGTGGTATAACGGTGCTCGTAGATTTTGTTACCCGTGAGGTTACGGGTTCAACGCCCATCCGTTTGCTTTTTAAAACTGAATTAAAATAAACAATTCAACAAAACAAAATGACTACCAAATATAGTTAGAGCCCGCGGAAATGGTGTATTGGTAATGCGCTAAATCTGGAGATGATGGGTTGGGGGTTCGATTCCCCCAGCCACCTTTTAACAAACTAAAAACTTTTTCAACCCATGCCGCCGACGGAGGAGCAACCGATAGCCACGTGTCGCACCAGGAGGGTGCCACGTGGACAGATGTCATTCGCTGAAGAAAAATGAGGTGTATGCCAACGGAGCTAACGTGTCTGCCACGTGTCCTGCTGACAGCGCGCTGACTCGGATGCCGTCTTGTACCGATGACTGTACGTACGGAATGCTGACTGTACTTGCCACGTCGTTGCTCACAGTGTACGGATGCCACGTGTCGTGATCTGATTGGTTCCGTACAACACTGACAAAGAAGCCATGTGTTAGAATCTGGTTCGACCACTTCATCGTCCGTACAGTACGGAATGCTGACGTCAGCATCCGTACGGTCCACCTCAACAAGTCAATTGCAAACTTTGACCGCTGATAAGTTGAGCCTCCGATGTCGGATTTCGACGAAACGAACGTTGCCGGAATCGTCTCGACGAGCTCTTCGACTTGACACTACTTCCGTCGATTTCCGAAACAATCATTTTTTCCGCTTCCTGAACGCCCTTTGATTCAGTTTGACCCAAGGTTTGACTGGCCATAACTCGTGCAAACAGACTCCTTTTCACTCCGTTCGAGTTGCGTTGGAATCAGGACACCAAGCTCTTTCTGATGGTGCAGATTTTGGAGAAAAATGTGACACTTCAATTTTCACTGAAAAATGTCCACCAGATCATTTGGTAGTTTTGATAATTAGGAAGTGTTATCAATTTTTACCCTACCAATTTCTTTATGATAGTTTCGATAGGTTCCCCCAATAGCGTGTATTTGCATTTTTGGGAGTTATTCCTATTGGGGCTTCATCTTTGTTGAGTTTCAATGATATTGACTTCATTATTTTGTGTTGAGGGTGTAGTTTGTTGCAAAATTGGTTGGTCATTGGTTGGCTGATTTGTTTTTGGCCTCAAAGCACTTATCACCACTTTAGCATCCACCACTCCATCATTTGTCACATTCTTGTTTTTAGCCAAGACGTGGGGCTTGTCATTTGAACTAGTTGATGGGAAATTGTCTCTATATGCTTGCATGTTTCCCTATAAGATTAGGGCTCTCTCAATGTTGAGGGTCCTAGGACAAGCTCATCATAAGTGGTGATACATTCCATCTTTAAGTGAAAGGATAGATCTGGATCAACATTTTCTATGATAATCCCCACTTGTTGTTCATCAGGAATGGGCCACTTGCTCTTACTGGCTCTTTGTCTCCATATTTGCATGAAATTAGAGAAAGATTCTCCTTTTTTTTTTCTTGAGAGTGTACAACTCTTCTAAGCTCGTGTCCATGTCAATATTGAAGGAGAAGTGATCTATCAATTTATTGGTGATTTCTTGGAAGGTTTTGATACTTGGAGGCAACTGTGAAAACCAATCAATGGCTAGGCCTATCAAGCTTCGTGGAAAGAGGCACATCAAATAGGAATCACTATAGGAAACCTCCATACACATGATGTTGAATTATTTGATGCCATCCACAAGATTTCCTCTCCCTTTGTATTTATCAAATTTAGGGACCTGAAAACTAGGAGGGAAAGGTACCATTGTGATATTTTTATTGAATGGGTATGGACACAAGTTTTGTTATGTATGGGGTTTCTTCATTTTTCCCATTTGAATGTCATGAATTTGTTGCATTAGCACCTTGAGTTGCGATGCCATATCATTTTGTGGGTTTGGTAGAGAGTGTAAGGTGTGCGTTATGTGATGGAAGATGAATTGTAAGTGGGATTTTAATATGATGGGGTGTTGTATGGTATGTATGGTGATTTGGGATATTGTGAAGGTGATGATGGTAGAGTCATATATTATCCTAACGTGTTTGGATTGATGATGTTTTGTTGAGGATTATAGTATAAGCCAGGTTATTGTTGTTGTTGTTGCACAAGAACTTGTTATTGTGCATACTGTTGGACTAGCAAGGCTTGTTGTTGGGCTAGCAAGGCTTGTTGTTGGGCCACGAGGGCTTGTTGTTAGGCTTGTTGTTGTTGTTACGCAAGAACTTGTTGTTGTTGGGCATACTGTTGGGCTAGCAAGACTTGTTGTTGGGCTTCCTATTTTTGTTAGGCCATGAGGGCTTATTGTTGGGCTTGTTGTTGTTGGGCCACTAGGGCTGCTTGTTATGCTTGCTATTGTTGTTGAGTGGCTAAAGCTACTTGTTGCACTTTCTATAGTTGTTGTCCGGATAAGGCTACTTGTTGCACTTGTTGTTGTTGTCGTTGTTGTGCGGCTAAGGCTTCTTGTTGTGCTTGTTGTTGTTGTTGTTGTTGAGCATCTAAGGCTACTTGTTTTTGTTGTTGTAAGGCTTGTTGATAAGCCTATTGTGCTTGTTGAAAAACTAGAGCATGTGCTTGCAATGTAGGATCGTTTTGTTGTTGGGACATTTGTGATGGGTTTTGGGTGTTTATGGTTTGAGTGGGTTGTGGGTTGATGACAAGAGCTTGGGGGCTGCCTTATTTTAACATTCCTTATTAAATGGTGGATTGGGATGGAGGAAGGCTAGTTTGAGGTCCCATTTGATTTTGCATGATGTAGGGGACCAAGGGTAAAGATGATGATGGTGCCATTTGGTATTGCAATAGCAATGGCACATTCATACCTTGAAATTGATTGAAAAGGTTCCCTTGACTGATGGGTAGGGGGTTCCCTTGTTGCATTTGAGGTGGGAGGTCAAGGTATTACCTTGGTTGATGGGTTTTGTGACCACAATGTTGTTTTGATTTGGGTTGGTGATGGATGGGATGGATGTATTTTGTGCAATTGAAGGATTTGATGCACCAATGGGATGGTTAGATGAATATGTCTCTTGTTGCATTAAGGGATGAATTTTTGTAAGGGTGTTGTAATGCCCTCTCTAGATAGTACTTATAGATTTGAATTAAATATCCAGAATCAAGGAATAATTTTGAACAAAATAATGTAAAAGAAGATAGAAAATTTCCACTTAAGCATAAATTTCTTAAAAGATATGGAATCAACAGAGATACATTGAATTATTGTTTGAATATTTATTTAGAAATAAGATTATATCCCAAATTTGATATAATAATAGTTTTACCAAAACCATGCTTAAGTTGACCATTGACATAGAAAAGTCACAAGATAACTTTTATCATAAAAAAGTGCTATACTGTTCTAATTTATATTTATACATATGCTTATTTTTTATTTATTTTAATCATAACCTAGTACATAATTATTGATATATAAGTACACATATTACTTTATATATATATATATACCCTATCAAGTGCCATAAAATAGAAGTGGTTATACTATAAAATGAAATAAGATAATCAAAATATATTTTTGTACAACAGTAATTTAAATAGAAGATTAGTATTATTTCTGCTAATTGCCAACACATCCTTTAACTAACCAATTAAAAAGGAAAAAAATATTATGCAAAAAACATAGTATACCTTTAACTCATGCCAACCAGTAGTTCAGAAGTGAAAGACACACACATATTCAGCCAAACATAATAAGCATAGACTAGACCATGCTCAACATAAGCAAACTCCATCAAATAAAAACAATAATTAGGAACCACAACGTTGGGGTATAGTTTATTGATCCATTGGTTCACTTGCTTCCATTAAGCCTTAAGGATTTCCAAGACCCCATCACCTTTATTCCCTGAATGTATGTCCTCTTTTGCATATGCTCCATCCATTTATGCTTTGGTGACAATCGTATCCTGTTTGGAAACTCCCAATGTGGTCCATGACTTTGATGAAGTGTATAGTTTCCTGCAAGACATTGATACATATTCCATGTTGACACAAAACATTGAATGATTGAAGCATAATGAAGGTAAATAGGCATCACATGACATAAATATGCATTTAATTTTCATAACATGCAACCTTCATATTTGAAGACACTGTAGAATGTATTATTCTTATTTAAACATGAGCAATGAAAATAAGAGAGATTTTAACTATCAAAACTTATATTGGAGAATTAGTTTGGATGCAATTCATTATTGGACACATGTAGCAATATGTACTACAATTAATATCTCCCACTTTCAGATTTACATACATATTTAAATACTTATTCATATTTAAATACTTATTTAGTTGTTTAAAGAATAGCACTACATTTTAAGTTAGTCTGTTACAATATGATAGTAAGCAAATATGTAGGAAGTAGAGAATGAAAGACATATTGGAACATTCTAAAAGAATAGCAGGGAACAATGAAACACAAGAAAAGCATAATGCTACAAAGTGGAATACACACAAGTAGAAACTACTTAAAACACCATAAACACTAGACTATAAAGAAAATTACAAATATGATACCAAATAAGAGGAAAAACAAATAAGAACCAGTAACGGACTCATGACCACTCTAAAAATCACAATAAATAATAACATTTAATAAGGAGAAATAATCACTACAACAACTAGAATTACCTTAACAAATTGTAGGTGCAAAAATGATGAAGGAACTATACCACTCAAAACTCAATAGAAACGTTCCCAAGTTGCATACATGCTCTAAAAATAGCAAAGGTAAGTGTTGCAAAAGATAAAATAAAGAGACCACAGTGCCATCATATAAAGGATAAATACCAACATCAAAGAATCCAATCAAAAACATATAAAAAAACTAATAATAATGCTTGTTCATTTCATTAATGTTTACTAGCTATGAGAGGTGAGCCGATTTATTGAAAGAGTCCATTACAATTCCTTGAAAAAATGCAGAGATACTGTATCAAGGATTTGCAATAGCAATCGGTTATAACTCAACAACAAAAGAAAATCAATGGCAATGTATAAACCAAAAATACAGGTCACGAGTAAAGCTAGAAATGAATAAAGAAAATTAATCGGAGAATATTGAGTTAAATAAAAACAATACTCAAGCATGCTAACAAGTAATAGAAAGTGTGACTGTGAGCTAGAATAAATCTATGAGACCCAAAGGGAGATAAAACCTTCCATAGGGATAAATCCCAGTAAACAATCAATTTACTGCTTTTCCTAATTGCTTAAATGTGAAGGTAAAAATATTAGGCAAATACTATGTATACGAAGTAGCTAGGGAAATAATACAAGTTACCTAAATATTCAATGACAAGATTGATAAAAGAAAACGCTTACACTTTGACAGCTTAGTCGACTAAAAAGAGTGACGGTTCAGATGAAGAAAAACAAAGATTACATTGCAAGCGCTAAAAGGAAAAGAAATAACAATATATCTAAATGATAAAATGTACAACTACTAAGAGTTTCCTATGCCATCAAATCTAGAATAAAACAAAAAGGTAGGTTTTTATCCAAACGCATTTGAAGATGATGCATCACATTTAGCTATAAAGATGTAGCAAGATAAATAGGCATTAGCTATGCAAGTCGTGTAGGAGGTGGATTTGCACACATTACTAGGGAATATTTTTTGAATGTGTTAGCTAGACTTAGATTAATTACGCTGAAGATAACTATACATCTTAATAAAAGAAAAAAACAAATTCGTGATACCACAACCAAATGTTTCAGTATAATTAACACCGTATGCATATAGAAAATACAAACAAATGTGACAATGAAATATAACCTGTGATAAACTCATCATTCATATAGATATACCTCTAAAGTACTTTGATAAATAAACAATCTACATTATTCATGTACACATAAAGAAGTCGGTTATCCTCACATCTTTCAAAGAAATGAAGGAGGCGTGTCGCCAATAGCTGAGGACAGAAGTTGCAGAGAATAGAAGGATCTAACCTGCTTACTCCAAAAGCCACAATTAGAAACAAACAATGTACATAAAAATGAAAGAACACAATTAGAGAAGTTCGATAAAAAAAACCAAGTGAAACACATGCCCCAATGGGAGACCTGGCAAGCAAATCATGACATAGTTAGATGCTTTATTGTACGATTTTCTTTAAAAATCAGTTAAATACCATCGGCAGATGATATTTTTGAATACACAAATCTAAACGATGGTGGTCTATGGAAAAAACATAATAAAAATCTTCAACACATTAATTTTATCATAATATTTCTTATTAAAAAGGAAAAACTACCCACAATGTTATTTTCTAAATCTTTGGGCAAAGAAAACATGTTGTACCATAACTTCAAATCTTTATCAAAACCAATCCACATCTGAAGATTTAGATCCGATTTCTCTCAAACATAGCCATAGAAATACAACAGTTACCAGCATAGCCACCTATTGGATGTTTTGGTTGTGTTGCTAGTATTTGATTGTCATTGATGTCAACACTATTAGCATAAATGCATTTGAAGCTATATATGTTAAGGATATTGAGAAAATTGTAAAGAAATCAATGGCAGGTTGTCAATTGTAAAGCGAAGTTTAGTTTGTTGGTATGTTTTCTACGTTGATAATTGGAGCTTGTGGACTAAAAGGTTTTTTGTTGAGTGTATCTAGTTTATCCACGTCAAGTTTCAGAGATCTGCATGAAGATTTGATCTAGTTATGAAAATTTCCATTCAGATAGTTATTTTGTTTCTTTAGTTGGTGTTCTTGATTGAGGATGCTACTATTTTAGTTAGTTCAGTTGTTGCGGATGCTTCTCTTGTGATTCATGTTGCTTTTGGATATTTCTAGATCATGCTCTATCTTTGTTGCACGTCCACATTAATCGTTGTGATCATGGTTGGTGATTTTCTCGTGTGTTCTTGTTTTTCTTTTCCTTGGCCGACATGGTGTTGAAGTGTGTTGTGGATCTTCGAGGAGTAATTAATTGAAGTGTTTTCATGTTGGAGATATTTTTTTGGGTCCTCACTAAGTTGTGGCCAACTTTGGTTAATTCGCATTGATAATATTTAATGATTTGGGCCGACAGTTTATATTCATTTCATTATTTCTTTGTGGCTAACTTGTAGCAATGAAATTTCATGTTGCAGATATATAAGAGTGATTGTTTATTCGAATTGAAGTGTGTGAATGTATGCTAGTGGATGTTGAGTGTGTGTGTATGTGTGAATATCATTCAAAGGCAGAGCAGAGTGTGAAGAATTATGAACAAGTGTGAAGAAGAGTGAAGAAGTGTTCATGTGCTTAATTGGAACTGTAATCAGGCATTAGTAGATGTTATTTTCTCAATTCAAAATCCAGATGGATTTAATCCGAATCTCTTTGTAAGACAGTGTGTCTTCCTTTGTAATTGAGCAATGAGCTCTAGGAAACGTGCCTGAATGCATGTGCATTCCCAATATTTCTTTTTCATTATACTTTTAATAGGGTATAATCTTGTGGAATGACCTCCATCGTGGTTTTTCCCTTAATAGGGTTTCCACATAAAAAAATCTTGTTGTTATGTGTGTTTCTGATGTGTTGATTCATGCTTTCATGGTTAATTATCAGATATGAGAATAAGGTTAATAAGTTTTGAATTTTTGAGACAACTGATTCCCCCCCTCTCAATGGTATCAGAGCAGGTTCCTTGGAAGAATTTGAATAGCTTAAGGTGATCCGGGATGGAAAGTTACAAGAAGGATAGTTCGAGATTTGATGGAACAAATTATTCTTTGTGAAAGACTCGAATGGAGTGCCATATGAGATGCATTGGTGAACCCTACTGGAGCATTACAAGTAATATGTACATTATTCCATAGAATGGTCCTACTAGTTCTGCTAAGATCATAGATGTTGAGTATAATATCCAAGATAAGGAAGCTTTGTTGAGTGCTTTGACTGATTTTGAGATGACAAATGTTATGGATCTAAAGACTGCCTATGAGATATGGAAAAAGTTGGAAACCTTGTATGAAGGTGATGCTAATGTGAAGATTGCTAAGTTTCAATGTTAAAAAGGGAAATATGAAAGGTTGAGAATGGGTGATGATGAGAACATTAATACTTTCATGCAAAGAGTGAATGAACTTGTGTGGGGCATTAGATGTGCTGGTGGAAAGAAAAATGAAACTGAGATTGTTGCTAAAGTGCTTAGATCCCTACCTGATTCTTACAAAGTCAAAGCTGGTGCTATTGAAGAGCTCCAAACTGTAACAAACATAACTAGAGATACATTGGTTGGTAAAGTGACTTCTTTTGAGTTGAGAAAATTTGGTGATACCCTTCATAAGGTTGAATCTGCATTTAAGGCTACTACTTCTAGGAGAGATAGATAGAGATATGATCTAGGTGAGAGTTCATCTAGAAAGAAATTCAGGTATGAGGATGGAATCAGACATATTGAAGAAGAAGAGATCTAGAAGAGTTGGAAGCACTTATTGTCAAAAGAGTACCAAGAGAAAAAGGTAAGTATGAAGGAAAATTTCCTCTTAAATTTTTTTCTTGAAATAAGATAGGTCATTTTGCATCAAGGTTTCCGAAAAGAGTTGCTAAACCAAGACATAACAAGCCTATATTTCAGAAGAAGTGTTACGATGCTACTAATGAAGGTATGACAAATGATGAATATAATAAAGGAAATAGAAGTGATGATGAATGGGTATTTATTGCTATCAAGGAAAATAGTCTTGTATCTACTAAATATGTTGGTTGTACTAATGTGGAAAAATACCTAGCTACTCGAGTTGAAGAAAAAGATGAATGGGTGATTGATAGTGGATGTTCACATCATATGACAGGAGACAAAAGTAAGTTTGTAAGCTTGGAAAAGTATTATGGTGGTGTTGTGATATTTGGTGATAATACAGCTAGTGTGATCCATGGAAGAGGTTGCATTTCTCTTGATGGTAAGCATAATACTGATGATGTTCTATATGTAGAAGGCTTGAAGCATAATATTTTGAGTGTTGGTCAAATGGTTGATAAAGGATACAATCTTCAGTTCAAGGATGGAAAGTGCAGAATATTGAGTTCCAAAAATAAAATTGCATCAGGTACAAAGACAAAAGGTAATATCTTTCACTTGAGGTTTTCTAGTAAAAGTCATTTGATTTCCCAAGTTGATGAAAGTTGGTTATTGCATAAGAGGATGTGTCGTGTTAACTTTGATAATATCATTAAGATAAGTTCCACTAAGGCTGTGAGAGATCTACCTAAGTTGGTGAAACCTACTAATGCAATATGCAAGGAATGTCAATTGGGAAAGCAAACTAGAATTTCATTTCAGAGTAAAAGGCATTGTTCAAATGAATTGTTAGAGCTTGTGCATATTGATCTATGTGGTCCCTCTAAGGTCAGAAGTTTACAAGGTTGCAAGTATTTCATGTTACTCATTGATGATTATTCTAGAATGGTATAGGTTACTTTCTTAAGGGAGAAGTTTGAAGCACTGGAAAAGTTCAAGATCTTTAAAGCTATGGTTGAGATAGAGACAAGTTTGAAGATTAAATGCCTGAGATCAGATAGAGGTTGTGAATTCACTTCCAGTGAATTTAATTATTTTTGTGAAGAACATGGAATAAAGAGGCAATTATCTGCACCGTAGACCCCTCAACAAAATGGAGTTGTGGAAAGGAAGAACAAAACAATTGACGATGTTGCTAGAACTATGATGCTGGAAGGAAATGTTCCTCATATATATTGGAGAGAAGCTATAGTACTGCTATGTACACACTTAACAAGGTACAAATCAAAGGTGATATTGGTAAGACCCCTTTTGAGTTATGGATTGGTCAAAAGCATACTGTTAAATACTTCAAGATATTTGGAAGCAAATGTTATATTAATAGATATGAAGACATAGGAAAATTTGATGCTAGGAGTGATGAAGGTATCTTTCTGGGTTATTCTACTAAAAGCAAGGCCTACAGGTGCTACAATAAAAGATTAAAGAAAATGGTTGAAAGTGAAAATGTTGAGGTTGATGAACACTTATGTGTACCATCCACAACCTATGGATATGACTCTGATGATCAGGATGATAGTACAAATGAAGGAAAGCAAGTTCAGACTACAAATCAAGTGCAAATCAATCCAGTATATCAGGAGAATGAAGAAGGAGAAAGTAGTGAAAGAGCAGATGAGAGATCAGAAGAGCCTAAAGTTGAAGAAAATCCTAAGAAGAATTTGAGGTATGTAAGATTGAATCATTCAGAAGATGAGATTACTGGTGGTAAGAATAAAGGTGTCCAGACTAGGATAAATATTGCAGAAGAATATTGCTTGATTTCAAAAATTGAGCCTACTAGTGTGAATGAAGCATGTAAGTATGATACATGGATTCTTGTTCCTGGACCTAAGGATAAGAATGTAATTGGAGCTAAATGGGTCTTTAGAAACAAACTGAATGAGAAAGGTGAAGTGGTTAGAAACAAAGAAAGACTGGTATGTAAAGTATATTCACAGATGGAAGGAATTGATTTTGAAGAAACCTTTGCCCCTGTTGCTAGAATTAAAGCTTTAAGATTATTTCTTTCCTATGCTACTCACAAAAAATACAAAGTTTATCAAATGGATGTAAAATTAGCTTTTCTAAATGGTGAATTGGAAGAAGTGTATGTTGAGAAACCTAATGGATTCCAGTTGAATGATAATGAAGATATGGTGTGTCAATTGAAGAAATAATTGTATGGACTCAAGCAAGCCCCTAGAGCATGGTA
The DNA here is from genome assembly GCA_007258455.2 of Sequoia sempervirens. NCBI lineage: Eukaryota > Viridiplantae > Streptophyta > Pinopsida > Cupressales > Cupressaceae > Sequoia > Sequoia sempervirens. Next base: position 52,526,967 of record VDFB02358134.1, read on the forward strand.
TGAAATATTGGACAAGTATTTGTTGAAGCTTAGATTTAACAAAGGTACTACTAATAGTAATATGTATTTCAAGATTGACCATGATAAAGATTTGATTGTTGAAGTATTTTTTGATGATATTATTTTTAGAGGAGATGATGCTTTGTGCATGAAGTTTGCTAATGAGATGTCTATGATTGGTGAGATGAAATTCTTTTTGGGATTGTAAATTACTCAGTTAGATAAAGGGATTTTTATATCTTAGTCCAAGTATGTGATGGAATTGCTAAAGAAGTTCAGTATGGAAGGCTCAAAGCCAGTTGGTACACCCATAGTGACTAGATGCAAGTTGACAACAAAAGATGATTCTACGAAAGCAAATAAGACAAGATACAGATCAATGATTGGTGGATTGTTGTATTTAACTCAAACTAGGCCTGATATCATGAATGTTGTAGGTATTGTTGCAAGATTTCAAGCTAATCCAAAAGAATCTAATGTGATTGTTGTGAAGAGAATTTTTAGATACTTGAAGGGAACTATTGATCTTGGCCTATGGTATCCTAAAGATGATGATCTTACTTTGAGTTCCTTTATTGATGTTGACTAGGTAGGACATGTGAATGATAGAAAAAGTACTAGTGGTGGAGCATTTTTCTTGGGTAAGAAGCTAATCTCATGGTTAAGCAAGAAGCAAAATGCCATTTCCTTGTCTACTGCAGAGGCCAAATAAATTGTTGTTGCTAATAATTATACTCAAGTCCTATGGATGAAGCAGATGTTGAAGGATATTAGAGTTGTATATGATGAGCCTATTGCTATATTCTGTAATAATTCAAGTGCTATTAACATTTCCAAGAATATGGTGTTGCATTCTAAAACAAAACATATATCTATCAAGTTTCACTTTTTGAGGGAGAAGGTAAGTGAAAAGGAAGTCATATTGGAGTATGTGCCTATTAAGGAGTAGATTGCAGACATCTTTAAAAAGCCATTACCTAAGGATACTTTTGAGTATCTCAAAGGGAAGTTAGGGGTGATTACCCCTCCTAATAAGAAATAGGATGCAATGCAATGTGTGCATCAGTCGATGCATTTCACAGTCATATCTTGTTTTAGATTAATTTTGTGGTGGCTACTACTCAGGGGGAGTAGTCAAATGTTCATAAATTCAAATATGTGGTTTAGAGATTAGAAATTTTTTTCATTGATGTTAAAGGGGGAGAAGATTCATGTGAAAAATTGGTAATTATCTAAAAAGAAGACTCATGTAGGAGAAGAGTCGTGTGAAAGAGTTGAGGAAAAAAGAGTCAAAATCTAATGGGGAGTAAGTGTTAGGAGTTAATTGTGTTGATAGTGTTTTTCATATCATGTGTTTCCATCAATGCCAAAGGGGGAGATTGTTGGATGTTGTGGTTGTGTTGATGATATGTTGTTGTCATTGATGTCAACACTATTAGCATAAATGCATTTGAAGCTGTATATGTTGACGATATTGAGAAAATTGTAAAGAAATCAATTGCAAGTTATTAGTTGTAAAGGGAAGTTCAATTTGTCGTATGTTATGTATGTTGATGATCAGAGGTTGTAGACTAAAGGGTTTGTTGCTGAGTGTATCTAGTTTATCCACATCAAGTTTCAGAGATCCGTATGAAGATTTGATCGAGTTGTGAAGATTTCCATTTAGATATTTTTCTATTTCTTCAGTCAGTGTTCCTAATTGAGGATGCTACTATTTCAGTTAGTTCAGTTGTTGCGGATGCTTCTCTTGTGATTCATGTTTCTTGTGGATGTTTCTAGATCATGCTCTATCTTTGTTGCATGCCCAAATTAATCGTTGTGATTGTGGTTGGAAATTTTCTCTTGTGTGTTCATGTTTTTCTTGTCCTTGGCCAACATGGTGTTGAAGCATGTTGTGTATCTTCGAGGAGTAATTAATTGCATTTTTTTCATGTTGGAGATATTGTGTTAGGTCCTCACTAAGTTGTGGCCAATTTTGGTTGATTCGCATTGATAATATTTAATGATTTGGGTCGACAGTTTATATTCATTTCATTATTTCTTTGTGGCCGACTTGTAGCAATGAAATTTCATGCGGAAGATTTATAAGAGTGATTATTTATTTGAATTGAAGTGTTTGAATGTATGCCAATGGATGTCGAGTGTGTGTGTATGTACGAATATCATTCAAAGGTACAACAGAGTGTGAAGAATTTTGAAGAAGTGTGAAGAAGATTGAAGAAGAGTGAAGAAGTGTTCATGTGCTTAATTGGAACTATAATTAGGAATTAGAAGATGCTATTTTCTCAATTCAAAATTTAGATGGCTTTAATCCAAATCTCTTTGTAAGAAAGTGTGTCTTCCTTTGTAATTGAGTAGCGATCTTTAGGAAGTGTGCCTGAATGCATGTGCATTCCCCATATCTCATTTTCATTATACTTTTAACAGGGTATAATCTTGTGGACTAACCTCCACCGTGGTTTTTCCCCTAATAGGGTTTCCACGTAAAAAATCTTAATGTTATGTGTGTTTTTGATGTGCTGTTGATTCATTCTTTCATGGTTAATTATCAAATTTAAGAATAAGGTTAATAAGTTGAATAAGTTTTGAATTTATGAGACAACTAATTCACCCCCCCTCTCAGTTGGCTTCCCTTGTATTTCCAACACCATCGAGTAATCAAATAATACAAGATTTTTAACTTGAAAATTTTACCTGACACAAAAGTTTCCTTTGCTTACTACCAAATTGTTTTGTTCAATCTACAATTCTTAAAAACCAAAATCAGCAATATCAAATGATTTACATACATAAAAATAATTCTACAAAAATATACTAGATTACCCTTTCAACCCGCAACACCTAATTATAGCAACCAATCCTACTCTCCACCCAATCATAGGACTAAATATTCCACGCTCAAGTGGGAGACCAAACCCAAAGCCAATTTATAGATTTGAAAATCAAATAGACATTCACACTAATTCATGCACAATGAATTTGTTCATCGGATTCTAGTATAGTGGGAGAAGGGGGATTCCCTTCCCTCTTGGGGAAACAACAAAACAATCAACCTCATATACCACTTCATTCAAAACACACATTCACCACCTCCCATCCAACAATCTCCACACCCAACCACCACCATCCATCCCAAAAATCTCCACACACAACCACTACCATCCATCCAACCATCTCCACACACCACCACCATCATCCAACCCACCTCCATTCATTACTATAAAACAACTTCCATGCATGGCTTTCCAACATCATTCACAATTTCATACTTTCATATTTGATCTACCATCCCCAAGAGAGGCTCCATACCCTCATCAACCCCACAAAAATGAGGTTATCAACCCTTAGGTGAGATCCACTCCTTGTACACACCCAAACCCTCTACAAACAATAACAACATCTATCAAGAATTCATTAATAAATCAAAAACCACCACACAATTAACAACTATCAAGAATTCAATAACAACACAAACAACACAAAAGCATACCTTGGTTGTCCAAACAAGGATCAACCCAATTCACTTACCCAAGATTACCAATTCATTCTATCCATCCCCCATTCCGTCTGGAAGAAAACAATAAATAAGGAAAGAGAACAACCTTTCATTTCCTTTTCCCCCAACCATTCAAATTTCCTTTTCAAAAATAAAATAACTCACATCTTTTCAATTTCCTTAATACAATATCCAAATAAAAGGATAATCCAAATTAAAATACATTTCCCTTTTGCACATAAAATCAAATTATATTTTCAACATTAAACTCCCTTGATAATAAACATTTAGTATTTGGGCTTTGTCTCTAACATTTAAGGACCGAGACTACCCACCTGCAACATCTTATTAGAAACATTAATACTTTTGAAAATTATAATTCAAAACATTAAATATAACATTAAAATTTTCTAATATTTAATTATTATAAGATCCAAAAATATTTTGTGTTCAAATTATATAGACATATCATTTCATTTATAAACAGATCAATATTAGTTATTCCTCACATTCTCTCCCTCTAGTCACAAGCTTCCTCTTGGAAGCTACCCAAAAGATCCGAGAATAAAAATTACATCTAGAATGTATCCTCCCATGAATAGGTTACCTCAAAATTCCACTAATACTAATTTACATAATGAATCTTCTAATAATGGTACTAATAATAGATTCCTCTCCTAACTTAATTAATCAACAAGAGACTATGTTTCACACTTACCTTCCTTCTAATATGTCCTTGAATTTCCCTATTTTTCCATTATTATTGCATGATCCTAGCACAAATCAAAAGCAGTTAAATAAATTAGTAATCAATTTCACTTGAATTATTTTGATAGAATAACTTCATATAAGAGTGCAAATGAATAGACTTAGGTCTATGAATGATGAATAGTAACTAATCTATACTATTCCATCAAATTGGATGTTTCCTTTTAAAATATTTGGAAATTAAATGGACAATTAAAAGAATCAATTTGTTCATATAAGCATCTATTGATGATTATACCAATCTTCACAAAATATTGCTCTCTACCAAGTCATGATAACTATGCATTACATTTAAGTCTCCAATCTTTTAAATAATAGTAACTTTTACTATTGATTAACTATACAAGTACGAGACTATATAACTTTTAATCACTCAAAGAGTAATCTTATTTACCATAGAAGTGATTTCAATAGGTTACTCAAGGTTAGCATTCAACACATAATTTATTAATAAAATATGTAATCATTTATTGTTATATCGAATTCAACCATATCTAACATAGGATAGTAACATATCACTATATTTTCATCTTTTTAAGATAGATGACATAGACCATTCCTTTTTTTTCAGTGGCGAGAATTGATAACTTGTCAAAGTGTCAGGAAGGATTGTAGATGAAAGGTAAAAGAGAAACATGCGAGCAAAATCCAAGCTTCCTCTCAAATTTTCTTCCCACTACTAAACCCAAAATAAATGCTCATACCTGGTTAAAGGGAGGTTTCTCTAAGTTGTACAAATGACGTGACAACATCATTTAACTGTCCTTTTACTGAAAATGACTTGAAAGAATCCAAATTGTTCTATTCAATCATCAATTCTCAATCAATAACATAAAGCTTTTATAGCACCAAATTTATCTACTAAAGGAAAAAGTTGAAATAAAACTGTACTAAAATCTTCTTGTCTAATTTTGGTCAACAATTGTGAAATATATCAACATTCAACTCTTATATCAAACACTACATCTATAAGAAGCTAATACTCATCGAACCAATCTCGATAAATCTAATTGCTTATTCAATGGAGCAAATGAATGATAACCATTTTATCTATTTAAATAGCTAAATTTTGTATTCAAACATCTATATCTTTCCTTTCCTCACATTTGATTGACTCAAGCTTTTAAGGTCAATAAATAATTAAAGAATTGATAACTACTAATTAATACTTAACAAAATATATCACAACAAATATTGTTATTTGTTGATGCCAAAAATTTGCAAGGTAACAACCCTTTGTGGAAACTCAGTTTATGGGGGACTTATTGTGCTAAACTGAGTGGCCTCCAGATTTTTAAAGAAGCCAACTTCTTCTGTAATTGGGGTTTTAGAATGGGAAACTGAAGCAAATATAAAAGGCATGATAAACCTATCTTTTGGATATGATCTAAGGGCCCACTTAGCAATTTACCATGTCTTAGAATAATAGAAATTAAGGATTGCAGCATGAACAACTCATTCAATGACATAAAATAATAATCATACCCATTTATTGAAAAAGAAGAATCGAAAGACATGATCTAAACCAACAAACTTGCATTCAAATTATAGAAGTATGACAGATAAACCATTCAAACAATAATGGAACAGTATAAAGTCTATCAATAGCATAAGAAAATAGAAAAGTTGAACAATGGCACAATCTGTGAGTTCTTACAATAATCTAAACAATAAAAGGCCTGGTCTCTCCAAAAATCATGTGATTCTAAAACTAGTGAAACTTGCAAAAACATGTAGCATATAGTATTTTTAACTCGGAACCTTTGAACCTCTAGAACCCTTCTTTAGAAGAAAAGAGCAGTATTTATAGTGAGCCTTCCAAAACTTATCTAGCAACAACCGAAAATATTTCAAAACCTGAGCAATGATGTTGAGGAAATGATTTCCCTTGGCCATTGTAACAAAAAATATTTGATACACAACATTTGGCCGCCCCCCATTCAGGTGCATCCCCTGCAAATGATGGTAGTGGTCCCAACAAAGTTCCATGCAGAAAAGTGTCACCTCTTTAGATAGGCAATTAGAACATGTGGTAGCATATCACAACCTATGGTTTGATTCATTCCTTTCACTAAAGAAGCTTGCGCTAAAGGGATGCGTGGTAGCATTTCACTGCCCTCGACTGATTTATCCTTCCTTTGTTGAAAGCTTGCAATGAGGTGACACATAGCAATAATGTTTGATATAGACACCACCTGTGGGGCCTGCCAAACCCTTTTGTGAATGGGAGCTATGTGGTAGGCGAACAAAGATCAAGAAGGAAGTGAAAGGAAGCAATCAAAATAACCTACGACGAAGACACGTGGGAGCATATCGGTGGCCGATAGAAGAGCAAGGAGAAAAATATTTCAGAGAGCAATGAGCGGAAACATGGCAGAGGCCATGGTGACAATCAAAAGGGGGCTGATGAATTTATTTGAAGGCATGGGCTGGTACTTAGACAAAAACCAAAACCCAAAGGGAGCATGGTGAACTTCATATTCACAGCTTCTAGTGACTATCAGGGGCGTTTCGCTTTGAGGAAAATGGAACCCAAAATTTTCTCTAGTTCAAAGACTAGAGTACCATCCATTAGTGATGAAATTAGATCTTGGAAAGGGCTTCTTGTAGGGGCAACTAGTCATCCTCAGATGGTCTCGCTATATTGCGCAAATTCTCCTATGGTCTACCTAGGTCGAGCATTTCTTATTAAGGCAGTGTCTCAGGTAAACCGGCCCCCACCTCGCAATGGAAAAGTAGTTACGCAAGAGGATGAATAACACCTTGAATGTCCATTATGGTAGGAGGATGGTCGAAACTCTAGAAAGCATTTGGCTCCTACTCATTCTCTTCAATTTTTTGCGCAATCTTCTCTACTGTGGCAATTGACCCATTTTCAAGAAACAGAGATGGCAAACCCAACTTGCTTAGCTGGGAGAAATTTTCCCACATGTTGTCCATTTTTTGGTTCAAAGTAGCTATGGCCTCTTTAGTTCGCTAGAAGGATGAGTGGCAATGGATGAACTTGTTTACCATCTAGGCAACAATATCATGATCTTTGATCCCTGCTTTGGCCAGGCCTTCATTAGAGACCGAATATAGCTTGCTCAACAAACTATTTACTTTTGGAACCTTCTCTAAGATGAACCCTGGGAATTGCTCAATTATTTCATGAACCTCCTGGCTCAATTTTGTTGTCTTCGAGATGAACCGAAGTGTTGGCTGCAATGTTAGGTAGAAGGTTTTAACATATTCCCAATAAGAAATATATAGCTGTCGAGCCAATGGGATGAGGTCCGACTGTGTGAAGGAGGCTTGGAAGAGCTCTTTAGAGAGGTGATCTCAGTATCTTTTGAATTAATAACCTTTTTTTAATTCTGCACTTCTCTTTTTTGCGGATGCTAGTTGCTCCCCAAAGCTACTTATCTCTTTATACTAGTTCTCCTCAGCTCAGGCGTGATTCACCAATTTTGTGTCAAGAGAGGACTTTGTCTCTTGAAGCTTCTTTTCTAACTAGGCCTTTCGGTCTTCAAATTCTAGATGATTCCTTTCTAATTCCTACTCATATAGATCACATTGAGCTACCAACTCTTTATCCTTTTGTTACAAATTTTGCTCTGCTGAGGTCAATTGGCTCTGATATTTTTGGTTCCTTGCTCGTAGCTTGTTGAGCAATGTGGGGTCAACGGATTGGGACTTGTTGAGTTCCTCTTGGAGTTTTCTCTCCTCCAACTCCTCTGCTTGCACTTTCTTAGACAAGCGCGCAACTTCTACTTCTAGTGATTTCTCCTTTGTTTCTAGAAAACTGACTCTTTCCTTCACAAGCTTTAGCTGCTCCTTTTTTTTTAATTGACGTCTAGACTTTAGGAAGTTAGTCGTCACCACCCATTACATTTCCTCCATGAGTTCTACCTTATCTTGCAGTTGGGCTATGGCTAGATCAAGCCCCATGGCATACATGTGGTAATCACTCGACAACATCTCACCCTGTGATTTGACAACATTCGGGTACATGGTTACAAAATTTAGCATTTGTTGTGCTTCATTGTAAATGGTATAAACCTTTGAATTCGCCTCCTTTTTATCATCCTTCACTTTTCGCTTTTGGATCCTAAGGGATCACATTTGTTTTATGGCTTCTCCTTGGGATATGAATTTAGATGGTAATTGAACTAGTCTACCAACAATAGGTGTACTGGGAGGTAGGGAAAAAGGGAATACAAGTGTAGAAGCCCCTTGCATTTTCTTTGGTGGGAGATTGACAGTTTTTGGGGAGAAAAAGGGAACCTGCCATAGTTTGGTTTGTGAACTAGTAGAAGGACTCGTCAGTTGCTACAGTGATGGGGTAGTCATAATCGAGTTTGTTTGTTGGGCATACTAGGTCAAACCTGAGGTAGTAGATGCAATGGGGGTGTCAATGGTGGTCGAGCTTTCAGAAAGAGAGGTGAGGAGAGACTGAGTAGTGGCGGCTGGTGTTAAGGTTTGTAGAGGCATTAAAATAGATGGCCCAGTCTTAGTGAATTGGGAGAAACCTCCCACAAACATTGTGGCAAGGGTAGATAAAGTAGGGCCAACACTTGTTGTTAGGGGTGCTGTGAAAATGGAAGAGGATACCAAAGATTGAGAAGTCAGAAAAGCCAAAGTGAAAATTACCTATTGACTGGATGATTGCGGTGGTTCTCTTGTTGCTGGTTCCTTACTTGCTTCGAGCTCCTGGCTTGCTATGAGCACTTGGCTTGCAGTGGCTCCTTGTGATCCTTCTCCCGAACAAGATTTTGTGGACTGTCGCTTAGCAGGTGTGGTGTCTCCCACTTCTATAGTCTCTGGCTATTGTTGTTGGGGCACTCTTATTATTTTTGAGGCCTAGGTGAGTGTTCGCGAGGCTCGTGACATATTCAGTCACACATTTAAAGTGACATAGGCAGATTTCGTTGTAGACTTCCTCCTTTGTTGGGTAGAGGACATTGATGTCTCAGCTTCCTATTTCGTCTGCTCTTCTCCTTCATTGGGGTTGTTGCCTTTGCTAGCGCCTGAGTTGGAAGTAGGGTGCTCATCATCCCAAATCTCATCAAACTGTTTATCCTCATTTATGCTTTCATAAGGATCATCAAGCCATTTTTTTTCCTAGTGATATATCCAGAAGGCTATGCTCCTTTCATTAGTCCATTCCTCTTCATTTCTCAACTTATTTTTCCCATTTTGAGGTTCTCATCATAATCCACCACAAGGAAATAGAACCTATGCCATGGTAGCCTGTTGTCTTCTATGGAGATATGAATCAAGTCAACCAATAATTCATCTTCATCATCTAGCGGGTTGCGCCTCCCCTCCCAGTAAGGTCGAGGGTTGTGAGTCACCTTGAGATGCTCATATGGTAGATCATTGAAAGGGTTATAATCCCACTTTTCACAGATCATTACCAACCCTAAATAAGCTAGCTTATCCTGCAGGAGCGGGTGTGTCTGCTTCTTTTTCATAACCATTATTTTGAAGCTTTGCAGATAGACAAAGAATCCATTCCTCTTGACCTTTTTTCCACCGCAGAAGGTAATATCAATAATGCATGCTTGCCAAAACAATTCTAGGGCCAACACTCGATTTGTAACACATGTTGGAAGGCGGAATGGTTCCTCAGTGAATCCTTGCATTCGAATGAATGTAAAATCCACTCTGAAAAAATAGTCACATTTGGGGGTGAAATTCTGCATAAACTTTATTTGAGTCAAGGTGAGCTGATTAATACACTCCCCATGCAAATCTTGCAAACTCAGAGTCAAGAAATAATCTAAAAATGCATAATAATCAAAAGTAGAAGAGAGGAGAGGGATCTAGACATAAACTAGATTTTTCCTCTTCTTTTCATCAAAGATAGACAGCTTCACCTACTTATCAAAGAAATCAGGGTTTTTATACAAAAACATATGAGCAAGATAGGAGAAAAATATGAACTTTCATTTAGCTTGGCACTTGTTAATTTTCTCTATCATCTTCATCGAGAGGAATTATGCAAAATCATACCAGAAGTAAGATTTTTTCCTACAGAATTGGAAATTATGGCCCAATTGAAAAGATTGCACCTCTTGGTCAGTGTCCATACCAAAAAAGATGTCATCATTGAAAAGGCATCTCACATGTCTTCCATGAAAGTGTTGTGCGGTGCAGGAATTTTCGGTGGCTTCCCTTGTTCTGCTTCAATCCTTTGGGTTTCTTCATTATAAAATTCTAGAGCCTTATCCCTAGTGCTCCATATATGATCTCCCTATCTAGGAGTAAATTTTTCCACTTCCATCCCTCTTTGCATAGGGTCTGGAATGTACAACATATTCCAGATGATAGTCAGGCTGATGTTAACTGACAGAGTCCGACCCTCAATAGTGCTGGTACTTGGATTGAAATGCTTAAGTAATGGCCTCATCGACTAATTCTAGGCAGTAGTGCATAGATGGGACCATATATTGAGGAAACTCATTGAACCATACCTTTTCTGCAGTCGACAACACCCTTCTAGATGCCTTCATTCTTTTACAGGTCACTTTCCTCAATCCTTTAGGGTTCTTTACGAGAAAGGGATCATGAACATTATCCCAATCTTCCTAAACTAAGCTCTAGTCTCTGTAGTTTTTTGGCTTTTCCAGCTTCCTTGTGTTTTCTCATTTTGTCTTGTCCGGAATACCCCATGTAGCATAAGAAATATTCTCAAAGACATTAACGACTGGTGCTCCTCCCAGAGCTTTAGCTAAGCTTTGCGTTGTCACTTGCCTAACTTCTTCACTTGAAATTTTTGCCATTGTTAATTTTCAGGAAACTTTTTGCTTTGGCTTGAATTTTTCAGCAACTTTACTTTGGCTTTGGTTGTGCGCTAGGAATTGCTTTTTCTCTAGGCACTGGCGTATTTGAAAAGACCTTTTGAGTGCCTAAAATTTTTGCATGCAATACTTAGCTATTTTCTTTCAAGGTGGTCTAGATGAGAGTCACCCTTTTTGCATTTAATGCAGCATGTACCACTAACCCTTGGCTTGTGTGAGATGCATTACTTTCCATTTTGATGTGAGAAGAATTCATAATTGCAATTACCAACTGCATCGTATAGCAAAATTTTCTTGGAACTTGAGCCAATGCTTTGCAAGCAGCCTAAGCATTTGTATGCGTTGGCAATTAATATCCTAAAAGGAATGATTAGGCCAAAGATGCGCTCAACATTTGAAAAGATATGAGCTCTGCCTTGGAGTAAGCAAAATACCTAGTGAATAACACCTCATTCCTTGGTCGTGCATAACATCGCTGATTGTTGCCACCAGATTAGGCTAATTAATTAGCCCTTATTAGTTTTGTATGCAGCAAATTGTACTCAGTAGATGCAACTGGGTGGGAAATTTGAGCAGGCCTGGGCATAGCTTTCAAGTTGGTACTCGATTAACATCACATTTATGGCAATCATATTACCATGTCTTTCCTCGCTTTTTCTATAAATAGGCATCTAAGTAGTAGTGAAATCGCACTTAGCGATTTGAGCAGAATTGGTATTAGGTAATTGGTTTAGTAGTTTATCATTTGCAGTTGCATTGCGTTCTCATAGGCTAGACTTAAGCTAGACTTAGTTCCTTTGCAAGGATAGTTTTAAGGTATTCGTAGAGAGTCTAACAAGATGAACACCCCAATTAGGCTAGTGTCACATAAGTCTCAGACTCCCTTCTTAGGTGAGATTTCTACCAGGTGCTTAAAAAGGATTATGAAGAACAAGCACTCATTGTCCATCATAGCCATAAAATAGGTCTTGGGATGGGACTGCCTTGAGTATGAGGATAGATATAGAGTTAACACTGATGTGTGCTCACACTTTGTCGCCTCCATGCTAGATATAGGAATTCCCAAGCCTTTGATCTTGCATCTGGTGAAGGAAATCTTCCCCAAGAAGTACCTAAATGGCCTCGGGGAGGTCGTTGAAAATGCTATATATGGTGGGGGAATTCTGACTGCGAATGACCTTTAGAGGTTCATAGAAGAGGATGCGGTCATGTTGTGGCTACCATTTCTGAGTGGATTTCACCTCCAGTCGTAAGATGAACACTGCCAAAGGGTCACTTGAGCCTACCACTTCTTGTTTTGTGTCTACAACGTGGTGCAGTTCTATGATATTGACTGGTACACAGACTTTAGAAACCTAGTGTTCCCCCACCTGCTTTTGCTTCATTGGATGATGTTGCTACTACTGATAATGCCCCTATGGATGAGGATATTATGGGAACTTCCATTGATGTGTATGTTGCTGTTGCTCACACTGTGAACTAAAGACTCATTTTTCTTTTTGCTTTCTAAAAATATCATAGTGATTAGTCCATTTTTTGTATACATGCTTGAAAAAGGCTTTTCGTGAAATATATAAAAGAAGCAGAATAGATATATATACTTTTGGAAGCATGGCTTATGGGCCATTTTGAAAATGTAAACATCGAAGCATATATAATGAAAATATATCTTTATATAATCATCTTGTTGCCCTCTTTTGGATTTCGCAACTGGGTCATCCCTTTTTTTCTAGCATGTGGGTGTTTTAATTTTTTATGCCCTCTTCAGCTATGAGTTTATTTCCCTTACTCTTTGCAATAATGGGACACTTGTTCCTTTCTACCTCGAACCTTAGAATAAATAAAAAGACTAGCCAACAAAACAAAAGGGAAATAAGGGAAAAGTGAACATTATAAACATATTTACATGGGTATGGTATGTTGGTGTAATTAACTATTTAATTACATCTTCATAAGTTTACTTAGGCTTTTAATTAAGTGCTAGGTTGTATTTTCTTATCCTTATCTAATTGAGCTAACTTGTAGCTCAAGTTAGGTTTAGGGTTGTGCATGCTTGCCTTTTATAAGCAAGCATCATCTTGTACATTTGCATCAATTCAATCATCAATCAATCTTGCACATTGTGAAGCAAGCCTTCTTGCCATAATCTCTCTGGTGGAAGTATTTTGGTCCAGCAACAGTTTCCTAGTTTTCTAACATGGTATCAGAGCTTCCATGGTTGCGGACTCCTTCTCGGATCTGAGGGTTTTATTATTTTTGGCTTGAAGATTTTTGCTAGGTGTAGATTGGGGTTTCAATAACCTCACAGTTGAGATCAGAAGGCTCCGCAGATGAATTTTGACTGTAAATTCATCTATTTTGAGTAAAGTTGCTTTTGAGGCAATTTTTTTTTTGCTGGAACAACACCCTGTGCGATACGATTTTTCTAATTTCACAAAAAAAATATTTTGAGAAATATTTTATGCGATATTTGATTTATATGTTTGGGGAAAATATTGTAATATTCTCGGGAAAATCTTATTTAATATTGTGGCTTTTTTCAATTTCTGTGGACTGTTATAAGTTTGTGACAGAGGCATTGATTTTGTTGGCAGGGCACATTGTACTCTGGTTGGCCCATTTGTTGTCTCGCTGATCATAGTGCGTATTCCTATCGACTAATCTTGCTTCTCCCACCCATCGGCATTAACTATTCATCCCACCGGCTTCTTCATTAACCGGCCATCGACCACCGGTCTCTTACATTCATTACTGGTTATTTGGTAGAGGCATTTATTTCCTTTAGCGTGGGTTACCCGTAGGCTTCAATCCATCAGTTGTCTTGTCTCTTCCCACGTGGATCTCCATCATCTCTTGTCCAATCCGGCATCGACATGTACATGGTCATCCATCGGGTATGGTTCGCGGCCCTATCATATCCTCTATCGGTGCCTGAGAGTTTAGGTCAATCCGCGGGTTTATTCATTGTCCACTCGAAATATTCCAGTGGTATATACTTTGTCCAGTATAGCTTTGTCTGAGGGTACTATCAGAAGGGTACACTTGTTTCGGTGGTCATTCCAATCGATCACAATTGTTGTCAAATCTGGGGTCAACATTGTTTGCCGATCTCCTGTTGTACACCACAGATCACATCGACAATTTTGTATCAGCTTGCCTTCATTAATTGCATTGTCTGTGGCATCTGGAGGTCAACATTGGATCGACAAGTGGGTACGATCTGAAGTCTTCATTGGCATCGATCTCCCATTGGAGGGCATCGTCCTTTCACATCAGTGGGTTACCTATTTTCCATCAAATATTTCCTGCGGATGGTATTTTGCATGATTTTAAAAGCTTTGTTGAGAGGGAAAGTTCTTTTTTCGTGATTTGCATGGCATCTATTTTTCCTTATTTTTTTGGTTAGTTTTTTAAAAAAAGAGGGCAAGATTTTTTTGTAAAAAAATGCTTTCTATTTTTAAAAGCGGATGGAGTTTTTTTTTTTAAGTTTTCTATAAAACTTATTTATTTTCCAAAATAAAGAGGGAAAAGCCAACAGTCACTCAGTCCCAGAGATTTTGCAACGATTTTTTCATCTCCAAAGCTGTGACAAAGGAGTTGCTTTCCGCTTTTGTGCAGGATTTATTTGTTCTTCTCTCATCATGGATTTTCCAAAAGTTGTACTTCTAACTCCATTTAATTATCATGAGTGGAAATCTCAGATGGAGTTGCTACTGTTAAAGTTGAAGCTGCAACGAATCACTTTTGGTCAAGATCCAGAACCACAGGGAGCAAAAGAGAAAAGAAAATGGTTTGATAGAAGAGATGAAGCCCTCAGGTAATCTTCTTCTGTCCATTTCTCCAGATCTTCGATATCATGTTGAGTCTTGCACACATCCTCATGAAGTTTGGACTACTTTAGAGAGCATCTTTGGTAAGCCAGACAAGCTAAGGAAATTTAAGTTGGAAAATGAACTAATGGGTCTTAATCCTTCAGATTTTGACAATATTCAAGACTTTTTCTCCAAGCTCAACTCTATTAGATTGCAGTTATCAAAATGTGGGGTTGTTAAAGAGGATGAACAGATGATACTTTCTATTCTTGCAAAGCTTGGTTCTTCATATTCTGTGTTTGTTTCTACTTTCTATGCTATAATGGATGCTCTTGGTGATACATATAAAATTGCTTCTCTTGATGAATTTGTTGCACAGCTCACAAGGGAACAAGCAAAGTTGATTCACATGGGTACATTGAAGTCTTCAACAGCTCAAGCTCTTATTGTGAATGATACAAAGGCTTCAAGTGGCAAAGGAAAGAAGCACAAAAAGGAAACCAAGTCAAATGAGCAAGGTAAAGATTCTCCTTCACATGGCACTCCTGAGTCCTCATCCTCTTCAAAAGAGGAATCATCAAAAAAGAAGAAGTCCAAATGTGCATATTGCAAAAGGTTAGGACATGATGAGCATAGATGTTATAATAAGAAGATTGATGAACTCACCCACCTTCTTCAAAAGAATAACATTCAGCTGCCCTCATCAGTGTCTTCTACTTCTTCACCATCACAATCGGCAGCTCCATCATCATCACAGTCAGAGAACACAACATCCACTTCTGGGCTACATAATATGAAAGGGCATGCACTCTTGGCCTCTACAAGTCCTAATTCTCAAGGATGGCTTCTTGATTCAGGGGCATCTCATCATATGGCATCTTCACAGGAAATGTTCTCTTCTTTTGAGCCTTGTAATTCACCTCACATTCTGATGGGTAACAATACATTCATGAAGGTAAGTGGGAAGGGTTCTATTGGTATTGGGGAAGGGACTTTCAATGATGTTCTTTGTGTTCCTTCTTTGACCACTAATCTTCTTTCTATTTATCAAATTACTCATGGGGGTCAAGGTAAAACAGTTGAGTTCACTCCTGATAGGGTGTATATAAGGGACTTGGAGACTAGGGATATTGTTGCAATCGGGATGGTTGATCATTCATCTCGAGTATATTCTTTTTCACATTTTTCTTCAGAACCTGATAATGTTCCTTTGACTGCATCACACACTCCATTGAGTGTGACCCATATTAGTGAGGAGAAGTTTGGTCATCTACACCTTGGTATTTTAGGACCAGTAAGCTTCGAGCACCAAAATTGGTTTAGGCATGACTTCAATATTCTTCATTTGATTCTTCATGGTCTTGATTAAATGTGTCAATTATTTAAATTATTTATCTTGTTAATTCTTCTATTAATTAAATAATCTTAATTGTTGAATTAATTCACACTTTCATATTCTGTTTGATTAATTAAATAAACGCTTTTTATTTAATTATGTTGCTAATTAACCTTGTCCTTCTTGTCAAATTAAATAAATTCTTATTTAATTTACTTTTTATCATATTTCAACTATAATTAAATAAATTCTTTTATTTATTTAATTATTCATTTAAATCCTTCATACTTAATTAAATAAATATTATTTATTTAATTATCCTTCGAATATCGAGTTTTGATTAAATGAATTATTAATTCATTAATTAATTCAATACAACACATTCCTCTATATTTAGATATTGTGTGAGTTATCTAAAGTATTCACTTTACTCAACTTGACATCTATTTTAATGCTCATTAACTCTTTGATTAATGTCTGAGTGGCATTCTCGAGTAATCTCTTCGTCAAATCATTCAATCGTCCAGTTCTAACTCATTTGTGTGTACATGAGTATTAATTAAATATTCCTATTTAATTAATTAAACCTTGTGCGTGCATTCAAACATAAGTTGTTTTAATCAATCTTTATCTTTGTCATGCAAAGATATTTCTTCTGTTTTTGAATACCGAACTAAAGATTAAATCATTTATTTAATCTTTAATTCTATTTCTAGTTTGTATCACTCATGTCACTACTGACAGTTATCAGAATGCATGTCTAATCAGTCGATCTCAATCGTTCGCTGATCTTTCGATCTTGGCCTACCGTTCGAATAATCAATTTTCTATAAATTGATTTGTCATTCTTCATTCCAATCTCTCTCTTGCGAAATCTTATGACTTTTGAGAGCACTCAATCTTGAATCTTTGATATTTTTCTAATCACTATCATAGGTTATACTTACACAAATTACGAGAAATCTAAGGGCAATTATACTACACAAGAAAAATGGAGAAGGGCAATCGAGATGAATCATGGAAATACGTAGCAATTTGGTGAGATTGTTTCAGTTTGTTCACGTTTTTGACTTTCCTTTGTTCTTTGTTGCTTAGCATTTAGATTTGCATTTTAGATTTAGTAATTGCATTGTTTGCCTCTAATCTTGTTTGTTTTCTATTGTGCACTTTCTATTGGCGTTACATTTGGTGAATCCGACGTGAAGACACCATCTTCGCAAGTCCGTAGTCTTTTATTTTGATTTTTGCAGGTTTTTCATACGGAATGACGCATCTAACTGAACTGACAAAACAACGCAATTGACTTCCTGAACCACATATGACAGATTAAATGACGCATCTGATAATATATGACGCATCTGACAATTCCTGAACCACAATTGATTTCATGAGTCGCAATTGAAGGAGAAATGACGCATCTGACAGGTAACACAGCAACACAATTGACTGGTAAAAACTTTATTTATGTTTCAGAAATCTGAAATTTTCAATTGATTTTTGTGTTACTAATATCTGATTTTTAGCATGTGGCCATTTGGAGTTAACAAGCTTTTGCAGGATGATTGACGAAGACAATATTGAAAATTACTAACTAGTTTTTCTGCAGGACACTTGTCGAAGACCATAGTTAATTTTTAAACAGATTGTTTGGTAGCATAGAAAATCTTTCATTTGGTTAAAATTAACAAGTGTCTACTGTGTTTGGTGCGAAAGCACAAGTTTGGTCACCCTTACGACTTGGTACATCGAAGTATCCTCTCCCCTTGCGCATCCATGCGATCCTGGGTGTAAGAGAAACGGTTACCAACTCTAGAACTTGGGCCTATTCTGGTGGGAAAAAGTACTCACCCCAGGACGACTCAGACCGGTAGCACCCTGAACCCGAGGGACTTCCAACCGGTATATAAAAGAGGATTCTTGGGGAAAGTTCAAGAATCACGCGTATGATTTCAATGAGATGGATCCGAAAGGGGACTCACGTCGCATGGATCATGCCCTACGAATAGAATGACCGTACTAAATACCTTTTGTTTTTAGAGACCAACCTATTTGTGGTCGTTGCTTGGTATAGTGCAGGGTACAGTATCATGCCTAAAGACACTCACTACTGATCCCCTTGAGTAGAGATAGCAGTTCTTGGGAGGTCATTACCCAAGAATTCAAAATTGGTGTGCTTGAAAGACGTTAATGAGCCATGGAGGGGAGCCAATGCCACCAAATTTCTAAGCTATCCGCTCTCGAGAAGGAAATGTGTTTATCACCAATCCAGGGTATTTCGGTGGGCTATACCAAGTATACAAACCCTAGGCCTTTGGCCTATTAGGATGTGCTTGTCTGTTATCACATTAAACATTCTTTGAGTCCAAAATCGAAACTAAAAACACTTTGTCTTATGATTGTCAGAATTTGATCACGAAAAATGGAGCCAGTTTAAATTTTATCACTGAAAATACACAGAGAGTCGCAACTGTTCACCATAAACCCGCATTTCATTTTTGGAGTTGCATCTGTTTAATTTCGAGTCACATCTGTTATCAGGAGTCGCATTTGTTTGATTTTGAGTCGCATCTGTCAAGAATAGAGTCACATCTGTCAGTTTAGCTCGCAGTTGTTTTGCAAAAACTGCATGTGGTATATTCAAAGTCACAACTGTCAGTATGAGTCGCATCTGTTAAAAAGGTTAACCACATCTGTTAGAGTTAAACTAAACTTTACCAGAGAAATGTAATTGATTACTGGAAAACTGCAACTATTAATTGTGAACCACATCTGTTAAATCCTGAGATGCATCTATCTGATTATCAGAAAACCAGAATTGATAGTCACATACCAGTCAACACGATTATACCAGTTTCAGTTGTCTTTTACACAATCAATCCTTGAATAGAAACCTGAAACAATTTTCTCAATTTTGCATTCTTTAGGTTCATTTAGTCATTACCATAGTTTTCTTCATTCAGAATTTAGTTTCATCTTAGATTAGATTTTACCTTACATTACAATTATAGGAAGGTCACTTTTACAAACTTTAAGACTAGTTCACCATCTACACTCTAGAAAGGTCATAGTGTCAATGAAATATGTCATTGAACCTAGTTTTATCAGTTTATCTTTTGTCCTACATAGAGTCCTCCTAGCTCATCAGTCTAGTTAGGGAACTCAACTTGTCTTTTGATCCTTGTCCTACATTGGTTCCTTGACTTAAACTAAATTGACACTTTGGTTAGACTTTAGGTATTTGGTCCCTTCGTCTTAGGGTTTATAGAATTGATTATTTTAGAACTTTTCTTAGGTCTTGCATCTTTAGATTTTAGGCTAGTGTCATCCTAGAACATTCCTTATTTTGCATACGAAAATCACAAAAAACATAGACTAGGGTTATACTGTTCATAGATATAGTTTTGCATTTCCTGCATATTGAGCTTGTCTTACATGGTTGAAACTAGGTCTAAGAGAAGAGAGAGAAAACATGTCGAACCCAAATGAATTCATCAATCCATTTTCTTCAAGACCTCATAAGACTCTATTAGACAAATTCACCACTAGAAACACTCAAGGACATATTGCAGTAGAAGACATAGAGGCTGCCGCATAGGACCCTGAGTTTGCCTCTTTCGTAGATGAGTACCTAGCAAATGATTGACAATGATACTTAGCCAAATTGCTAGCTGAAGGCACTACCTTACCTCCAAGATTTGATATTAGCACCTTACAAACTCAACCTACACAAGGGACAAATACCATTACTGCTAGTACTACCATACCTCAGGTCAGCACGACTATGCCATCTAGCACGTCTACACAGAGTACGACAGTCCATACGTCCCCATTTGGTACATCTAGCATGACATCGGGATTTAATTTCACTACAGGGGCTTCATCACCTACTCCCTTCGGTCCTCTTGTTGGGAATAAAAGGTCTCAAACCTTAGCCTCTACACCTTATGTCGGTATCACAAGTTCACAGTCAACGACCATACCGAATGCTAGTATCACAAGTATCATACCACAATCAATGGCCATACCTAGTGCTCAAGTCACTAGTACTATACCACGGATTACACAAACAGGGGGCATTCCCTCCTTCCAATATGGCAATCAGAATCCATTCATGCAGTTTTCAAGTCAGAATCTACTCTCCCAAACTGGTACTCATAATCCATTCACACAGATTCTGAATCAGAATCCATTTGCCCAAAGTGGTACTCGGAATCCATTTATACAGACCCCAGGTCAACACCAATTTATGCAGATTCCAAACTAGAACACATTTACCAACATTCAGAATCCAAATCCACCGCAGATGCCAACATTCAATCAAAACCCATCACGAGACTTTGGATTTCAGAACACACAAGCGGATCCGCATAATCCCCCTAGCACATCTTTGACCCAGGTTGACATCTTACAAACACAAATGCATGCATTACAAATGCAAATGGGTAACATGTCGGTTTCAACTAAGAAATCATTTTCAACAAAGGACATATGCCCATTTCCCTTTGATAGATCATTATACATGACCCCTTTCCCTCACGGATACGTCATACCGAATCTCCCTAAGTACAATGGCAAACGAAATCCAATAGAACATTTCAGGGAATTTTCTACCATATGCATAGATGTCGCTTATGACCCCACATATCTTATGAGGCTATTTCTAAGAAGTCTTGTAGGAATTGCACTAGAATGGTTTTTGGGTTTAGATTCTGGCATTAGATCTTGGGGTGAACTGGTTGAGAAATTTGTGGAACAATTCGCCTTCAACATAGACCACGAGATAAACATAGCAACCTTGTGTCACACAATGCAAGATGAAGGGGAAACATTCATCAATTTCTTCTAGAGATGGAGGACTATAGCTAGTCGGTGTCCTATCGAGATACCTAAGAAACAAAAAGTTACTATGTTCCAAGAAAACCTTCATGCGAAACTCAGGAGTAACTTAAGGGTCCATTGTTGTACATATTTTTTGGAACTAGTGGAAAAATGGGTTATAATCGAGAAGGATCTCATTGAAAAGGGCGAACTCAAGACATCAACATCCAATAGAAACCCAATCGTACAAAACAACCCCACTGACAGGAATAAATTCTGGTCTCGCAACAGAAATGTCATCAATGATGGGGTAGTTGATGCTAAAACACTACAAGAAGGACCCCTCATCACATTACAAGGACCTCATACTTTTTCCAACATGCTTAATGCTATCAATCAACCTCCTAATGTGGTCCAAAATACTCAACGTCCATAGCAAAGAAGATTTCAAAAACGTGACTTCACTCCCTTAGGGGAACCCATTGAGTCGGTGTTCAAACAATTGTTACAACATAATCTTATACAGCTGCAGGAACCAAGACAATACAATCCAGGACAATTTAAACCATCTTGGTGGGATGACAATGCCTTTTGTGATTTTCATAGAACTAAGGGACACAACTTACAAAACTGTCGACAACTAAAGAATATCATATAGGATCTTGTCAAAAGGAGAATTATTGAAGTTAGTGGACAAAAACAGAAGTCATCAAACACATATCATCAAGTATTTTCTGACCCACTACATGACCATGGGAAAGGAACTGTCCCCAGTTTGAGTACTAAGACCAATATGTCTGCCAACTATGCCAATGTCAAGCATGACTATAATAGTGGAAAAATCATTCACTGCCTTCGCACCGCCGATGAGAATATCAATACCATTATTATCAATGCTAATCCTGAGTGTGCGGTCAATACTCGTCATACTAAGTTCACTATCCAAGGCCCTACATCGTAGCAAACACACCAACCTTCCAAGTTACAATATAACCTTCTTGACCAGCTAGGGAAGACCCTAGCCCAAATCTCAATCTTGGAATTGTTGCGTATTTCCCCTGAGCATCGATCTGTTCTCGATAAAGCTTTATAGAACACCATGGTCCCTAATGATCTTGATGTCAATCATTTCCAGGAAATGGTAGGCTACTTGACCAATAATCACCATGCCACATTTTCTGAACAAGACTATGCAACTAAAAAGACGAACCACAATGACCCTTTACATCTAGAAGTCCTTGTTGATGACACCAAAGTTAGATGAGTTTTGGTAGACGGAGGAGCAGGGTTAAATTTGTGCACTTTAAAACTAATTAAGGCATTAGGTATTTCAGAAGCATGCGTAGACACGACCAAAAGTATTGTCATAAAAGCTTATGATGATGAGGAAAGAAAATCAAAGGGGGTGGTAACACTTCCCATCATAATTGGTCATGCAGTAATGGAGACAAAGTTCTAGGTCTTGGATCTCACCCTCCCTTATAACCTTTTGCTAGGTAGACCGTGGATTCATGCCATGAAGGTGGTCCCTTCCATGTATCATTAGTGTCTTAAATTCCCATACAATGGCACATAAATAACTATAGATGGTGATCCTGATCCCTTCCAGTATTGCACCAATCTAAAAGAGATCCCCCAACGCCAAGTGCCAGTGAACCAAGAGGCCTCATCATCCAATTCATCTTCTTATCTTGATTCGTCCACACTCACTCGAGCAACTACCTCACCCTCAGTTCCTACCACACCTAGGGTTGAGATCCAAGACAAGGGTTGTGGAGAATATTATATGAAGACTTCTTATTGTTTTAGCCATTTGATTCCTCCTAAGTCATACGGTTTACCTACATCGGATAGGAGACAATCTATGGTCACTATACACATTCCTCCCACAACAACTTTTTCTAAATGGGGTGAATTAAGCAAAGAGGCCGTAGAGGTAGAAGATGTCACTTCCTGGCTATATAAGGAAGGTGATGAGGAATCCCTCCTACTTGCACATATTCCTACAAATATATATGGAAAGGGTTTTAAAATCATGCAAAGCAAAGGATATGATGGACAGAGTGGTTTAGGCTTAAACGAAGATGGCAGGATTGAACCAATATTTGTTTCTCAAAGGCCAAAAGGAGTAGGTCTAGGGTTTCAACCGATTCAGATTGGTGTTCCTAGTACCCCATTACCCTTACTTGAGGAAGTAAGTGCTTTAGAAGATATTAAGATACCTCATGAACCAGTGGACCAATATCATTGTGACTCCCCTGACTCTAACGATTATGAGTGGGATTCCCTATCCTCTACTTCTTCCATGGACCTTGACAAGTTATTTGGAGAACTTGACTTGATGCTAAGTTCCTCACCCAATCCCTTGAATTCTTGTCCACCAAAGAAAATGACAAAAGAAGAGTGGTTTAAACACTACTATTGGGAATCACTTGATCTTACCTCTTCACAAGCTGAGCCACCTGTTTTCGATAGTCAAACCTTGGCATTAGGCCCACCTATCAATCCACCTAGACCCAAACCTAAGAGCAAAAAGGACTTGGTACAAGACTTTTGTAAGCACATGAATAATTCAATCTTTACCTTGACTCCATTAAAATTTGATAACTCTGACGATGACATGCCCTTAGTCTATCCCCAACTCATTGATTGGGACCAACAAGACACACCCGTCTTAGATATGTTTGAGAACGACGAAGCACTTGCTGAGTTCTTGGGATTACGAGAAGGCATACCAAACGGTGATCATAAGGCTGGTTTTACCTTTGACTTGGACAATAAATCATACTTTGGGGAATCTATTCAACCCTTCAGTCGCAAAAATGAGAAAAAGAATAAACAAGATAAAATGTATGAGTCTCTAGGTGAAAACCGAAAGGCACCTTTAGACAATGAAAAAGTAAAAAGAAAGGACGCATACGAGGGTGAAAACCTCTCTGAGGCACCTAAGGATGAAGGTTTGAACATTCTCCCCGTTACATAGGAAAATTCACCCATGCTCGTTGAAGAATCAGTGGAAGTCAACATAGGTACCAAAGAGAATCCTCAACTGGTTTATTTTGCAGCGTCATTGACAACTAAAGAACAACCAGAATTTCATAACTTCTTTGCACAGAGATAGATAAATTTTTCTTGGTCATATGTGGATATGCCAGGGTTGGATCCTGACCTTGTTCTGCATCATTTTCCATTACAACCAAGTGCCAAACTAGTGAAACAAAAGTTGAGAAAAATGCACCCACAGATTGCTTTATTAGTCAAGGCAGAACTCAAGAAACTCTTAGATGTTAGTTTCATCAGATCTATTGACTATGCAGATTGGATTTCTAATCTTGTACCAGTCACTAAACCAACTGGGGGCATCCGTAACTGCATTGACTTTAGAGATATCAACAAATCTTGTCCTAAGGATGACTTCCCTTTGCCTAACATAGACATGATAGTTGACATGACAGCAAGATATGAGATGTTGTCCCTTATGGATGGATTCTCAGGATATAACCAGATCAGAATTGCAACCGAAGACCAACCTAAGACAACTTTCACTTGTCCTTGGGGAACGTATTGCTGGAATGTTATGCCCTTTGGACTCAAAAATACTGGAGCAACCTACCAACAGGCCATGACTACTATCTTTCATGATCTAGTACAAGATTATGTTGATGACCTTATTGCAAAATCCAAGACAAGGGCACAACATTTACATGTTTTAGACATGATATTTTAGAGGCTAGAGAAGTATAATGCGAGACTCAAACCAAAGAAATGTGTGTTTGGGGTCAAGTCAGGAAAGTTGTTAGGTTATATCATTTCTAGACGAGGCATTGAAGTGGATCCTGCTAAGGTGAAAGCAATCATGGGCATGCCACCACCCACTAATCTTAGACAACTATGGACATTACAGGGAAGGTTGCAATCTATCAGAAGATTTATAGTGCAGTTAGTAGACAAGACACATCCTTTTCAACATTTACTTAAGAAAGGAGTACCCTTTGCATGGACAATCAGGTGTGGAGAAGCTTTTCAACTGATTAAAGAATATTTACTCATACCACCAGTCTTAATGCCGCTTGTTGAAGGAAGACCTTTGATTCTTTATATTATAGCAACCCATTCATCACTCAGCGCATTGCTTGCATAGAATGATGATGAAGGTCATGAAAGGGCAGTCTATTATATCAGTCAGACTTTGGTAGGTTATGAGCTCAACTATAGTACCATTGAACGTGCTTGTCTTGCAGTAGTATTTGCTACTCAAAAATTGAGACATTATATGCTAAACCATCAAACAATGTTGATTGCTAAAATAGATCCTTTGAAATATCTTCTTAGCAAGGTAGCATTAACAGGACGACTAGCCAAATGGGTTATGATACTTAGTGAGTATGACATCCAGTATGTAGAAAGAAAGGCTATTAAAGGACAAGTCATTGCTGATCAGTTAGCTGACACACCCATATAGGTAGATCACCCATTAGTTGCAGACTTTCCTGATGAGTTCATATTCATAATTGACACAAACATAACATGGAAACTATACTTTGATGGCTCACATACAAATCATGGTTCAGGGGCAGGTATACTATTTATTACACCACAGGGTGATTCCATCCTTAAGTCATTTAGGATTGCATTCCCATGCACTAACAACATAGCAGAGTATGAAGCTCTAGTGACAGGGTTACGCATGGCAGTCAAGTGGAAAATTAAGATTTTACAGGTATATGGGGATTCTCAACTAGTAATCAGACAAGTGAATGATGATTATGAGACTAAGGATGAGAAGCTTGCTCCATACAAGTGCATGGCTGATAGCTTTAAAGAGTACTTTGACAAAGTCGAATTTCATCAAATACCTCATGTTTTAAATAGGGCAGCAGATGCTATGGCTACAATAGCCTCACTTCTTGAAATTCCTAACAACGTGCCTAAGTTTGAGTTCTTGGTAGAATAGCTTTTGGTTCCAGCCTATGATATCCCAAATTCTGAAATGGTGTGTGACATTGTTGGTCCCGATTCCCCATGGTACAAAGAAATCTATGATTACCTTCACACCGAGGTCATGCCCACTGGCCTATCAAATAACCAATGTAAGACATTCCTCTGTAAGTCATCCAAATACACCATCGTCGAAGACACCCTATATAGACGCGCCTTGGATAATACGCTACTGAGATGTCTTGATTCTACTGAAGCACAAGCAACCTTGCGTGGGGTGCATGAGGGTATATGTGGTTCCCATTCTAGTGGTCCTACCTTAGCCAAAAAGATTATGAGACTAGGTTATTACTGGCCTACTATGGAAAAAGACTCATATGTCTTTGTAATGAAATGCCGCCAATGCCAAGTTCATGGAGATTTGATACATGCGCCAGCATAGGAGCTTCATCCTATAATGTCACCATGGCCCTTTGCCCAATGGGGACTCGACCTCATAGGTAAGATCCACCCCACATCCTCTAATGGACACAAATTCATTATCACTGCCACTGAGTATTTTACGAAGTGGATTGAAGCCATTCCTATGACATATACATTACCAGCACACAGGTTTCTAAATTTATCCTGAACTATATCATCTGTCGGTTTGATGGTCCCTCACCCATAATCACCGATAATGGCCATCTATTTAAGAACCAAGAAGTTTGCCACCTGTGTGATGAATTTCATATCCAACATCACTTTTCTACTCCATAGTACCCACAAGGTAATGGCCAAGCAGAGGCATCTAACAAGACCATCATTAGAATCCTTAAGAAGACTGTCAATGATGCTGGTCGTGGACTGAATTTACAGCTTAACCCCCTTATGGGCTTATTGTACAAGTATCCGTACTCCCACTGGTGCTACTCCATATTCACTTGTATTTGGCTCTGAAGCTATTCTACCTATTGAGGTTGAGATTCCTTCCCTAAGGGTATCCCTGAAAGGTCACATTGATGATGAAGAGTATCGAGTATCGAGACTCCATGAGCTGGAATTCCTGGATGAGCGTAGATAGAAGGCACTAGACCATCTTCAAGCATATCAGAATCGCCTTCATGGTAGCTATAACAGGAAGGTATTGAATAGAAACTTTGATATTGGTGACCTAGTTTTAATGGAGAACCCAAAGAATCAAGCAGAAAGAGAAAAACCAAGAAAGTTTGAACCAAATTGGTTAGGACCTTATGTTGTTACAGAAGCTTTTGGGTCAGGAGCGTATCAACTCTCTACTCTTGAAGGGGAGCCATTGTCTTCACCAATCAATAGTCTGCATCTGAAGAAGTTTTGCGCATAGCTTCTGGGAGCCTTTGTTTTAATTAGCAAAAATACAAAAAAATTAGAAAATAAAAAAAATCGTTATCAAGGTGAAAACCTGGTAAACAGGCATCTTGGTAACACCAAAAAAATTAGATAATCTAGAAAATAGTAAAGACAAATCCTTCGTCCAATAGTGAAAACCACTTCGGTGGCGCTTTGGATAGGTACCATGGTGAAAACCTCGCAAACAGGCACCATGTGTAGTTAACTCTGCTCCTTTGTCTACTATTACCCTGTACATACTAACTATCCCTGTACATAGTCCACTACCCTGTACATAGTCCTTATCCTTGTACATAGTCTGCTACCCTGTACATAGTCCTTATCCCTGTACATACTACCTATCCTTGTACATATCCCTTATCTTTTGTGTCCATCACTTGTATATACCATTCATAATAAGTGGTATTCTTTCCCATAACTTGGAACGATTGACATCGAGTGCATTTCATATCCCCCATTTTACCCTATTCATAATCAATTGGTCTTATACTCGACTGGGGGAAAATACTGGACATGTGTCATATTGTTTATTACATTGGCTATGTTGAAGATGAAAAACCATGAAAAATCCATGAACATCGAAAACTGACCTGAGAAAACACAAAAACATCGGAAAACTTCAAAAGGACAAAAAATCAAAACATTTCAAAAATCCAAAAAAAAAAAGAGTCAAAGTCAGTTGCACTTGTCAGTATTTGTCGTTTGTTGAACTACGTTGCCTCTGCGACTGGACGTAGGCAAGGCCATCTGTCGATGTGCCCCCGATGCATTAGGTCAGTCTGTTTAGGTTTGTTTGTATAAAATAATGCTTTGATTCATCTGTCTATATGACAAGGTCATTGGTCATGTTGAACTATGAGGTCTCTGCGTGTATAACGTAGGCAAGGCCATCAATCAATGAGCCCCCAAGGCCACACTAGGTCAGTCCATTAGGGTTCGTCACATTCATTTTCACACACGTCTTTTATTTGTAGTCAGTCTTGTTGGTTAAGTCAAGTCAAACTACAAGGTCTCTGCGTGTATAACGTAGGCAAGGTCATCAATCGATGAGCCCCTGAGGCCACACTAGGTCAGTCCATTAGGGTTCGTCACATTCATTTTCACACATGTCTTCTATTTGTATTCAGTCTTGTCGGTTAATTCAAGTTGAACTATGAGGTCTCTACGTGTATAACGTAGGCAAGGTCATCAATCGATGAGCCCCAGAGGCCGCACTAGGTCAGTTGTTTAGGGTTTTTGTCGTCATACACAGTCAATTGTCAGCACATCATGTCAAGTCATGCATCAATCTAGTGAACACGTTAGCAATGTCTCTAAGTCAAATCAAACAACTTGCCAAACAAAACAATCAAAACAATCAACAAATATCTGCTACAGGATGTGTCCTTCCTGGAAACAGACATCATCATGGAAATCAACATGTATCTTGTTTAGGATGAGTCCTTCCTAAATACTGATATTAGCAAAACAATCTATGTCTTATACAGGATGAGTCCTTCCTGCATAATCGACAAGATCAAACAATCAAACATAGCCTTATACAGGTTATCACATCAACGACATCTGACTCAATGTCTTATATGATACATGTCTTTATGAAACTAGGCTTTGTCATGCCTTATACAGATAGTCATAACATCGAAAGCAGACTCACAGTCTTATCTGGTATGTGTACCTCCTGACATCAGTCTCTATCAATCAATCCTTTTATCAATCAAAACAAATCAAACAAACAAGATCAAGTTTTGGCTAATATTTTACTGGCTTTTTGAATTTTTGACTTATTTACCTTATCTTTTTAGTTGACTTTATGATGGCAATTAGGTTACTAGCTTTCTCAAGGAGGTCCCATGAAGGATTTAGAGAAGCAACGATGTATTAGAATTCTATTTTCTTTGACTGTTGTCTGTCGACTATCTTTTCACTTTGATTTTTGAGTCATGTTACTAGTTTCCTCAAGGATGTCCCATGAAGGATTTAGAGGAGCAATGACGTCTCATGACCCATCTTTTATTTTGTTTGCTGTCTGTGTTTGTCCTGACAAAAAGACTGGGGCAACTTGTGCCCTTAGTATGAGTTAATGACAATCCTTTTCTGCGACTGTCTGTTGTCAGCAAGTGGATGACCTTGCACACCTTGATCTATGTCATATCATGGTGTTTGTCTCCATTTGTATTAGTCCCGCCCAATGATGATAAAGTGTAATACCTTTTGTGATACAGTAAAATATCGAAGATTGCTAATACTAACATCTATCTCCTGTCTTTTAGTCTTTCTCGATCTTTCGTTCCGCGCTAATAGTTCTTCTTTCTTGCATTATGATGGAGTCCTGTGACACAACATATTATATATCATCTTGCATTAACATACATGTTAGAAACATACATACATATAGGCATATTTCATATCTAGATCATCATGGCATAATAAACGTTTATCATCAAATAATACATATCATAAGCATTTCATTTACAAGGTAACTGTAAATACATGCATCACATTACATTTGTATAGCATCACATATAACCAGCATTGTACATATAACATCATATTGCATCTCATTCGTTGCATAAACATCATAAAATACATATACTCATCCATCACATAGGCATATCATATAAACATCACATGTATAAACAAAGACTGCATAATCAATCCATAGACATGCATATCATAGGAATCACCACCAAAATCATATATATATATATATATATATATATATATATATATATATATATATCGCTCAACTGTGTCACATCACAATGTCATAATGTCTCAATAATACATGGAAGCTCGTAGGCTATACAATCAAAATACAATGTCACGATACATCTCAAGAAGTACCCCTATCCTGAACTGCCACTGCCATCATGTTGGGAGTGTGCGGGAGACAGATGATGGGTACCTGATGACCTCTGAGCTGTGGAAGGTCTGTCATATGGACCTGCTCTGCGTTGCTGCTCCACCCCTATGCTCACTGTCTTGGTATGGGTCCTGGTCTGGGACCTGCTACTGTGTGTCACTGAGAAACTGGGAGCCCATCTCTCTAGTGGAATCTCTGCCTCATACAGATCCCGATAGTATCTCTCCCTCTCCCCAGCTCTAACTAACTCTCTAGCGAACACAGCTGATGGTCCTGTGCACAATGCCCTGAGCTCTGTAAATCTCTGCTCTGTCTCCTATCTCCGAGCTATGGCCTGATCCCTATCCATCACTTCTCTGTCTCTCTCTATCCGATATGCATCCCTCTCAGCCATGAGAACTCTCATCTGCTCCTCCAAGGATGCAACTTGAGCATGCAGTGTATCTCTGTCAGGATCCTCTGCCTCTATATCATCCTGTCTATCCCTGGCTCTCCCATCCTCCTCATCATCCAACTCCTCTAGGATATGATCCTGAATCTCTCTCTCGTGATCATCATCCTCATCATCATCCTCCTGATAGACACCTAACAGACCCAGAGCATCAATATCTGCCTCCTCTCTGCCTACCTCCTCGACACCTACCTCCTCATCTGACCACTCCTCACACCCCAAGTATGGCCTCCATGTAAACTGTTGTATTGTGTCTATAGCATGTCTGAAGTAGCATGTATCTCCAATGTGATGCTGTGTGGTCGCCCCGCATAACAGAAGGCATACAGAGCTCCATGTGGGAGGTCAACTATCACAGGTGGCCGAATAATGGCAATATTCTCCCACGCCCATAACATCAGGAGCGTGGTACCACAGCTCATCGACTGTGCCTCTCGGTAGGCAATATCATGCAAATGGAAGTATAACATCTTGAGCACATAGGAACCCCAGGCATACACAACTTGACTCTTGAGCATGCCCACAAGCATCTCCCCCCATCCCACAGGAAAACTATGACCTCAGCGGTCAGGAAGTACTATACCACCTATCAATATAGCCAATAGACAGTCCAACTATCTATACCTCTGGGCCAACACCCATCACCTAATCTCATAATCATCAAACCCTAACTATCTAATGTCAGCATGGGGGTAATATATACACATCTTAGCAGCACCCCTCTGGGTATCATATGCCACCCCTGTCCCTCTAATCGGAAGTCTAAGGATCCTATACACATCCTCTAGCATAACCATGGCCTCTCTAGTTGGTAGGTGGAAAGATGATGTCTCTGAGTGCCACCGCTCACACAAAGCTATCAGTAGTCCTCGATTCGCCCAAATCTGGGGCATGTCCATCACGTGCAATAGACCTAGGTGCCATAGGACTCGTCGCTCTGTCGGTTGCAAGCTGTCCCTAAATCGAAACATCGTAGGTCTCGACTCCTGTGTATAAATCGTGTCTAATACAACCTACAATGGAATTTTACATACCTCATGTTAGGCTCAATCATCTATTCTAGTGCAAAATGACTATACTACATGACATGCAAATGTGTCGTTATTTTGTACATGCGTCATTCTTTTTCACATGCATCGCTTTTTAGCATATACAGTTCATAAACTTCAAATGCGTCGTTATTAAACAAATGCGGCTATATACATCAAATGTGTTTGACTACATTCATATGCATTGTAACATAAAGCTTGCGGTGCATGAAAGTCAAAAGCATGTCTAAATATACATACGAGGCTAATCTACATGCAAATGCGTTTCAGAAATAAACAAATGCATTTAACTGCTAATGACTATTCAAAATGGCCGACGTAAAAATACAAATGCAGTTTTCCACATACACATGCGTCGTTCGGGCACGCATATGTAGTTCATAACTAAAACGATGCATAACTAAAAAATGTATTAAATGCCTTGAAATGCGTGCAAATCAAAAATTTCAAAAGACAAGATTTAGGTACATACTAGGGGGTCCGCCCCGGTTGGTCTCTGGAATGTCTAGATCCTGTAGGCTCGATGATGGGTGGTCAGAATAGGAGACATCGTCGCTAGGAGTCCAGAGCAAAATCTCAAATTTCTAAGCTAGGTGGGTGCAAATGAATAGATTTTCAACCCTAATCCTATATATACCTAGGGCTTGGTGGCATTCTGTCCTACTGGACATGTTAACTCCCATTTTCACTCAACCCGCATCCGTTCATTGCATTTCCAAACTCAATTCCGTGAACTCCATTGCATTTCTGCCTATCTACTGGACTAATCGGGAGCATTTCCAAATTATTCTGACATTTTTAGAAATTTGTCAATTTTCCCGAGGGGGCATACCTTCACCTATTTTACACTGGAGCATTACTGGGGCATATTTCTTATTAATTTTCTTTGACACAACACCAAGATGACATTGTATCAAAGAGGGGCAAATGTAGACACCGAAAATTGGTTTAGGCCTGCGACTTCAATATTCTTCACATTTCGTATTCTTCATGGTCATGATTAAATAATGTCAATTATTTAATTATTTATCTTCTGTTAATTCTTCTATTAATTAAATAATCTTTAATTATTTAATTAATTCACACTTTTCTTTATTGTATCTGATTAATTAAATAAATGCTTTTTATTTAATTATGTTACTAATTAACCTTATCCTTCTTGTCAAATTAAATAATTAATTATTTAATTTACTCTTTATCATATTTCAACTATAATTAAATAAATTCTTTATTTATTTAATTATTCATTTAAATCCCTTCATCACTTAAATAAATAAATATTATTTATTTAATTATCCTTTGAATATCGAGTTTTGAATTAAATGAATTATTTAATTCATTAATTATATTTTAACGCATTCCTCTATATTTAGATAATTGTGTGAGTTATCTAAGTATTCACTTTTACTCGACTCGACATCTATTTTAATTGCTCAGTTAACTCTTGATTTAATGTCTGAGTGGCATTCTCGAGTAATCTCTTCGTCAAATCATTCAATCATCCAGTTCTAACTCATTTGTGTGTACATGAGTATTAATTAAATATTCCTATTTAATTAATTAAACATTGTGCGTGCATTCGAACATAAGTTGTTTTAATCAATCTTTATCTTTGTCATGCAAAGATATTTCTTCTGTTTTTGAATACCGAACTAAAGATTAAATCATTTATTTAATTTTTAATTCTATTTCTAGTTTGTATCACTCATGTCACTACTGACAGTTATCAAAATGCATGTCTAATCATTCGATCTCAACCATTCGCTGATCTTCCGATCTTGGCCTGCCATTCGAATAATCAATTTTCTATAAATTGATTTTTCATTCTTCATTCCAATCTCTCTCTCGTGAAATCTTATGACTTTTGAGAGCACTCAATCTTGAATCTTCGATGTTTTGCTAATCACTCTCATAGGTTATACTTGAACAAATTATGAGAAATCTGAGGGCAATTATACTACACAAGCAAAATGGAGAAGGGCAATCGAGATGAATCATGGAAATACGTAGGAATTTGGTGAGATTGTTTCAGTTTGTTCACATTTTTGACTTTCCTTTGTTCTTTGTTGCTTAACATTTAGATTTGCATTTTAGATTTAGTAATTGCATTGTTTGCCTCTAATCTTGTTTGTTTTCTATTGTGCACTTTCTATTGGCGTTACACTTCCTACACCTCCACCTCCTGCTTCTTCAACCATTGTTGCTTCTGTTCAGCAGGATAATTATAGTTTTTTAGATCTTGCTTTGTGGGATGATTATTTGACAGGGATTTCTACCTTGTTCCTAGAGTCTCATACTGCAGATTTGGAGGACACACTTGAGGGGATTTCTCTCCTCTTTGATGACAGTTTCAGCACAACTGTTACACCATCTTCTTTGTCTTTGGAGATTGATATTCACGAGTCTCCTCCATCACTTGATTTTTCATGTTTCTTCGTTAAGTTTGACCATGATTATGTTGTGGCTCATTCAAGCTTGGAGGCTTCTACTCAGTTTCTAGAGGCATACATGTTGAGCGTTCATTCTTCCTCTTTTCAGTTAGATATGGAGTGGCTTCTTCATCAGCTTATGGACTTGTTTCTTCCTAAGGGGAGTTGTTTTGCTTGTAGACATTGGGTCATCTTCTATTTTCAGACATTCTTCATTGGCTTTGGAGCTTCTTCAACATACAGGGGATATCTTATCTCATTACTTCCCTCTTATGGGGGGGGTAATTTATTGTATATTCATGATGGATGTAGTTCTTGGGGGGTATCATTGAGTTCTTCATACATCATGTTTACATTCATCATGCTTGTTTTTGTTTTCTCTCTTTTTGGAGAGGGGTTTTTTCCCACTAGGTTTTCCCCTTTTCTCTCCTTTATGAGAGATTGCATTTCATCTGCATCTGTAAATGGGTACCTAACATGGCCTAGTTGTCGGGACCCATAGCAGTTTGCATTATAATCTTCTACCTAAGTTGCACTTATGGGGGGTTGTTGGTGTAATTAACTATTTAATTACATCTTCATAAGTTTACTTTGGCTTTTAATTAAGTGCTAGGTTGTATTTTCTTATCCTTATCTAATTGAGCTAACTTGTAGCTCAAGTTAGGTTTAGGGTTGTGCATGCTTGTCTTTTATAAGAAAGCCTCATCTTGTACATTTGCATCAATTCAATCATCAATCAATCTTGCACATTGTGAAGCAAGCCTTCTTGCCATAATCTCTCTGGTGGAAGTATTTTGGTCCAACAACAATTTCCTAGTTTTCTAACATGGTAAGCGAGCTTAATTGAATAATTTCAAGTGAATTTTGTTGACCAGAATCCCAATACTTCTTTTTCCATAGTTTCTAACTCATATGCATTGTGCTCTTTGCATTGAATTATTCTGAATGGGCCTTCCCAAAGGCTATCAAACTTCCTATGCTAATTAGGCTTCGCAGCCCTTTTGTTAAATTTTAGCACTAAGTCTCCTCACTTTAGCCCTTGTCGGATGCTTTCTTGTCAAACCACCTTTTTACCACTTCTTGGTGGTTAGTCATGGTTGTTAGGGACTTTTTCCTTTTTTCTTGTACTTCTAGCAACTTGGCTAACCGCACCTCCATTGCACCATTTTTCTCCACCTCGAGAGATTTTAGCAATTGTAGTGTCAAAATCTCTAGAGAGATATGAAATAACACCTATTTTTCATAAACTAGCTCATATGGTGAAGTCTTGAGGACCTTCTTTGGAGTTATGTGGTCTGCCCAAAGTGTTGCTCAGAGGTCTTTGTGCCACTCCCTTTGATATTTTGATCCAATTCTTTTGAGGAGTTGGACTAGATTCTTGTTTGTATACTCGACTAAGTCATTCCCCATGGGTAGTAATTTAATGATGCTTTAAGGAATATGTCGTGTGTAAGTGTGAATTGACTTACCTTGGAGCCTAGGAAAGCTTTAGCATTTTTGGAGATGACACTTTTGGGAAGGCCAAATCTCAACACCAGTTCTTCTAGGAAATCCACAATCTCTGCCTCTGTCGCATTCTTTAGTGGCATGGATTTGGTCCATCTCGTGAAGTAGTTTGTGGTTGTTAATATCCATTTATGTCTTGCGCTGGAGGCTGGATTGATCATTCTAATGAATTATAAACCCCATTGTGCAAATGGCTCATCAACCACTATCAGGAGGAATTGTAGAATTCTTTCTTCTTCTATGAAGAACTGGCATTCCTTGCAAGTTTTCACCAAGGAGTAGGAATCATTGAATAGAGTTGGCCAAAAGTACCCCACACACATGATTTTGATAGTGGTTGTCTTTATAGAGAAATTCCCACCAGTGGAACTGTTGTGGTAAGTGTCAAGGATCCTTTTTGCTTGCTCTGTGGTAACACATCGCAATAGAATGTTGTTGAAATTTCTCTTGAATAGGATCCCTTCAATGAGCATGAATCTGCTATTTTACAGCCAGTAGAATCTCCTCTTCTGAGAAGGAAGACCTGGTGGATACTTTCCTTTATCCATAAATCTTATTCTATCCACCAGCCAACAACCTTCAGACTCTTACTCATTCATTAGGGCTAGTTCCGATTGCTCTTCTTCGGTGGCCATTTCTTCATCGTGCACAAGATATTTGTAGAGTCCTCTTCCCCAAATAGTTTTTATAGGCTTAACCTCAATATCGTAGTCGAGGATCTTGGTGATCCAATTAGCTCTTTTCTCGATGATTTCTCCTTCCATGATGTATTCATGCACACTAGAATGTGCAACATAGACAATCACCTTATTGCAAGAGATTAGGTGTTAGAACTTCTTGAGTCTCTTAACTTTTGCAAATTCCTACCTCTCTACAAAGTTGTAATTTGTTTCATAGTAATTCAGGGTCTGGGAGTGAAATGCTATCGTATTTTCTCCCTTTCCCTTGTTATCTTTCTAAGTTAAGATAGTAGCAATGAATGACTTACTACTAAATACATATATTATGAAGTCCTTTGAAAAGTTTGAGTTGACCAGAATAGAAGTAGAAGAGATAGCGTCCTTGACTTTCTCAAAGGCTTCTCTGGCTTCTTTTGTCCATTTAAATGTTTGATCCTTTTTTAGTATTAGGGTAATTGGCCTAATTATTCCTGCAAAATTAGAAGTAAATTTGCTAATGAAATTTACCTTTCCCAAGAAGGACTGAATGCATTTCTTGTTGACTGGGAGAGGAAGCTCTTTGATTGCTTTCACCCACTCAGGATCAATTGAAATTCCTTCTTTAGAAACTATGTTCCCCAGTAGTTTTTCTTGCGGTACTCCGAAGACACATTTTTTTGGGTTCATGGATATCCTGAACTCTTGGCATTTCTTGAACACCATCTCAAAATGATCAAAATGATCATCCTTGGACTTGGAGAACACCATCAAATCATCCAAATAGATTAGGATAATCTTATTGATTAGTTCACTGAAAGCAATATCCATTGCCCGCTAGAAGGTGCTCCTGTATTTGAGAGGCCAAATGAAAATTTTACATATGCAGACATTCCCCACTTGGTAGTGAACGTTGTCTTATGTTGATCCTCCTCTTTGACCCAGATCTGATTGTAACCAAAGAAGCCATCTAACAAGGAAAACATCTCTAACCCTGCCACCATTTGTAGGATTGACTCCATTGAAGGTAGCGGGTAATGATCTTTCAGGGATGCTCTATTTAGGTCCCAAAATTCCACACATAGGTGAATATGTCCATTTTTCTTTCGGACCAGGACCAAATTGGATACCCATGTGCTATTCTTGATTGATAAGAAAATCCGTGACTAGATTAGCTTTGTTAATTCTTGCACCATTAGTGCTTCAATCTTGGGATTGACTAGCCTTTATTTTTGGAAGATAGGCTTTGCACCTTCCGCCAACTCTATTGTGTGTTGAATGATATTGTGATCATATCCCCTAAGGTCGTCATATGACCACGCCACCACTCCTTCATATTTTTCATAAAATTTGTTAATCCTTTCTTTATCATGATGTGGGATGTCCTTCTTGACTTTAAAGTTTCTTCCATTTCCAACCAGAAGGTCCACATAGTCACTTTTTTCTACTACAAACTTTCATTTGTCATTTCTTGTATCATCACAATCAAAAAGGTTTGCGAGAGTGACCAATCCTTTTGGAAGCTTGTTGGATTTCTGTTGGATGATCTATCCTTCATAGGCTTCGACAATCTTCGGTTGGAGCTAGTCAGCAAATTCTCTTGACTACTAGATGAATGAGGCAATGTGTTCATCACTGTCAAACACTTGTCAGCTTTGGTCATTATCTGGAATCGCTGGTCAAACTATTACTCGTATAGAGTGTTTGTTGTGAATGAGATCAGAGGCATGATCAAACTAAGATCTGTTTGATGTCATGCGATCCACATATGTATTCTTTTCTCGAGGCACCATCTAAATGTTGAAGCCTTCAAATCCCTCAATTAGTCCCAAGCTCAGTGTCTATTGGATTGCATGAGGACATTCTTGGCCTCAAAAATTCCTCAGAATTGATTGACTACTAGTTCAAAATATATGAACACGATTAGTTGGTTTATGCCCATCCATTCTGCAAGGTTGATACCTTACAATAGTCCTTTGTATTTAGCTTCATTGTTCGAGCAAGTGAATTGGAAGCCAAAATACCTCACTGCCTTTTCATTCTATGGGGATATTAAACATATTCTGGCTCATGTGCCATTCTTGCATCTTGCTCCATCGAAGTGCAACGTCCACAATTCCGAGGCTTGACCACTTTTGGATTCTTTGACAACCTTTGGGAGCACTTGATCTTCATCATAGATGACATAGGTGCCCAACCCGATAGCATGGTAGTTGACGAAAGGGTTAGTATCTATATGTTCACTCAAGAGAACATCTTCTTGATCATTTCGGTCTCTGGTCACTCTTTCATCTTCAAGTAGCTCAGTGCAATACATTTCTTGCTTGGTGATAGAGGTATGCGCGGCTTCAAAATTGGTCATGGCTTCATTGGCTACATGTTCTGAATGTAAAGCTTCAGATTCTATCTTCATCTTCACACCATGCTTGGTTCTAAGGATCAAATGTGACCAATCTAGGGGATAGATATCTACCCACTTTTGAATTAAATTCTTGAGATGGGTAGAGGCTGAACATGGGGGGAACATCAATGATCATAGTGTCTTGCAGCACTATGATTCTAGGGAAAGCAAATAGGGTCAAGGGGAGTGCTTTGATGATGCCTACAGTTTCAACCTTGTTTCCATCAAGCTGCATCACCCCTCTTTTTAAGGGTTCATAGTTGATTCCTAAAGCTTCAGCTATTTTTTTAGGCATAACTATGGTGCTAGCATTAGAATCAATCATGGCATTATGTAATAATTTCTCTCCTATAATGAGAGTTAAGAAGAAGGGTTGAGGCTTTGGCTTATCTCTTACTTCAGTAGGGGCTTCCACTGTGTTGTTTGTAAGAACTTTGGTAGAAGATGGTTGATCAATAGCCCTTGCTTTGGGCAACTGCTCCATTGGCGTTGCGCTTACGTCTCCCCAGAGAGCCTTTTGTAGTAGCGTCTTTTTTTTTGGGATGGCTAGAATATCCCACAAAGACACATTAGCGAATGATTTATTCAATTGTTCCACCACATTGAACGGTGGCAGATTCAGAGGTTTCTACTCCTTCGCTCTTGTTAAAACAACTTCCCTTCATGGCTGATATTGTGGCAGTGCTACGGAGGTACTAGGTGTCAGGTCAGAAACACTTTTAGGTTGCAGACTAACTAGTTGCGAGACAACTAGTTTTCCTTTAAATCTCCTCTTTGAGAAAGTGTTATAGTCGAATTGTACTTGAGGTGTTTTAGATGCAGATGCATCATTAGCAAACACTGCTTCTTATTCTTCCATCCATGAGAAGAGTGTGTGGTCAAGAGCGATGTCCACTTCTTGCTCTAGTGACATCCCTTGCATTTGTGTGGTGAGCACCGCATTGTCCATTTGTGAAGAGGTATACTCATAGCTTTTGGGGTCTGACATTGTGGCTTGGTTGCACTACTCCACCACCTTTTGTTGTAGGTTGTCGTGCAGACAGTTTTGGGGCATGTGTGAATCGCTGCAAGGGAAACACTAGGGGTTGGTGTCATCTGCTAAATTGTTTTGTACCGCGGTCAACTCTCTGCTCGAGCTTAGATTAGCACTTTGTAGTAGAGTGGGTACCGATACTATTTGATTTATTGTTTGTGCCTATGGATTTGTGTGAGTGCCTCCTTGGAACTGGTTTTGTTGGTAAGAGGACCTTCTGCCTTGATAATTCTGGTAGGCAGGCTTTAGAGGTACGGCCTGGTTGTGCTTGATAACAATTATCTCATTGACAATATTCCACAACATTTCTTTGAACTTGCTCATTTCCTCCTTTGAAGAGTTGGATGTAGAGGCAACATTTTGCAGCACACTCGGATACATGTACATGGATTGAGGAGGAGCTGGTGCACTAGTAGAAGGCATCTCCTGAGCAAGAACTAATATTTCTGGGAATATATGAATGATGGGAAAAGGGGGCAATTTTCTAGCATCTATCAAATTGTTCTCCGCCTTGACAATGATGTTATATGCGCCTGATAGTGTGGTTCCACCGAGAGACTAGATCATCAATCAAAATGTCTAGATTGATAGAATTCAAGTAGAATACAAATTCCAAATTAGGTGGCGAGAAAATACTAACTTGAATCCTCTACCAGCTTGTATGGAACCAAGCATTGAAGTCAGCCATGGCTTCTTGCGGAGCCTACTTTATAACCAACAGTTGATAATACAACAATGATTGGCATCCTTCATTCAAAAATTTCTGATAGAAAGGATCCCCGAGCTCATCCTAGGTACTGATAGTGTTTTCTTACAATGTGTGGTACCAATCCAATTCCATGCCCCAGAAAGAGGTGGCAAGTAGCCTTAACGCCACATTTTGGGTTGTAACCCCATGTACTAGACATACGTCTGCAACATCTTGCAAATGTTCAGATGGTGTTCTTGAGCCATCTCTGGTGAATTTAGGTATATCTTTTAGGGCATAAATTGGGATCGTGGCCCAAACGACAAGTGCTACTGGTGCAATAAGAGGTCTTATGGCGTCTCAGGCCACACAATTTCTATTAGCGGTAGGAAACATGGCTAGCGGAAAGGGAGGGGGAAGTAGAATGTTCACTAATTGGGTTGTGAGTTGTACTATCCCTAATGGTGGTACTAATAAACTAGGATTATTTGTTGTTTGGGGCCTAGTAACAGGCCGATGGCTCATACATGCTTCTAAAAATTTAATTCATTTAAGCTTTGTCCCACTGGGCATGCCAGGAAAAAGAAAAACTATTGATGCCAAAAATTTGGCAAGGTAACAGCCCTTTGTGGGAAACTCAGTTTATGGGGGACTTATTGCGCTAAATTGAGTGACCTCCAGATTTTTAAAGAAGCTGACTTCTTCTATAATTGGGGTTTTAGAATGAGAAACTGAAGTAGATATAAAAATAAGGAATCTAACTAGGGTGATGTGCTAGAATTTAGATAAAAGGAACAATAAACCTATCTTTTGGATATGATCTAAGGGCCTGCTTAGAAATTTACCATGTCTTAGAATAACAAAAATTAAGGATTGCACATGAATAACTCATTCAATGACATAAAATAATAATCATACCCATTTACTGAAAAGAAGAGTCAAATGACATGATCTAAACCAACAAACTTGCATTTAAATTATAGAAGTACGACATATAAACCATTCAAACAATAATGGCACAGTATAAAGTCTATCAATAGCATAAGAAAATAGAAAGGCCGAACAATGGTACAGTTTGTGAGTTCTTTCAATAATCTAAACAATAAAAGGCCTGGTCTCTCAAAAAATCTTGTGATTCTAAAACTAGTGAAACTTGCAAAAACATGTAGCATATATTCTTTTTAACTCAGAACCATTGAACTTCTGGAACACTTATTTAGAAGCAAAGAGTAGTATTTATAGTGAGCCTTCCACTACTTGTCAAGCAACAACTGAAAATATTTTGAATCTTGAGCAATGATGTTGAGGCAATGATTTCCCTCGGCCATTGTAACATAAAAGATTAAAGACATAGCATTTGGTCACCCCCCATTCAGTTGCATCCCCTGCGAATGATGGCAATGATCACAACAAAGTCTCGTGTAGACAAGTGTCGCCTCTTTGAATGGGTAGTTAGAACACGTGGCAGCATATCACAACCTATGGTTTGCTTCATTCATTTCGTTGAAGAAGCTTGCACTGAAGGGACATGTGGCAGTGTTTTGCTACCCTTGACCGATTTTCCCTTCCTTCGTCAAAATATTGCACTGAGATGACACGTAGCAATAATGTTTGATATAGACACCGCCTGCGAGGTCCGCCAAACCCTTTTGCGAATGGGAGCTACGTGGCATGCTAGCAGGGACTAACGAGGAAGTGAAAGGAAGCAATCAAAATAACCCACGGTGAAGACACATGGGAGCATATCGGGGGCCGATAAAAGAGCAAGGAGAAAAATCCTTCGGAGAGTGATGAGCGGACACGTGCTAGAGGCTGTGGTGA
This sequence comes from Sequoia sempervirens, assembly GCA_007258455.2. Taxonomy (NCBI): domain Eukaryota; kingdom Viridiplantae; phylum Streptophyta; class Pinopsida; order Cupressales; family Cupressaceae; genus Sequoia; species Sequoia sempervirens. Next base: position 52,569,185 of record VDFB02358134.1, read on the forward strand.
CAATCAAAAGGGGGCTAATGAATTTATTTGAAGGCATGGGCTGATACTTAGCAAAAAACCAAAACCCGAAGGGATCATGGTGAATTTTGTATTCACATTATCTTTATATTTTAGAACCATCTTATGACATTTCCTTAGTAGAAACCCACAATTTATCTTTCAAATCAAAATAAGTTTCTTTAGCATCTTAATGAAAGAAATTATAGTTAATTTTTTTTACAATATTCCACTAAGATTCAACTCTAATAAAAGTAAGTAGTATCTCGCAACTTGCATTCAATGAAAGATCAACAATATTGTTTGATGAGATAGTTTTGAAATTTCTTCAAGAATATGAAACCATTGATGTGTTGGCATCAAGCACACACTATTCCCAAAGTAGAAGATACAAACATAGAAAAGCTTCAAGCTAAGGATGTATCAAGCAAGGGAGAAGATTATTTAATTGACATCTCTACACCATTATTTGAAGCACAACTATGTTTGAATAACTTATTAGGAAAATAAATAAACTATTTGAAATCAATCAATTAATTAAGGGACATAATTAACAAGATCAAATAAATAGGTCTATAGATGATACTTCACTTATTATCAAGGATATAAATTGTAAATGAATATTTTGGGATGAACCATGCTTACCTTTAAATCAGCTTTGTAAAACAAGCTTACCTACATGTTGCTTACTAGCTCGAGGATTCACTCATGTGCATGGCTTCAAACACAATCAAGGTAAATATCTCCACCACGTAGTCTCATCTTCCTACCTATTCCTTTATCTAAATTTTCCCCCAAATTTCTTGAGTGTTTCAACTTGGTGCTCTGATACCTATGTAATTCCCTTTCTAGATAGTACTGATAGATTTCAATTAAATATCCAGAATCAAGGAATAATTTGAATAAAATAATGTAAAAGAACATATAAATTTTTTACTTAAGCATAAATTTATTAAAAGATACAAAATCGATAGAGATACGTTGAACGATTGTCTGAATATTTATTTAGAAAACAAATTATTTCCCAAATTTGATTTAATAATAGTGTTACCAAAACCATGCTTTAGTTGACCATTGACATACAAATGTCACAGGAGAAATTTTATCATAAAAAGTGTTATACTATTATAATTTATATTTATACATATGCTTATTTTTATTTATTTTTAATCATAACCTAGTACACAATTATTGATAAATAAGTATATATATATATACCCTATCAAGTGCCATAAATTAGAAGTGGTTATACTATAAAATGAAATAAGATAATCAGAATATATGTTTTGTACAACAGTAATTTAAATAAAAGATTTGTATTATTTCTGCTAATTGCCTACACATCCTTTAATTAACCAATAAAAATGGAAACAAATATTATGAAAACTAACATAGTATAACTTTAACGCATGCCAACCAACAATTCAAAAGTGACAAACACACACTTATTCAGCCAAACATAATAACCATAGACTTGAAGACCATGCCCAACATAAGCAAAATCCAACATCAAATAAAAACAATAATTAGGAACCAAAACATTGGGGAATATTTTATTGATCCACTAGTTTGCTTGCTTCCATTAAGCCTAGAGGATGTCCAAGACCCCCATCGCCTTTCTTCCTCGAATGTGTGTCCTCTCTTAAAATTGCTCCATCCCTTTATGCTTTGATGAAAATCGTATAACATTTGGAAACTCCCAATGTGGTGCATGACTTTGATGAAGTGTATAGTTTCTTGCAAGAGACTAATACGTATTCAGTGTTGACACAAAAAATTGAAAGACTGAAATGTAACGAAGGTAAATAGGAATCCCATGACATAAATATGCATTTACTTTTTATAACACGAAACCGTAATATTTGAAGACACTGCAAAATGCATTATTCTTATTTAAATGTGAGCAATGAAAATAAGAGATATTTTCACTATCAAAACTTATACTAGAGATTTATTTTGGACATAATTTATTACTAGACACAAGTAGCAATGTGCACTACAATTAATATCTCCCACTTTCAGATTTACATACATATTTAAATACTTATTTAGCTGTTTAAAGAATAGCACTGCATATTAAGTCAGTCAGTTACAACAAGATAGTAAGCAAATCTGTAGGCACCAGACAATGGAAGACATATTGAAACATTCTAAAAGAATAGTGTGTAACAATGAAACGCAAGCAAAGCATAATGCTGCAAAGTGGAATGCACACAAGCAGAAACTACTTAAAACATCATAAATGCTAGACTATAAAGAAACTTATGAATACGATACCAAATAAGAGGTAAAACAAACAAGAACCAGAAACAAACTCATGAACACTCTAAAAAGAACAATAAACAATAACATTTAATAAGGAGCAATAATCATTGGAAGAACCAAAATTACCTATTAGCCATTTTAGACCTTCAACCTCAAATGTCACCTATGTTTTATCTTTCAGTCCTCCTAAGCAATCTTCATGCATTTTTATGGACTAAAGGGGAGTAGGGTATCATGTTCTAGTAGGGTTCTATGAATTTATTGCTTTCAGGCATGGGTTTAAAAGAGTTCAAATCCCCTTTATTTATCTAGAATCACTTTGATAAAGGGAGACGAAAAAGGAGTTTCTTTTATAATTTTACACTTCATAAAACTTTGGAGGGAATTGAAATTCAAAGTAATAAAGAGGTCACTTGCTAAATTAAAAGTCAATTCTCTCCCTCCCATGCCAATATGCCTCACTATTTCTCCACGTTTCATGTTTGGTGAAAGTTTCTATGTTTCAAGAGTAACATGGAGCTAAGTGTTTTGGTTAGGGTTTGAGTTTTAGTTTCATCACAAGAAAGCAGTGGCACACTAGTTATGGCAGGTTTTCAAGGCTATCCTAAGCTTCATGGAGGATTTTGACGTGAGATCAACCTGACTTTATGGCAGTAATAGTATGTTGTTTGGTGCTTCTTCATGTATTGATTAGTTTCGAGAGTTGAAGAGCAGTTTAAGAAAGAAAGCAAGTGAGTTAAGTCTTCCTTCAACCTAAGAATAGTTCAATCAAATCAATAAAGAACCACACATAGATTTCTTTTTGGATAGGTTATCCCTATCTCATTCAAAATCTATCATTACCATTTACAAGAGATTAACTATTAGTTTTTATTGTAAGAGTTACAAATTTTTGATCTTGAGATAACTCATGGTCTAGAAGATAGTTATCCCATAATTGTCTTTGATCTGATGTTGTATAATAAATCAAAATCTTGTTAGTATCTTAGCTTTTTGTTTGAGTTTTCCTCAAAACCTTTTAGGGTTAACTTGTGTAAAAGAGCATAGCATAAACCCTAAGATACTTATGCATCAATGAAAAGAGGGTATATGTAGTCTTAAATGAGTCAAGTCAATAACAACCTAGGTCTCCAAGATAGTTTTCATTCATAATCCAATGAGATTCACTTGTTAAGTCTTTCATAAGCTAGGATACTCATGCAAAATATTGACCAAGGGTGGAAGGATGACAATAACAGAGGTATGAAGACAAACATAATGAGAGAGGTGCAGGTCTGATGAGGGTAATGATCTCATTAAGAAAAAGATAGAGCAATAGGGTGATCCCACAATACTGGTTTACAATTTTTGGCCAAACTAGACATTGAACTAATTTTTTTTAACTAAATATTCACTTTTGGGCACCTATAGTGGCTAAACCGTGAGGAATTCAAAGATGATGAAAACTAGTGATTTGTGACATTTTGTCTGTAGATTTAAAAATAATAATTCAAAATTTTTGGAATCAGATTACACTTTTTTTTCCATCTCCTTTCAAAACTAGTTTTTAACAATAAACACCATTTTTAAAGAGTGGTGTTACTGGCTAACATATATATATTTTTCTATGAAGGATAAAATTCTATTTTTTTCAAATTTAGATTTGTAACTATGATATCTAGTGCATGGAATTGCTTTCATAGTATTTCATTGAATTTTTTTTTCTTAATTAAGTTTCGAAATCAAACCAGTTATAATTTAGACATGATTTACTAGCTAAAACATAACTTTTTTTGTATGTATCAAAATTCAATGTTTTTCTTTGTTGGTTCAAGGACATCAATATCTAGTGCATTGATATTTTTCAAATATTTTTTTGATAATCTGCTATTTTTCCACATGTGTAGAATAGAGAGCTTGATTTTTGGTGAAAAACCTACATTCACAAGAAATAAAAAATAAATATAATAATAGAATTAAATTTATTTAAAATTATACTTTTTGGGAAGATTTTAATAAGGACTACATACTTACAAAAGACAAATTTTACATGAATTCATTTGATCCCCCAAAATGTAAATCAAAAGTGTTTTTTTATCAGCATTTTGATAGGTGTAAAGGAAACTCCATTATAGATATGGTTTAAAACTAGCGGGGTTCTATCCAAGGGGGTTTGATCTAAGGTGGTTTGATCAAACCCTCTTTAATTCAAATCCTTTAAATGAAACTTTTCAAGTCTTAAATCATTATATTTTCTAAATATATGTGATTTCAGCAAAAATCAGGATCTCCCAGAAATTGAAAACCAATATTGTGGGACCACCCAATAAAGAAGGGACTGGCATGAAATTTAAGAGAAGGATAGTCTTAAAATGTCAATGTTATAGATTTCATTAAGTACATGACAGTGGATAATCATTCAATGACAGGGCCAGTCTTCAAAGGGAAGCACAGATGATGTGAAAAATGGCAATACTCAATAGAATAATGGCAAGGGTAGACTTCAAGTAGGAGGTGGAAAATCTTGAATATCCATGAAAGGAATCACAAGTTGGTGTCAACTATGAAACCATTGAATAAAAACACCAAACAAAGGCAGATTTTGGTGAGAGGGATGATCCATGTACATTAATGAACATAGGAAAACACCTCCAATTTAACAATGGAGGAAAATTTTCAATATCAAAGGACAATCATCACATTAAAGAGTATAGGGTAAAGGTTTCAAATGTCCATATCCAAGCATAAAGATAGCTAATATAACACTCAATAAGGGACAATCATAACACTGTTGTACCAAGAATGAGTGACAGTCATTGTAGTGAATGTATAAGGTTAGATTGTAAGGAAATGAGGCACTCTCTATGATAAGAGGATAGTCATACTAATGTATGTCACTCCATTAAGGTTCATGCCATAGTGATCAATGCAATGATAACATTCACTATAAACACCATACAAAGGAGTAATGATAACAAGATTCCATCTCAAATGAGGTAGCAATGATTATAAATGATGATCTTTCTAAATATAAGCTACACAAAGAACAATCCCTTTTGAATTTGTGGGGCTAGTCCCAAATACAAAAGGGCTTATAGCAGGATGAAGGGTGTAATAATGGCCTATAGGACTGTGCAAGCAAGGACAACAATGTATGATTGTCAAAATTTGAAGACATCAAAGGACAAATGGAGAAGAGTTTGTAGAGGATATTTGTTACAAAGATGCAACAAGTCATTTCCCCTCCTATTTTTCTCTTCAGAATTTTGTTGAATGCACAGTCCAAGCAAATTTAACGCAAGCATATGGAATGATATAGAGAAGATGAAAGACTTAGGGTTTTTAACCTAATTCACATAGATCTTATTTTTGATACATGGCTACTACAATATAGGAGTTTATAAAGATCTTGGTCATGTGGTGTTTCAAATGACAAGGGTCAAGTGACCAAATTAAATTGATAATGCATAGTGAAGGTCTCATAGGAGGTGAAAAGGTCAAGAGAAAGGATAGTCACAGTCAAAGCATTGAAAGGACTGCAATCTAAATGGAAGTCACATAAAGGTTATGCAAGCTTCTAGTGACTCAAAACCCTAGCTAATGGAGGTTTCATGCAAAGTGAAGGGATGATGGAGGAAAATTTTTAATGGTCAAGAGCACAATCCACATGGTATTAGTATATAACAGGGTAGTCCCATCAAAAAAATTGTGAGGGCACTGATGATAGTAGGATTGGTAAAAGAGGATAGTTTGAGATTTATGAGGGAGGCCACTTTTCACAAAGTAGTCTTTACATGAGCATGTGGATTATTTGATAGAGTACCTCAAGGATGTGGTATTTTGAAAAGTTATAATTCATATATACAGTATAGTGATAGTCTTAGGTCAAACATAACAGTCTTTTTATAGCCATTACAAGGATGATAGTCATAGTATACCTATCACAATCATCATCAATGCTTTGGCACCTTTCTCCAATGTTGTTGTTTCTCAATTTGTTATTGGACAACAGATATGTTTTACATGGTGGTTTTTTTTAAGCCTTTTGTGCTTAGTGTATCCATGGAATCATTGACTAAGTGGTCACTCAATTGGATTGCTTTTATTAGTGCCATACTTTCAAATATTTCTTACACATATATAAGTGTATACAATAATGATGCAAAGATAAATGAGTTAAAATGCAGCTTGAAGGCAGTCCTCATCAAGCAGTTGCAAACTTTTGTGAAGATAAGCTAATCACACTTAGTTTAGCAGAAATTAGAGGAATTTTAGGCCTATTTGAGGAGCCTACATGGTTATGGTTGAAGTTAGGTGGTGTCAAAGACTAAAATCATGCAAAACATATAAATTTAGAGCCCTTAAATTAAGTCCTTTTCACCTTACACGCCCAAAACTTGAACATCATGAAAAATCAATTAGGGGCCTAAAAGAAAGAAAATTTTGGGTAGATACAATAGTTCCAGTTTAGTTCAAGACCCCACATGGGTGCAACACCAATTGAGGCAACTTTTTAGTCTACAAATAGCCTGTTTGGAACAGTTCCAATGACTTTTTTGAAGGATTTTCTCTTGTGCATGACCAAAGAAGAATCTTTCACATGCATAGGTCAAGGATATCATCTTCTTTCAACAAATTCATGTAATGGAGATGATTGAAACATCCATTTCAGTCAACTGAAGATCATTCCAAGCTTCCTTTCAACATATAATGCAAACTCAAATCATTCTTTGGGTTCGTTGTTGATTCTTCTTCTCATTATGAGTTGAGAGATATTATTGTAACATGGTTTTTTGAGTAATTCTCAGTTTATTTTCATGTAGCATCAACTTTTTCTTTGAAATCAATAAAGAAAAGAGTTATTGGTCCTATTTGAAGCTTTCATTTTGCACTATGGATGTATGTTCTTGCATATTTTCATTGTGGTTCATGTGAATCCTTTGTTTTCTTCCTCATCTAAGCAATTTATTTTGAACATTTTCATAATAAATCAGGTCATATGTCGTGTCAAAACAATTTTGAGAAAAACTTGATGTGTAAACTCATTTTACCTTCAAAACAAAACCAAAAATTGAAACCATCATGTGATTTAACTCTTATGATTTTATGAAAAATCTAAATTGTGAAAATCATAACCAATAGCTTTTGATTCAAAGTTATAATTTAAGGCTTTAGTATTTTCATTCCAAAACCATTGTTATATCAACTCCTAGAATTAAATTTACATTTTCAGAGAATCTTTCTATCCCTTTTCCAATCAGATCCATTAGTTTTTCTAGGAGATTCAAAGGGGAACCAGCCCATAATCTAGAGGTTCATCCTCATAATAGGTCACCCAAAACCTGAGTTTGATCCCATGTTGCACAGGATTACTGAGTTTCACACTTAGCTAAAGGGTGAAATCCTTTGTGACAACCATTTTTGGCATGCCTGGTGGGAATGTGAACTAATTTTTAGTCCACATCAAGATCCTTGTTGCTACTATTTTGTGTATGAACAACAATATTTCCAGCCTTTTGAGGTGAGAAATCATATCTGGCAACTCCATTCTCATATTTAATGTAGATCTAGTACCAAATAGCACATAAGAAAGATACAAACAAGGAGAAGTTCAAGTCTTTTTGAGTATTTGCATCTATCACTACCTAGGAGAAGAGGGAGAAAAGTAAGGAGTTCAAGCCTCCAAGCAAGACCACATTCTACTTCTAATTATAGGCTATCAGTTTCAACTTCTAATAGCCCGATAATAGTAGTTTCTATACAAAATTTGCAAGTACCAATAATTCCAATGGCAAGGCAACATGCATTTGTGTCATTTAATGGGGGAAACCCATTGAATTTGGCTCAACATGATGCTTTTCCAGTAGATACACTCAAAATTTTACCCATTTTTATGAGTGAAGATCAGACTACACCCATATAGCACATTAGAGATGTGGCTTCACTATGCTAGGTTCATCACATTACTGTAGAGAATGTTGCAATCAGGCTCCTGGTTGCTTCATTCAAGGGTGAGGTTCTTCAATGGTTTAGGGGTCTAGCTGTAACTCCATTACAACATGGGATGAGTTAGGAGATGCCTTGAATATGAAGTTTTAAGATAGATCTAATCATTTATATTTGGTTGAACAGTTAACCACCATTAAGAGAGCTCCTAAGGAGAAAATGTTAGATTTCAACTTTTATTTCAAGAAGACCTAGAATAGACTTCTAGTCTCTGTGAGGCCTACAATTGATCATGCCTTTTTGTATTATCTCAAGGCCCTCAATAGTTTCATTTCAGTAATAATTCAATCAATGGGTAGTGTGTCATTACCTAGAGCATTTGATATTCCCATTAGAGCTAAGAATAGTCTTATTCAAGCTGGCAAAATTGCATCTAGGCCTCTAGTGCCTATGTTTCCTAATATTCAACCTCTGATGCCTATCTAAGTGCCTCCTATTGCTGCATTACCTGATGTTCCAGCTCTAGACTATCAAGGACCTACTCAAAATAGTGTTGCTCTAGTTCAATCCCAAGAGTTGCAAAAGATCAAGGGGTTTTGCAGACCTTTGGAAATAAATTGGTAAACATAAAAAAGCAACAAGGTCAGTGTTTTAGGCCAAATCAAAACTTATATAAGCTTAATAGACCTTCCTTTCAAGCTAATCCTTAGGTACAAATAAGGCCTTATAATCCTAGACCCTTTCAGCCATATAATCCCAATATTTCTAGTGCTTCAAAGGAGTTAGTTCCTATCTAGAAAAACTTGGTACAAGATTTTTATTGGTGTTTTCCATGCAATAAACCACACAATCAATCTAATTTTTCTAATGGGATGTTGAATCAGACCTTGATGGTGCAAAATAGTGTTGTTTTCCAACAAGGTTTTGAGTAGAAAAATCTTGAACAACAAGTTTCCTATCCAGATAAAGGTCAGAATGATGTCACCTTAATGATCTAGCAGTGTGATGAGTTATTTGGGGTGAACTATCCTCAAGGAAAATGTTATAATTAGTCTTACATCTCTATAGAAGTGAACACAAGATCAAAGAAGAGAGTTGTAGATATAGAATTTATCAACCTGTTACTACTCCAAATCAAGCCTCCATGAGCCAAAAAGGAAATGTAGGACAAGTTCCTACTCAGCCTATCCAGATCTTGTCTAGGAAACAACCTATTGTGAAGAAAGATCAACCTAAGACTCAAGATCCACCTGTGCAAACTCAACCTAAAAGTATTGTTTCTCCTAAAGTGTAGCAGAGTTAGCTCAATTCTATTCAACATTTTGGAGCATGTGAAGAAGTCTAGAATTAGTGTTTCGATGTGGGATTCCTTGGCTCTTCTGGAACAAAAGGATTTATTACAAAATGCATTGACTAACTTGTCTTTATCTCATAAACCAGCAATAGACTAGCCAAAGGTTGCACTTCTGAGTGATCAACCAAAGGTAGAATCAACAAGTGCACCTAAGTAAAAAGTTGAACAACAAACTCAAGAGGTTAAGCCAACTCCTTTTTACGTAACTTTGATTGTAGGCAAGAATCTTTTGCATAACTTTATGATTAATTCAAGTGCTAGCGATTCAGTGATGCCTAAGTAGATTGTTGATAAGTTGGGTTTGACCTATGAGCCACAATCAAAAGGTGTAGTTCAATTACATGGGAAAACCATCAAGACATTGGATTTAATTAAGAATCTAGATCTAACTTTACATGCATTTCCTAATTTTTCTATTCCACAAGATATCTATGTGATAAATCTTCCACCTTATTTTGCTTTGTGTCTTTCCAGATATTTCACGGCTAAATTGGGAGGCTACCTTTCATCCGATTGGTCACATCTCTTCTTCAAGATAAGGTATGGCACTAAGGTTACTATTACATCTAATTTATTGGGTAAAGATCACATACAACCTTTTGTGCCTAGTGCTACTAATGAAAATATTGCTTACCATGAGCAAGGTAAAGAAGATCAACAAGTTGTTCAAGAGCCTAACACTATGGTTGAAGGAATTCCTCATCTAGTTTTAGATCAATGGGTAGCTGGGAACCATAAGGAAGACCCATACAAGCATATAGAACAAAAATATCTAGGTATTTACATGATTTAGGAGCATGGACTTGCTATCTTGAACCTGGTTAAGGATGAAAAAGAGCATAAAATACAATAGTCTAATGAAGTATGGAGTTTTTTCTTTGATGGTTCAAGAGCCAAGGTAGGTGTTGGTGGTGTTGCAATGCTAATTTATTTGATGGGTGAGAGATACTACTTTACTTTCTGATTTAATTTTAGCTATACTAATAATACAATAGAGTATGAGGCTCTTGTGAATGGTCTTGAATGGGCTAGAAAGAAGAAAATTAGGTGCCTAAAAGTCTTTGGTGATAGTGAGCTGGTTGTAAATCAAGTGAGAAACATTATTGTCGCCAAGAATTATTTTTTAAAACCTTATAAGCATAGAGTTTTGGATTTAATTGAATATTTTAATGATTTTAACTTGTTGTACATACATAGACATCAGAATAAACAAGCTGATAGGTTGGCTACAATAAGGGTTGAATTTGACATTCTATCTGATATAAAAGATGTAAATGTGAAACAATATGTCAAGGTTGATGTTAGGCCTTTTGTTCCAGACAATAACGCTCATTGGAAGGTATTTGAAAGTGATGAACAAATTGTTAATTTCTTGATAGAGGAGGCTGAGTTTTTAGTTTCCAATCAACATAAATTGGCTAAAAAATATGAAGATCAGATTCTTCAGCTGAAGTCAAATAAGCTACCAAAGCGATTGGTAACAATTGAGTCCATTTTCAACTCATGATCAAGTGAGAAAAGAAAAAGATATTTTTTTTATCAATCAAGAGCATTGTGAGCCTATTGAGATCTTCAAGGATAAGCTCCTAAAACTTGGCAAGGTATGTACTATACAGGGGAGACATGCTTTCATTTTACTTTGTCAAGATTTTATTGATGTGTTTTCCTAGGAGTATCATGACTTGAAGGGATTCAATCTAGATTTGGGACAACACACCATATAGCTAGAAGCAAATGCAAAGTTGGTAAGACAAAGGCAGAGGCCTTTGAATCCTAAACTTGAGCACCTCATGAGAGCTGAACTAAGTAAGTTGATTGAAAGTAAGATTATTTTTCCAAGTAAGAATACCTCATGGGTGTCCAATCTTGTTCCTGTAAGGAAGAAGAACAATGAAATTAGGTTGTGTGTTGACTTTAGAGACCTTAACATGGCTTCTCTAAAGGATCACTACCCACTACCCTCTATGGAAAAATTTTTACAAGTTGTAGCTGGATCTGATAGGTTTTCTTTGTTAGATGGATTTTAAGGGTACAACTAGATATTGGTAAAAGAGGAAGATCAGTATAAGACAACCTTCACAAAAAAATGGAGAACCATGGCTTACAATAAGATGCCTTTTGGATTGTGCAATATAGGGGCTACCTTCCAAAGAGCTATGGATATGGCTTTCCATGGTTTGATGAACAATTTTGTAATGGTTTACTTAGATTATATTACTATTTTCTCTAAGAATGCAAGTTACCATTTAGTTCATTTGAAGATCTTTGAGAGGCACGAAGAATATGGAGTTTCACTGAGTCCCAAGAAATGTATCTTCCCTGTCTATGAAGGTGAATCTCTTGGACATGTAGTATCTAAAGATGGAATTTCCATAGATCCAGAAAGGATAAGTGTTATTCTTGCTTTACCTTTACCTGCTCACAAGAAAGGCTTGCAAATATTTCTTGGTAGAATAAATTTTTTAAGGAGGTTTGTTCCAAATATTTCTTATCTTTTGCAACCTCTAACCTCTATGTTGAGAAAGAATGTCACTTTTAGCTGGGCCAAAGAAGGAAAGAATTTTTTTGATGAAATCAAGAATGCCATAGCTACTGCTCCAATGCTCATTAATCCTAATTTTGATAAGGATTTTATTCTTTATGCTTTTGGGAGTGTGGATACTATCTCAACTATTTTGTGTCAACAAAATGAACAAGGTTTGGAGAAACCCATTGCATTTTTCAGCCAAGTGCTTTAGGATTACGAAGTAAGATATTATTTTGTTGAGAAACATGTACTTGTGGTGGTTAGAAGTCTTAAGAAATTTAGACACATGCTTTCAAATAATAATATTGAGTCATTGGTTGCTCATCCTACAGTACTAAAAGATTTCCTATTGAGCAGATACATTAATGACAAAATATCTAGTTGGATTACCAAGGTAATGGAATATGATGTCCAAATTAAGGTTACCAAGATTGTAAGAGGTAAGGGTTTATGTGAACAACTGTCTAGAAATGAAAAGGATAGTGAATAAGTTGAAGAACAAGTTGTCCTAACACTTAGCAATGAAGAACAAACTGATGTTCTAGATCGTTCCTCCAATTGGGTACAAGATATGAAGCATTATCATGAAACTAGTGAATATCCTCAAGGCTTGGATAGCTCAAAAAGAAGGTATTTTAGAATCCAAGTTATTCCTTATGCTATCATTGATGGAATTTTATATAGGAAATATTTTCATGGAGTCTTGTTAAGGTGCATTGATTCAATTCAAGTTGATAGAGTTCTTGAGGAGTTTCATGATGGGTCTTCTAGTGGCCATTTTGCACCAAGAACTACATCTCTAAAAATCATGAGAGTTGGTTACTTTTGGCCTAATCTGTTTAAATATGCTCATGCTTGGGTTAGGAAATGTACCAAATGCTCATTATTTGCAATAAACAATGTTTTGCAGCCTTTCCTTTGCATCCAATTCTTGTTGAGCAACCCTTTGTTAAGTGGGGACTTGACTTTATTGGTCCAATTAACCCACCCTCCAATGTAGGTCACAAATGGATCTTGACTGCAACTAATTATTTTACTAAGTGGATAGAGGTTGTGGCACTAAAACAAGGAAATGAAATTGTTGTTCTAAACTTTATCAAGATTTGGTTGCAATGTTTGGTATTCTAGATTCTATAATCTTTGATAATCCTTTGGATTTTTTTAGTTTAAAAGTTTTTGATTGGGCTATTAAGAGTAGCATTTATCTCAATACATCATCTAACTATTACCCACAAGGTAATGGACAAGTTGAATCAACCAATAAGAACTTGATTAGGATTTTCAAGAAGAATATTGAAGATAATTAGAGAGCTTGGCATGACAAGCTGAAATCAGCCTTATGGGCTCCTAGGATTACACCAAAAAGATCATCAGGTAATTCCTCATATGTTTCAACTTTTGGTAAGGAAGCAAGACTTCCAATTTCAATTGAGTTACCTACTTTAAGTTTGATCAAATAGTTGGACATGTTAGAGGAGCATCCTATGGAAATCAAGCTTTCACAATTGATTGAACTTGAAGAGGTAAGGAAAGAAGAATTGAGAAACTTAGAGATTAACCATGCACAGGTAAAAAGAAAATTTGACAAGAAGGTTGTCCCAAGAGTGTTCAAAGAAAGCGATTTGGTCTTCAAATGGGATGAGCTGAAAAGTAGACTAGGTAAGCACACTAAGTTTAATGCTATGTGGGATAGACCTTATGTCATTACAGGTTGCAAGATGCAAAATGCTTTCCAACTATCAAAACTTGATGGAAAAGAGTTACCAATCCTAGACAATGGGATTCACCTTAAGCTATGTTATTGAGTTTTGATGTGTTGTTGGAAATATTGGATTAGTTTTTTTTTTTCTTTTCTAATAAGGTGTTGTTGCATCATTGTTTTGAACTTTGTTTCAAGTTCCTCCAAGTGCTTATGCACAATTTTTCTTAGTTTCACTTTCCCTAAGTGTTGTTGCACAATTGTTTTGTCCTATTAGAGGACCTTTCTTGTTGCTATTCCATGCTTCTAACAGCTAAGAAACAATTTGTGTTTGGATGTCGTATGACTCCTATGCCCAATGGATCTTGTAGTCTCTACTAGTTCTTCATGTTTAGCAAGCAAACACCCCTAAAATTTGTCACAATGTTAGCCATTTTAGACCTCCAGTCTCAAATGTCACCTAAGTTTTATCTTTCAGTCCTTGTGAGCAGTCTTCATGCATTTTTTATGGACTAAAGGGGAGTAGGGTATCATTTTCTAGTAGGGTTCTATGACTTTATTTCTTTCAAGAATGGTTTTAAAAGAGTTCAAAGCCCCTTTATTTATCTAGAATCACTTTGATAAAGGGAGAGTAAAAAGGAGTTTATTTTATTTTACACTTTATAAAACTTTGGAGGGAATTGAAATTCAAAGCAATAAGAGGTCACTTGCTAAATCAAAAGTCAATTATCTCCCTCTTATGGTAGGTTTTCAAGGATATCCTAAGCTTCATGGAGGATTTTGGCATGATATCAACTCAATTTTATGATAGTAGTAGTATGTTGTTTGATGCTTCTTCATGTATTGATCAATTTCAAGAGTTGAAGAGGAGTTTTAGAAAGAAAGCACGCGAGTTAAGTATTTCTTCAACCTAAGGACAGTTCAATTAAATTAATCAAGCACCACACATAGATTTCTTCTCTGCTAGGTTAGCCCTATCTTATTCAAAATATCTTGTTACCATTTTAAAGAGATTAACTATTGGTTTGTATTGTAAGAGTTACAAAGTTCTAATCTTGAGATAACTCATGGTCTAGAAGATAGTTAGCCCATAAAATTCTTTGATCTAAGGTTGTATAATAAATCAAAATCTTGTTATTATCTTAGCTTTTTGTTTGAGTTTTCCTCAAAACCTTTTAGGGTTAACTCGTGTAAAAGAGCACAACATAAACCCTAAGACACTTATGCATCATTGAAAAGAGGGTATATGTAGTCTTAAAGGAGTCAAGTCAATAACAACCCAAGTCTCCAAGATATTTTTTGTTCATAATCCATTGAGAATCATTGGTTAAGTCTTTCATAAGCTAGGATAGCCATGAAAAATGTTGACCAAGGGTGGAAGGATGACAATAATAGAGGTATGAAGATAGACATAATGAGAGAGGTGCTGGTCTGATGAGGGGAATGATCTCATTAAGCAAAATACTGAGCAATAATGAAGGGATTGTCATGAAATTTAAGAGGACAGTCTTAAAATGTCAATGCTAGAGCTTCCATTGGATAGTGAATACAATACTTATAAAGCATCAAAATGGATAACCATTCAATGACAGGGGCAGTCTTCAAATGGAAGGGTAGATGATATGCAAAATGGTAATACTTAATAGAATAGTGGCAAGGGTATACTTCAAGTAGGAGGTGGATAGCCTTGAATATCCATGAAAGTAATCACAAGTTGGTGTCATCTATGAAACCATTGAAGAAAAACACCAAACAAATGAATATTTTGGTTAGAAGGATGATTCATACATTGATGAACATAGTAAGTCACCTCAAATTTAACAATGGAGGAAAATTTTCAATATCAAAGGATAGTCATCGCAGTATATAGTACAGGGTAAAGGTTTCAAATGTCCATATCCAAGCATAAAGAAAGTCAAGATGACACTGCAATAAGGGACAATCATAAGAATGTTGTACCAAGAATGAGTGATAGTCACTGTAGTGAATGTATAAGGTCAAATTATAAGGCAATGAGGCACTCTCTATGACAAGAGAGCATAGTCATACTAATGCAGGGCACTCCATTAAGGTTCATGCCATAGTGATCAATGCAATGATAACATTCACTATAAACACCATGCAAAGGAGTAATGATAGCAAGATGCCATCTCAAATGAGGTAGCGATGATTATAAATAATGATATTTATGAATATAATCTACACAAAGAACAATCTCTTTTGAATTTGTGGGGGTAGTCCCAAATACAAAAGGGATTACAATAGGATGAAGGGTCTAATAATGGCCTATAGGACTATGCAAGCAAGGACAACAATGCATGATTGTGAAAATTTGAAGACATCAAAGGACAACATGGAATAAAGTTTGCAAAGGATATTTGTTACAAAAATACAAGTCATTTCCCCTCTTATTTTTCTCTTCAAAATTTTGTTGAATGTAGAGTCTAAGAAAATTTTAAATAGGCCTACGGAATGATACAGAGTAGATGAAAGACCTAGGATTTTTAACCTATTTCACCTAGGATTTTTAACCTATTTCACAGAGATCTTATTTTGATAAATGGTTACTGCACTATAGGATTTTATAAAGATCTTGGTCATGTAATGTTTCAAATGACAAGGGTCAAGTGACAAAATCAAATTGGCAATGCATAGTCAAGGTCTCATAAAAGGTGAAAAGGTCGAGAGAAAGGCTAGTCACAATCAAAGCATTGAAAGGAATGCAATATAAATGGCAATCACATAAAG
This sequence comes from Sequoia sempervirens, assembly GCA_007258455.2. Classification (NCBI taxonomy): domain Eukaryota; kingdom Viridiplantae; phylum Streptophyta; class Pinopsida; order Cupressales; family Cupressaceae; genus Sequoia; species Sequoia sempervirens. The sequence continues at coordinate 52,585,700 of VDFB02358134.1, forward strand.
GTTATGCAATCTTCTAGTGGCTCAAAACCCTAGCTAATGGAGGTTCAGTGCAAAGTGAAGGGACAATGGAGGAAAAATTTTAATGGTCAAGAGGACAATCCACTATATGGCAATAACATATAAGAGTGCAGTCCAATCAAGCAAAGTGTGAGGGAATTGATGATAGTAGGATTGGTAAAAGAGGATAGTTTGAGCATTATGAGGGCAGTCACTTTCACAAGGTAGTCTTTATGAGCATGTGGATTATTTGATAGACTACCTCAAGGAGTGTGGTCTTTTGAAAAGTTATAATTCATATATGTAGTGTAGTGATAGTCTCAGGTCAAACATAACCGTCTTTTTGCAGCCATTACATGAATGACAGTCATAGTAATATCTATCACAATCATCATCAATGCTTTGGAACCTTTCTTCAATGTTGTTGTTTCTTAATTTATTATTGGACAGCAGATCCCTTTTACACTATGGTTGTTTTTTAAGCCTTTTATGCTTAGTGTATCCATGGCATCATAGACTAAGTTGTCACTCAATTGGATTGCTTTTATCAGTGCCATACTTTCAAACATTTCTTACACATATAGAAGTGTATACAACAATGATGCAAAGACAAATGAGTTAAAATGCATATTGACAATAGTCCTCATCAAGAAAATGCAAACCTTTGAGAAGATAAGTTGATCATGCTCAGTTTAGTGGTAATTAGAGGTATTTTAGGCCTATTTGAGGATCCCATGTGGTTATAGTTGAAGTTAGGTGGGGTCAAAGCTCAAAATCATGCAAAAAGGGTCGATTTAGAGCCCTTAATTTAAGGCTTTTTCACCTTACACGCCCAACACTTTGAACATCATGCAAAATCAATTAGGGGCCTAAAAGAAAGGAAATTTGAGGTAGATACAATAGTTCTAGTTTAGTTCAGGACCCCACATGGGTGTAGCACCAATTGAGGTAACTTTTAGTCTACAAATAGCCTATTTGGAATAGTTCCATAGACATTTTTGAAGGCTTTTCTCTTGTGCATGACCAAAGAAGAATCTTCCACATGCATAGATCAAGGAGATCATCTTCTTCAACAAATTCATGCAAGGGAGATGAATGAAGCATCCATTCTAGTCAATTGAAGATCACTCCAGGGTTCCTTTCAACATATAATGCAAACTCCAACCATTCTTTGGGTTGGTTCTTGATTCTTCTTCTCATTCTGAGTTGAGAGATATTATTGTAACACAATTTTCTAAGTAATTCTCAATTTATTTTCATGTAGCAACAACTTTTTCTTTGAAATCAATAAAGAAAAGAGTTATTGGTCCTATTTGGAGCTTTCATTTTTCATTATGGATGTATCTTCTTGCATATTTTCATTGTGGTTCATGTGAATCCTTTGTTTTCTTCCTCATCTAAACAATGTATTTTGAATGTTTGTCATATTAAATTAGGTCATATGCTGTGTCAAACAAATTTTGAGAAAAACTTGATGTGTAAACTCATTTTACCTACAAAAAAACTAAAACTTGAAACCATCATGTGAAGTTCACTTATGATTTTATGCAAAATCTAAATTGTGAACATTAAAACCAACAACTTTTGATTCAACATTATAAGTCAAGGATTTAGTTTTCCCATTCCAAAATCATTGGTGTATCACCTTCTAGAATTAAATTTATATTTCTAGAGCATATTTCTACCCCTTTTCCAATTAGTTCCATTAGTTTTTCTAGGAGATTCAAAGGTGAACCAACCCATAATTTGGAGGTTCATTTTCATTGTAGGTCATCGAAAACTTGAGTTTGATCCCATATTGCACATGATTGGTGAGTTTCACACTTAGCTAAAGGGTGAAATCCTTCATGACAACATTACCTAAATAGATTGCAGGATCGAAAATGATGAAGGAACTATACCACCCACAACTCAATATAAATGTCTCGAAGTTACATACATGCTCTAAAAATAGTGAAGTAAGTGCTGGAAAAAGATCGAATAAAGAGGCCACAATGCAATCATATAAAGGTTAAATACCAATATCAAAGAATCTAATAAAAAATATGTCAACAAACTAATAATAAAGCTTGTTCATTTCATTAATGTTTACTAGTTATGAGAGGTGAGCCGATTTATTGAAAGAGTCCATTATAATTCCTTAAAATAATGCAAAGATACCGTATGAAGGATTTGGCATAGAAATCAATTTTAACTCAACAACAAAAGAAAATCGATGGAAATGTATAGACCAAAAGAAAATACAGGTCACGAGTAAAGCATAGAAAGGAATAAAGAAAATTAATTAGAGAATAGTGAGTTAAATAAAAATGATACTCAATCATGCTAGCAAATAATAGAAAGTGTGACTGCGAGATAAGATAAATATATGAGACCAAGAGGGAAATAAAACCTTCCGCAGGGATAAAGCCCAGTAAACATTCAATTTACTGCTTTTCCTAATTGCTTAAAGGTGAATGTAAAAGTATTAGGAAAATACTATTTACATGAAGCAGCTAGGGAAAGAATATAGGTTACCTAAATATTCAATGATAGGATTGATAAAAGAAAACACTTACACTTTGACAAATTAGTCGGTTAAAAAGAGTGATGGTTCAGATAAAGAAAAAGAAAGATTACGTTGCAAGCACTATAAGGAAATAATAATTATTATTATTTTATAGTCCACGAATACCAGGCAATCTATTTTTGGGTCTATAGACAACTTACAGTATATATGGGACTCCTCATACTCCCAAATCTAAGGGAGGCACCTAACTCGTGCTCCACAATATGAGGTGTACATACCTTACCCCCTGCAGGATTTGAACTTGTGACCTCTCTTTCAAGAGTACAAGTTCTCCACCATTAGGCCAACTCAAGATCTAAATGATGAAATGTACAACTACTAAGAGTTTCTTATTCAATCGAATCTAGAATAAAGCAAAAAGGCAAGTTTCTATCTAAACACATTTGAAGATGACACATCACATTTAGCAATAAAGACATAGAAAGATAAATAGGCATTAGCTATGCAAGTCATGTAGGAGGTAGATTTTCACACATTACTAAGGAATGTTTTTGAAATGCGTCAGCTAGATAGATTAATTAAGCTGAAGAGAACTATACATCTTAATAAAAGAAAAAAAAACTAATTTGTGATACCATAGCCAAACGTTTCAGTATAATTAACACTAGATGCATATAGAAAATATAGACAAATGTAACAATGCAATATAACCTATGATACCCTCATCATTCATATAGATATACCTATAAAGTACTTTGATAAATAACCCATCTACATTTTTTGTGTACACATAAAGAAGTCAGTTATCCTCACTTGTTTCAAAGCAATGAAGGAGGATCATTGCCAATAGCCAGGGAGAGAAGCTCTAGAGAGTAGAAGGCTCTAACTTGCTTACTCCAAAAGCCGCAATTAGAAACAAACGATGTACATAAAAATGAAAGAACACAATTAGATAAGTTGGATAAAAAGAACTAAGCAAAATGCATGCCCAATGGGAGACTTTGCAAGTAAATCATGACATAGATGCTTTACTGTATGAGTTTCTTTAAGAATAAGTTAAATACCATCATTAGATGATATTTCAAAATACACAAATAAAAACTTATTACAAAATCTAAACAATGGTGGTCTATGGCAGAAACATAATAAAAATCTTCAAGACATTAATACTATCATAATCTTTCTTATTAAAAAGGAAAAATGACCCACAATATTATTTTCTAAATCTTTGGGCAAAGAAAATATGTTGTACCATAACTTCAAATCTTTATCGAAACCAATCCACATCTGAAGATTTAGATCTGATTTCTCTCAAACATAGCCACAAAAATACAACAGTTACCAACACAGCCACCGAGTAATCAAATAATACGAGATTTTTAACTTGAAAATGTTACCTAACACTAAAAAATTCCATTTGCTTACTACCAAATTATTTTGTTCAATCTACAATTCTTAACAACCAAATTCAGCAATATAAAATTATCTACATACATAAAAAAAGTTCTGCAAAATATACTAGATTACCCTTTCAACCTGCAACATCAAATTAGAGCAGCCAGTCCTACTCTCCACCCAATCGTAGGACTAATAGTCCACCCCTGAGTGGGAGACCAAACCCAAAGCCAATTTATAGATTTGAAAATCAAAATAGACATTCACACTAATTCACACACAATGAGTTCATTAATCGAATTTTGGTATAGGGGGAGAAGGGGGATTCCCTTCCCTCTTTGGGAAACAATAAAACAATTAACCTCACATACCACTTCATTCACAACACACATTCACCACCACCCATCCAACAATCTCCACACCCAACCACCACCACCATCCATCCCAAAAATCTCCACACACAACCACTACCATCCATCCAACCATCTCCACACACTACCACCTGTAGTGTCAAAAAAAGTAATCCTCTTTCACACTTGATTTGGATAATTGACATAAAATGGACTTAACTACATCTTGGAGTGGTGTTGCAATGTGTTGTACCCATTCACATCATTATAAGGCCTTTATTTGATTAAAACATGCCTTAATTTGTCCTTTGCAAAGGTTTTGTGAAGTGTTGTAGCACACTTTCACACTTTTCTAGGATTTATTTACTTAATTAAGCTTAATGGGACCCTTCTTAATAAATTCATTTAATGTTGTACCTTATTTAAATGTTGTAAAGTGTTGTAAATAAATTTCAAATGTATCTAGTGTGGCCTTAATTAATTTTGGTTAATTGGAGTTAATTAAACCCTTTAATTCAAATTTGAGCCTTAATTATGACACCTCCCGAAGACCTATCTTGACACCCATGATTCAAATAATATAACATTTAATTGGGAAGATTTAGGTCATGGAAAATGGTGTGAAGACCATTCACTCTAGGTGGCAAATGGGTCCTCCCTTAATAGGACCCCCCTTTATTAGCTGATCTAAAATGGGTTTTTATTGCTCTTTTCATCCCCTGGGGTTAGGTCCTAGAAAATTGAGCTAGGACCCATTCGCCCTAGGTGGTGAATGGGTCCTCCCTCAATCAGAAACCCCTTTTTAAATTTCATTCTGGTAGAAATTTAATAAAGTTTCTTTCCAGATCTAGTGTCGGCCTTAAATGTTTGAATTTCGGGGTTAATCTCCTAATTTAGTATACATAAGGGGTTAATTCATATTGTTTCTCCTAGCATTTTTATGAGAGATCCTAGCACTTTTATGAAGCATTCTAGAAATTTCAAGAGAGCATTATAGAGCATTTCAAAAGTGTTCATAAGGCATTTCTAGGTAGATTTCAAGAGTATATTGCAACAATTCAAGATCATATCATCATGTCAGGGGTTTAATGCATTCATGTGTGTTATTGAGCTAAGAAGTGGATGTAGCATTGAAGATCTACTTGCAAGCATTGTTCACATGATTTTCAAGGATCCAAGATCTACATTCTTCATGGCCACTACATGCTAGTTTGCAGATTTGTTTCACAAGACACCATCCAAGGTGATATCAATTACATACTTCATGTTTCATGCTTCAATTCATTTATTTCATCATTTGGTTTAATTATCTACAAGGGGTTTGACAAAGGAAAACCCCCGTTCTCTAACAAACAACAAGTTTTTCTTCCCTTGAGTGTGTGGTTGCATATTTACATGTTGAACATCAAGTGGAGCAAGTTTAGAGCAAAATTGTCAAAGTTGTCAAATTTGCAAAGTTCTAATTCAAAGTGTAAAATCAAAGATTTGAAGCTACAAAATTATCTACAGACTTCTAGAAGCTTATAACCAAGACTTTGAGAGTGCAAACATGTCAAGGAATAGGATGCTAATTTCAATTTCAGAAACCCTAATAGGGACCCATTCATCACTAAAGGAAAATGAGTCCTCTATAGCTTAAAAATAGCAAGTTTTTGACAAGGTACACAACTTCTTATGCTCTAAAAAATCCCCCCATAGTTGCTATAATAGTTAGGGTCATTTTCTAATTGTTATTTACATCTTTTGGCCCTCATAATTACATAAATTGTTGTGTTTTGTGTGGGAAAATTAAGTGGTTTATCACTTTGTGAACTCATTGTGGTTAACCCAATTTCCCATCTAAACACCACCATCATCCAACCCACCTCCATTCATTACTATTAAAAAACTTTCATGCATGGCTTTCCAACATCATTCACAATTTCATACTTTCATATTTGATCTACCATCCCTAAGAGAGGCTTTGCATCCTCCTCAACCCCACATGAAGGAGGCTCTCATCCCTCAGGTGATATCTGCTCGATATACACACCCAAACCCTTTACTTCCCAATTTTTTAGCACGCCTAGTCACCATACTCCATGAGTTTTACTTATCCACCACATCTGCATCATTACTTTCTATTTCAACATTCGAAGGCACAAAGGCAGGAGATGGGGTCCTCCGTTCCACCTCTCTGTGCTCCAAAACTATGTTTTGAACTTCTAAAAGAGCCTCCAACCGATCAACACCACTATCCCCACTCTCCTTCTCCCACATTTCCTTGGGAGGGGACTTTGTTGATTGCCCACTACCATTCACCACCTCAGCACACAATACAAGGTCCTACCCCACACCATTGCTAGACCTGCGTAGAGGATCCAAAGCAGGCACATAATGAACTGAGGCACCAATAGTGGCAACAAGTTTATCCGAGCAGTGCCAAGCTATGTGCCCCATCCAACCACATTTGTAACATCTAAGTGAAAATCCCTCATGGTCCATTTCCACCAGTGAAATTCCAAGAATTGAATTCAATTCGACAGAATGGTTCAGAGGTTTTCCCAAATCAACCCTAACACAGATGCGTGCAACCCGATCCCTCTGACCTCTACTAGGAGAATGATTGTTATGTACATACTTTCCCAACGAGTCCCCAATGATATGAAGGATGTCTTTTGTCCACAACTCTATTGGATGTTTGTACAACCGAACCCATATGGGAACATCCTGCAGCTCCTCATTGTGAGGGTCAAAATTAGGATACTAGGCCCATAAGTGTAAACCATCACTCCCCATGAACCAAGGCCCACCAAAAATAAACTATCTCGCTCAACTTCAGAAGAAATTACAATGTGAAGGAATCTTAGAGCTAAAAATATTATATCAGGATTGCAACCCCTCCATTTAACCCCTATCCATGATTTTATCCTCTCCATTGAGGGCCAAATCCCTATGAATTTGGCAATGACTGCCTATTTTTAAAGCTTCTTCACCTCTAAGTTGAGTAAGTGGTTATGGATATTGATACAAGGGATGTCATCTACAACTTGTGCATTGTCATTTCCAATCACCATCTTGTAAATGACACTCCTGACCCAGCTATTGAGCTCCATTTCAACATGTTTCTCCTACCTTGCAGAATCACCCAAATCACCCTCCACCACCATGATGGCATCCTGAGTATGATACCCTACCTCTTGCTTATCACCTGCTTGAAGAAAATTTGTTCCTGCTCTTTTTCCTTGACTACACATTTCACTTAACTTTCCTTTGGTGTAAAACATCACAGATGTTGGTTATTTGCAATAGCTAAGAGAGAGGGAGTGGGAATTGTTGAATATGCAAGAACGAGTACTCAAGATGGAGGAAATTCTTTGGTAGCAAAAGTCTAGAGTTAAGTGGCTTTTGGAGGGGGACTGTAACACTAGTTTCTTTCATCTATCCACCAAAATTAGGAGACAACATAATAAAATTGTGGCAATCCAAAATGTTGATGGTTCTGATATTGAGGATGTGGTTGCTATCAGAGAAGAGAGTAGGAGCTTTTTTGCTTCACTTTTGGGACTCCTTAAGATGATGTTGATGCTCAAAATGCCTTGCTGGTTGACATTCCTAATTTGGTCTCTTCTAATCAGAATGAGATGTTGCTTGCTCTGTTTACTCTAGAAGAAATCAAACTTGCCACTTTCTCCTTGGGGGCTTGGAAGGCGCCTGGTCTGGATGGATTTCATGCAAAAAAAAATCAAATATTTTGGAATATTGTAGGGGAAGATGTCTGGAAGGGGGTTGATGAATGTAGGTGTAGGAAGATTATGATGAAAGCTTGGAATCAAACTTTTATTTCCCTCATTCCCAAGAAGAAGGACCCGAAGTGCTTGAATGATAATAGACCTATTGCCTTATGTAACACAATTTACAATATTGTTACTAAGGCTATGGCGAATCGTCTCAAGGGCTATTTTGAGAAGCTTATTTTTTAAGAACAAAGTGGGTTTTTAAAGGGTAGATAGATTTTAGATGGAATTGTTATAGCTCATGAAATAATTCATTCAATCCAATTTAGGAAGAAGGAAGGAATGTTGATTAAACTTTATATGAACAAGGCATATGATAGAGTATCTTGGGGTTTTTTTTTGTCAAGTTTTTGCAAAAAATTGGCTTTGTAGAGGATTGGTGCAATTGGGTTTATAGTTGCATCTCTTTAGTATCCTTCTTAGTTCTTGTAAATGGTGTGGCTTCTAGAGCTTTTGAACCTAGATATGGGTTGTGGCAAGGGGATCCCTTATCCCCATTTTTATTTCCCATTCTTGCGGAATCCTTAGGTAGAGGAATCAAGAAGGAGGCTCGTAGGGGTTTGCTATTGGGATTGTAAGTCTCAAGTGGTTTTGACAATGTTACTCACCTCCAATTCATTGATGACATGCTACTCTTTGGAGAGGCCTCTATCAAGGAGGCCAAGTGCTTTAAGAGGATATTAACCCTTTATGAGATGGTTGTTGGCCAGGCAACAAATTGCTGCAAGTCCAAAATCTTTTTCCTGAAGGAGAACTATTTAGAAAGATTTGGTATTCAGGATGTCTTGGGTTTTGAGACAGATTGTCTTCCTAGCAAGTTTCTTGGTATGCCCCTCCTTAGTCAGCGGGTTAAGGTTGTAGATTGGAATAGGGCGGTGGAAAGTGTTCAGAGTAAGCTCACCTCGTCGAAGGGGCGTTGGTTTTCCTTTTATAGAAGGCTCACACTTATTAAGTCCACTTTGGTTGCTATCCTAGTGTATACTATGTCTATTTTTCAATTCCTAGTAATGTGGTAGCCACTTTGGAGAGGACTCAATGTTCATTCCTGTGGAGGGGTAGTGATAATGCTTTTAATTATAGTTTAGTTAAATGGTTAGAGGTGTGTAAGTTGCATGAGCATGGGGGGATTGGTCTGAGAAGATGTGTTAGCATGAACAAGGCTCTTGGGGCCAAACTCATCTGGTGAATTTATGCTGAGGATAATAGGCAATGGAGTAGGATTCTACAAGTGAAGTATCTTGGTAATAATAAAGACAGTTTATTCAAAGTGGAGCTTCCCAAAGGTTTGAGTGTTTGTAATTTTTTGAGGTCTTGCATTGGCCTCATCACCCCAGATATTATGTGGAGACTTGGTAATGGGAAGAAGATCATATTTTAGTGTGATTGTAGGCTTGAGGAATGTGCCTTGCATTCCTTGCTTTCCTTACGCCCTCTGGTCAGTCACTTTGAAGACATGATGGGAGTTTGGACTAGTAATTACCTTGAAGTCTCTAGTGGCCAATGGCATTGGAAGAATATTATGTCTCCTTCCCCTAAGTTTATGCATTATTTCAGTGATAGTATTGTGTCTAAAACTGCAAAAAATATTTGGTATAAGTATGGCCTCCTGAAAGCTAATTCCTTCTTGTGGATTTCCTGGAAATATAGAGCCCTCACTTGGGATATATTGCAAAAGCTGGGAAAAGTTGGGCCCTCGAGATGTGTGTTGTGTTTGTGTGAAGAAGAGAGCAACTATTTTCTATTCCTTCTTTGTTCTTATGTGAGACAAGTGTGGTCTTTATTTCTTAATCATTGGGGTATTGTGTGGGTGTTTCCAAGCTCGATGTTCCTCTTTTTCTTTATAGTTGGTTTTTGAAGATAAGTAGCCCAAGTCTAAAATTTATATGGTTGGCTACCTCAACTTTGATCATATGGAATATTTGGCTTGAGCGCAATAGGAGAAGGTGGCGGTCATAGTTTGGGATATGGTGGAATGTTCCTTGGATGAATTAGGGGAGGTGCATAGAAAGTGATTTATTTTTTTAGCTGATGAGGAGTTGCATTGGGCTAATTCTTGTCCTAGATTTAGATGGTTGGGGGCTAGAAATCACATGGGGGGAAGGAGGTGACCAAGGTGGGTTGGGTGGCTCTGAAGGATGCATGGATTAAATGCAATTTTGATGGTGCAGCTAAGGGTAATCCTGGAAAGGTGAGAAGTGGTAGTGTCTTTAGGGATGTGAAGGGTCAACCATTGGGCCTCTTTGCTTTTGATTGTGGCTACTTGAACAATAACTTGGTTGAAGTGTGGGCTCTTTGGTGTGGCATCTCTCTCACCAGGAACAAAGGATGGAAGCGACTATTGGTGGAAGGGGATTCCAAGTTAGTAATTAACACTATTCAAGCTAAGAAGTCGAAGAATTGGAGGATTAATGCCATTGTGGAAGTAGTGATCTCTGCCAAGCATGACTTCGATGAGATTTTATTTACTCACATCAAAAGATCAAGAAACCAAGTTGCAGATTAGACAACCAATTTTGGTGTTAACCTTGTGGCCAAAACTAGGGAGGCAGATCAAGTTTGGTGGAGTCAGTTTCCTAGTGTTTTTATAAGCTATTGTAGATGGATATTAAGGCCCATCCCCCTGATACATAGTGGGTTTGTGCCTTCATAGTCGAGGCTTCATGCTTTTTCTTCTCTGCCTTCATTGGGGTTCTTTCCTCTGTTGGAATGCTTTGGGTGGTGTTAGTTTGGTTGGCTGCTATGTTGCGGTGATGTCTACATTGTATCTTTTTATCTTTTCCTTGACCCACTGCTTTGATTCTTTGGTTCCTAGAGCCTATAACCAGGTTATATTTACCAAAAAGATAAACACACTTCCTAAGAATTAGGGAGAGGTTATGAGATATTTTGGAGGAATGAGTGCACAAAAGAGGATATTCCATAGGAATATTCTCTTTTAGAGGAATGTACAAAGGAGGAATATTTCAAGAATATTCTCTTGCAAGTGGTAAGGTGAGGATAATTAGCAATTTAGTTAATTAAAAACAAATTTAAATGTGCAAGATGGAGAATAATAAGATATACATTAAATTATTGATTTATTTAATGAAAAGGGGAATGCAAAATGATATTTAATTAAATAGTTTAGGGTTATTTAATTAAATAAGAGGACCTAGGGTTTAAATTAAATAATTTATATTATTTAACTAAACAAGATGAAGTGTTAGTGTGAGAAGGGGTGAATTAGCCCAATTAGGTCAATTAGATTAATAGGTGAAAAATTAGGAATTTTATTAAATAGCTAGTCTAATTTAATCAAATAGGAAAAAATAAGATGGATTTCAAGATGAATTGATGTTAATATATCGAATTTAAGTGTGTAATACCATTCAGGACATTTTTAAGTGTCTACAATACTATATCAGACCATATGAAGAAGGTATGTGAAAACAAAACAAAAATAAAAAAAATTGGATCAACATGGAAGGGAGGCCTAAATGCCCCAACACTTTGCATCATCCCCAATTATCAAAAATAAAAGCACACCAAATAGAAGAATGATGTGATAAATAGAAGAGGTTTTACAACAAAAAAGCACTATTGTATCCAAGCACCTACAACGATGACAAGGGTTATCCAGGAACATATAAAACAAACACAAGGGAATACAATACACTCACACAATCTAATCTATAGATAAAGAAGAGGCACCCCCTAGTCCTCGTCAACCAAGAGTTCATTGTTCTCCCAGTCTAGATCACTAAAAGGGGAGGGTAGGCAATCTTGCAAGGGTGGAATATTAAGGGGGGTACCCTTTCACCCTCTTGACACAAGATCCAAAGAAGAAGTCCCCTCAAGGTATTCTCCACTTAGTTCTTGTGAGGTGAGTTTCAAAAATCTCATAAAAATCATCAATAAGGTTAGGAAATCATCTTTAGAGTTGAACATGCACTATACAAGAGTCACATGCATGAACTCAGAATATGATGGGGTAAGTGCTCGAGATCCACTACTAGGCTCATCGAAAGACTTGAGAGTAGTGTCACTCTGAGGATGTTAAAGCTGCCTCCATCACTAGGATGACATGCCAATGCCTAACCACCCTCCAAAGAAGGAAAACCCTTATTTTGATCCCCATTGCAAGTAGGGTCATCCTCCATTTTTCACTTCATCCAGGATGCCAGATCCCCATGAATGAAGCAGAGGGTGATAGGAAGATGATAAAAATACAACGAACACCAGCAAGGTATTTGACATGTCCATAAGTTTAGAAAAGGGTGGGATGTCTAGAAGGAACATCAAAAGGGGAGGCTCAACTGACAAAGAAATGAATACCTGCACTCTCTTTGGGTGAGGATCATTGAGGATCATTCATGCTTCCAGTGGGAGCTAGAAGCAATATTGAGGCAAAGGGAACTAAAGTAGAAGGGGCGAAAGGGGAGGAGACAACAAAAGATGCCAAATCAAGAGCTATTGGTTCCCCTTCCTTCTTCTGCAAGGTGACCTTCTCAACGACCAAAGCCTTCCTCTAGTGCTTGTGCTCACATGCAAGGTGGTTTCTATGGCTCTAGGAGCTAGAGGGTGCAACTAGAGAAGGGATGGAAAACTCCTATTTGGCCATTAAAGTATCCATCATAACTGTTTCTAGCAGAGGGAGTGACTCCTAGATGGGAACAGGAGGAAGAGATGGAGAAGAGGATGAAATGACAGTGAGAGGAGAAGGCTCAAGTGCCTTAGCAGTGGGACTCCTCCCATTCACTACCTTAGAGGTAGGAGTAATACGAGGCCATGGAGGCAAAGGCATAACAAAATCTCCATGGAGACCCTTCCCCTTACCATACAAAGTGGGTCAAGGAACTGTAGGTAAGATAGGAAGTTCAAACACTGAATGCTTGGGCTTCTACCAAGTGAAAACCATCAGACTCCCTAGAAAAAATATAGGAGAAAAAGATAATGGTGTTGTAGGAGGTTGAGAGGAAGTAGTGGGTGTGATAGTGGAGGAAGAACTAGAGGGGCCTTGAGCATGGGTAGGCTTCCCCTTCCCCTTTTGAGAGGAAGAGACAACTTGCTGCTATGTTACAGGGTGATTTATTTTTGGCTGCCCCTTGCCCCTGATCTTATACTCAATGTAATTTTGATAAAGTAGGTCCATTCTGAGATGAATTAGACCCATCAGGATGGGCCAAAAATGATCCAAGGAATAACCCCCAAAAGATACCAATGGTTGATACACAGTGTTGTGCATGACATGCATGGCACCTTCATGAGATAATTTTAGACATTTGTGAATAATGGAAGTGATTTCGTTCATGGAAGCTATCCAAGGGATGCCCAACTTCACCTTGAATAGGTTGGATTTTGGAATGACATTGAAAGTAGTATCCACATCTCTAGGTCCTACAACAATGGAAAGAGGTATAGAGCCATAGAAAATGAGAGAGAGGTTGTAATGCATTTGTATAGTAGTTTTTGTCTTCTCATATTCCTCCCTATGTAAATAATTTAGCAAAAGAGTCTCTTCTATGATAACATTCACATGACTTGTGGGGTCGACTAGGACTCCTATCACAATGTTTCCATTGAGCTGAGTGGGAATATATAGGGAGATTCTTTGTTATTCATGGGTAAGTCCTGTGAGGTGAAAGTCACATCTAGCGAGACACTCGCAAGTTGGGGGGAGGACTAGGAGTAAATGAGACCACATTTATGTATGTTGAGGTCTTAGGAGAAGCATTAGAAGGATCAATAATTAAGTTCATAGAGTGAGACAGAAACGGGTCCGTATAAATTTGTAACTCACTATTCGCCTTTGCCACTAACTTATTCACATTTTATTTCTTACCATCGAGATGGATGGTACCATTTTCAATGTGGTCTTGTATCTCATGATGTAGGCACATGCAACATTTAGTATCATGCCCATAGACATGATGGTACTAAAAAAATGTATTTACATCATACAAGTCAGGATAACTTGGCTCTCTTAGAGGTCGAGGATCTTCTAGTGTTATAATCTTATAATTGAACAAGTTCTATAGAATAGAATAATAAGATTTAGATAGTTTAGTAAATTGTCTATTGCGCTTGAGGCCTCAATCATTAGTCATAGTGACTACATTTGCAACATATTTTCACTTTCCTAATTTTGATACTATAGATCTTCCTTCAAAATAGGAGCACAAGGAGGATCACTCAAACTGAACAACCATTTGTTGGTATTCCTGCAATGTAGCACACATATGTATGAAAGAAGGATATTTCATCAAGGAAAATTTCTCCTGCCAAGATCGATGTAGGTTTCCCATGAACACCTTTTGTACATTTGAGTCAGGAAACGGGTAAGAGATTTTTGAAAAGAGTTCTTAGTATCACATAATGAAATCAATGATTTTCTTGTTCTCTCCCTACTTACATTGGATGACATCTGAGAAGGGAATCTTGAGACCAATGTTAGCCTATAATTTCTAGAGAAACTAATTGACAAGTTGATCGAATGAGAATATAAAATTTTCAGGCAAGCAATAGTACCATTCAAGTGTTGTATCCTTGAGATATCGAGGGGATATTTTTTCCATTAGAGCATCATGGTGAAATAAATCCATACACATCATATTAAAAGATGACACGTGCATCTGGGGATCTCCTTTACCACCATACTTTTCAAACTTAGGAATTTCCATTCATTGGGGAATGGAGTGTAAAAATTGTCACCGACAAAGGGCTATGCCAAAAGAAGGGATAAAAGAAGGGCTAAGCATAGGCTTGAGACAAATTCGCCAACTGGTTTTGCATTTGACACATATTATACAAGAGATCATTCAAAATAGGGTTAGAAGATGAAACAAGTACTAGTGGAACCTCCACCAAAACCACCTCTAGAGCCACCACCATGACTTCTACCAAAACCACTACCAGGGCCACCAACATGGCCTCCGCCAAAGCCACCACCTTGGCCACCACCAAAGTCACCACCAAAACCACCACCAAAGCCACCACTGGAGCCACCATCGGAGCCACTGCTAGAACCACTAGCTCCCATTCCATCAAAAATTCTACTGTCAAAAGTAGGGTTGCTCCCAAGAGGTAGAAATTCAAATCCTAGAGGTATCTTAATTTATTTGACAATAGGGGTGGATTAGGAGTGGAGATGTTAATGTAAGGGCCTTTTTTAGCCATGCATAATGACATCACAAGCATTGAGACACTAATATGTCTTTCATAGGTGCCATGCTCATGACCCCGGGTGATGCTTGACCAAGGGTTGTAATAAGGGACGTATGCTTGCACTAGATCGATAATGCCACTGAGAAATTCTATTCCTATCTAATATTTTCCTAACATATACCTGATCTCATTCACAACCCTCATGGATCTAGCCATGCTTTGATCTTTCTCTAAGTGATTTGCAAGATTCAATAGCACCTATGTAGAGCCATGAGATTCTCTATAGGAATAGGGATGAATTCTCTTTCATCCAAAGGCGAAGGTGAATGGGAAGCATAAGGTGTAGGGGCATGAGTGGTTTCATTGAAGTAACTCACCTTTTCCACTGACACCATCTCTTGAGAGGCAAGAGCCATGGTTACACTCATAAAGTCCATTCCAAAGTGTGATGTCATGCACTCCTTCTAACTACATACCCAGAGGTTGTAGACTGAGTTGTGAAGCTCATAAAGCTTCAAAAAATGCAAGCTCACAACCTATGCAGACATGAGGAAGAGAACCTCAACATAAAGAAATGTTTATCACAAGGTTCACATTGGGTTCACCAAAATGTAGAGGAGGGGGGCCAAATACTCAGGACACCAAGTCAAAGGAGGGTCTAGAATGATCAACTAGCTTGATCTACCTCATTCTAGGAGTTGTTTAAAGCGAGTTTAATGTTGCAAAAGGGTGAAAAGTAAGGGTGATTGATCTTCAACTATCCTTTTGCAAACCCAGGAGGTTTAGGGAACCAGATGAGCTAATTCCCTAACTAAAACTGAGACCCTAACAACTCTCTACTAGAGGAACCCTACGCAAATGATGGATGACAATTTCATGCACTAGCATCCCAGTCAAGCGTTGGCATCTGTACAAACAAAGAGTATAGAATATAGTTAAAACTTATAGGGAATTAACTACAACCTAGTAAATAGAGGTTTATGTAATGAATGAAAGTGTAAAAGAGCTAAAATGTTGAGAAAGAAAGAAGAATAAATTAACTTGAAAGGATAAGTTGACAAGAGTAAAAAGGTGGTGGAAATATAACTTACAAATGGTCCAGCCTCTCACAAGCTCCACACGAACAAAAAACCTACACATAGTGGAATGGTGAAAAATGTTGGGGCTTGTTGTAGTCAAACCCCCATTTCAGTGTTCCCACCTCCATAGATAGCCATAATAGCCACAAGATAGAAAATGTGATAAAGAAAGTAATGGAAGAAAGTGATACCAAGAAAGAGAAACAACACTATGCTATCAAATCAAATGACAATGCTAAAATAAATGGATATCACCACCCAAGCAAGGTGCCCTCGAGCATGTGAAGAGAGATGCGAGCTTGCAAGCTTGAAGATACAATCATCATCACAATAATAGTAAAATCCAACAAAGTAACACTTTAGAGATTCAACAATAGTGAGAAAATGGAGTGTGTAGAAACAAGCAGAGTGTAGAAGATCAAGAAGAGTGTGTAGAGATTCGTAGAAGTTGAAGTGAATCAATGAAAGATTAATTTTCAAGGAAAAATTGAGGGATGGAAGCCATTTGAAGTTATTCAAGAGGAGCAAGAACATTACAATGTGTCACCAATGGTGAGTGTAACGCCCCTACAAATTCTACAGGTGGGAATCCTACCAGGATGACAACACGCCACGTAGATGTCTGCATGTCATGCTAGTGTCCCCGACAAAAAATCCCTCATTGACACTACAAAATTCACTGATTGGGGGAGAGTGAGTGGATGAAGTGGAAATACATTGTCATATTTGACTTTTTCTAAGGTGACATGATGCAAATGGGGAATTCATGAAGGGTGAAAATTCACTCCATTACAAATAAAAGAGATTAATGGTGTGTTCCATATCCCTAGATTAGTACTAAATTTATTATCTATGAGAAAACTATTAGATGCAAGTGTACACTTAATATTTTATAATGCAAGATGGTTAGAAATGCTATGATAATCACAAGAGGTGTCATATTTGGCACATTGTGTAACCCTGAAGGATATACTATTAAGTGTAATAGTACTTATATAAAAATAATGTATGTGGGTACTTCGTTGTAAATGGTAAGAGTTTCATATTCAATAGATGATCATGGGTTCTAGGTGACCAAGGGTTATTTTTATTTTGATCCAAAATTATCTATAAAGACTACTATGTTATGGCACCAGAGACTTGGCCATATCAGATAAAAAGGTCTAAGGAACTTAAAAAATAAAACTCTTATTGAAGGGTTGACTAATGGGCGGGTGCATGGAGATGGGTAGCCAATTTGTGGCCACTTTTTTTAAATTTTTTTGAAAAGTCATAACATGAGTGCATTATAATGCGCTCACATTATGGCTTGGTGTTCCAAGCCTGAGGCTTGGCCACAACGAGCTCATAACATGAGCGTGTTATAATGCAAGTGCATTATAACACAAGCGCATTATAACACGCTCACATTATGACATGTTAAAACCAAAAAAAAAAGTGAAACACATTCATTCTTGCATTTTGACTGTGTTTTTTCTTGTGCACGTAGCCAAAACCCCCATTTTTTGTGCTCGCATCCTAGGAGGAGGTATTTTTCAAAAATATTCATCAACGGTTGCTATTTCATTGCAAGGATGGTGCCACGATGACAAGGAGGTGTGAGAGGTAAGGATTGTTTTCTTTTTGTTTTGAATTTGTTAGTTGTAGGTTGTATTTGATATTTATTTTTTTGAATTTGCAGGAGATGCAAATCAACTTGAAACCCTCAAAATACTCAACAAGTAGAGCAACCAAATCCTCAACAACAAAATCAACCACAACAACAACCTCTTCCACCAATCACTCAACACCCTCCTGGAACTCAACAAAATTTAATGAGTGAAATTGAGAACAAAAAACAAATTGAAGATTTAATTAGTAGGTTGAGTGATCCAAATGGTTCAACTATGGAAAGAATAACCCTGGCATGTTCATTGAAAGATATGTTAAAAAATGTAGATTTAATTAGCAAACAAATAACTGGATGGCAAGATAGGAGGCAAGCGGTTAGGGCTTATTATGTGGATAAACTATCATATAAAGATGTAAAGGATTTAAACATTACAAAAGGTGACTTATGCTCATTATTCACTGACCCACGCACAAATCAAAATCTTACCCTAAATTTGAAGAGGTTTCCTATTCATTAGTCCCACCACCAACAGATTAGGAACTATTTTTATGATAGGTGGTACATGGTTTTTAATTACCCACTATGCAACAATTATGAAGTCCCACAGTATACCCTTAGGAAACTATACAGTGAGTTCATATTGAATAAAATCCCAAATTATTTTGATATGAGGGACTTCCAGGGGAGAGGTGGATGGTCGGCTCAGGATAGACCCAGTGCATAGTTGGATCCTACTAAGCAAGGGAGACGAGCTCTCGCTAGGCAGCCTCATGATCACGTTGTTATGCCTTCCGTCGTGAAGGAGAGTGTCAACGTAGAGACATTGTAGACAATCAACACTTTGACCCAGAGTGTCATCTAGCATACTAGCCCTATTATATGGCGCCATCCAAGGGAGTCTTCAAGTGGTGGCCTTCAAACCCATGTGTATCAATCTTGCGAGGTGACTTGTTCATATGACCCCACCGATACTTAGGAGGCTACTACGTAGGATCCGTCTATAGCTATGGAGATGGAGAGGGAAGCCAACATTTTTCATGAGGCGTATGGCATTGATACTCAGGTAAAAGTTAGCATGTTCATTGAATTTAATTTATTAAATTTTGATTTTAAAGTGCAAGATTAACTAATTTAGTTTTATGATTTTAATAAAATTGCAAGGTCACAATGTTGAGACTGCATACACCAGCCCTACACCTACTTATTTTTGTAGTACACCTATTAGTGTGGTATGTAACTAGTAAACAATTATAAATTTATTACACGTTAATAACATTGTTTTATGAATGGTATTTTAATATGTGATTTTGGATGTTGAATAGGCTAATATTGGAGGTTTCAAGGGAACACATCCCAGTGCTAGTGGATTGACTCAAACCTACATGTAGGTAATAGAATAAAGATTTTAACTAATGAATTGTAATTAATAGATTTTTGTAGTTTATATTCATATCGTTGATTACATTGCATTGCACATCATTCAAACTCAAAGTGCTATTACTTCACATTCCATAACTAATAACTAGATGTTGATAGATGACAAATTTTCAACTACAATATAGTAGTTTAGAAAGCCAACATAAGCAATGATGCAATTACTTCACATAGCATAAGTAATAAGTCTAGGAGCAACTTCCAATTGTATTTTCTTGTCATGGTATTCCATGAGACCACTTTTTATTGTTCGACATCTTTTCAAATAGTTCACTGCCTTGTCTATGCTATGAATGCTTGGAAGGAATATATGAAAGAATAATAGTAAGCAATAGCATAGACAAGGAAATGAGTTTTTTGAAAAAATGCCTCAAAGAAATGTGGTCTCATGGTGATGTCCATCACCATGAGCCCCAATTTCTTTGAGGAATTTTTTCAAACACCTCACTGCCTTTTCTATACTACCACATTTTCCATATATGTCTACCAAAGCATTTCATCAAATAGTTCATTTCCTCACTGCTATGGCTAAAGCTTAAAAAAGGTGCTTTCCAACAAACTGATGCAATGCAGGGCATTCAAATAACTTAACTTCATCATTCAAAAGGATTCAATCCACTTTGCAACTCAAAAACTCAATTATTCCTTTGTTTTCAAACTTCTACCTAGTCTTCCTACTAGGTCATCCAACCCACTTTTCCTATCAAAACTTTCAATTTTCTCAAACAACCTTGTCAAAAATCCCCAAATCAGGCACCCATCATGGCCTACTTTCACATATCAAAAACTCAATACCAACTCCTTTGGATCATTGATTCCAAACTTGGTCAATTAGGCCTCTTTTTCAAAGAGACACCTCTCAAAACACACAACCAAACCTTGAACCTAGTAAAAATCAAAAGAAAGCCAACAAAACCTTAGATTATTCAAATTTTAGGTCTATGCTCGCTCATTTAGATCCCTTTTCATAAAACCCTTACTTTCTTTGCATTCAACTAAGGATTATTGAAACTCTTTTTCCCTAACCTCTCACAAGATTAAAACCACCTCAATCAGGATTTTTTATGTCTGCACATGCTCATTTTATACTTCTCTTATGCTCCCCTCAAGTCCTTATGACACTTCCTTCATGAACATCTAACTTTTCACTTGTTTTCACCCTTTCTAACTAGGGTTTCATACTCTCTTTCTCACAATTGACCACTCTTGGCCTCTCATGTTTACAAAAATTGTCTAAACACATCTACTTACATAGATCTCATGAAATTCCATTAGGTTCTCTATCCCTTTCTTCAACTGACTCACTCTAGCCTTGCTCAAAGGCACTAGAACTGGTTTTTACAACAGGGCAGCATTGAGAGACTCACCAAATATCCTTCCCAAACCTAATCTCTATCTTCCACACCTACTCTTACATTATTCAAGTCCATTCCACCAAGAAACAATGGGTACAAAAGGTGGAATAACCTATCAAGTCATTTAAGCAATCAAACCACTCAACCCCTATTTTCTAACTGCCTAGAGTAATCAGGCCACCAAAAGCTTGAAACTCAATATCAAATGCTCAAATTAGTTTTAAATTGATGCCAACACCTAACTCTTTCAATTCACACACATGAAAGATTCCCTACCACCTGTATGGAATCATAAATTGGTAGATAATGGAGGAAAACATAGAAAAATAGCAATATAACAGTGATATTTTATTAGTTTTCTCCTTCAATCTCTCCAACAACAACTTACATCAATTGATCATATTATTTTTAAACATTTACCAATCTTTCCAACTTCCTACAATGACTCAATAACCTCTACAACTAATTTGACCCTTGGCATTCCATGCCTTTACACCCTTTTTGCATTTTTACAACATTTGAAATTGACAACTTTGTCAATATTTTGCAAGTTTTCACTTTATGCCTAAATTAACTAAGACTATTACAACCTCCAAAATGGATATTTAAGCCTTATTAAATCATAAAAAAACCTTAACCAATTCACACCCCTAAATTTTCCATGGAGGCATGTGCTTGCAAAGGTGCACCTACACGACAAACTATGGATGCTTGGGAAAAATCTATCAAAGCATAATAGTAAGCAATAGCATAGACAAGGTAGTTAGTAGTTTAAAAAAATTCCTCAAATAAATGTGGTCTCATGGTGATGGAATGCCATTCCATCACCATGAGAGCACATTTCTTTGAGGCATTTCTTCAAACAACTCACCACCTTTTCTATGATACCACATTTTCCATACATGTGTGTGTGTATGAAAATCGAGTGTAAGAATTAAAATCAGTTCAAACACACCAATAGAACATTATAACAAAAACAAAACTATAAAAGGAGTAGAAATGTGCAAACTCAGTATCCTGTTCCTGTTGTCGTCCTATCGTCCTCTATCTTTAGTGTTTTTGTAGATTCCAGCCTTGTGTTCTCAGATTAAGGGCTAGGCTCAACAAACTGTCTTCCTAAAGAACGAGATTTTGCTATGATATGAATGCATGATTAAGCTATGATAATGATTTTAGCTAAGAAACTTGAAATAAGCAAGATGCTATGATAAATGAATACTAAATGAATTAAATGCATAAACTCTACTTAATTGCCTATTTGCCTATTATCAATGTTTGGATTCACACAAGTATTTATAGGGCTTTCTGACTGATTCTGATTGGCTGTCTCGATTGACGATTGTGATAATTCCTGACAGATCAAACGGTTGAAGAAAGATGAAACTGAAGGATAAGATAGAAGAACCCTAGAAACAGATTTTTCTATTTTATTATGAAAGAGGAAAAAGAAGAGAAGATAAGAATAAAAGAAAGATTAAAAGCTGATAAATAATTAATTAAAAAAATCAATTATTTATTTGTGGAGCACATTCAGCTTTTCTCAATTAAATAAAATATTTAATTAAGCTTTTAAAAGCAGAAGAAAACTTGTGGTGAGAAAAGAGCTTTAATCAGTTTTATTGAAAAAAAGAATATCTCATAATTAAATAAAATATTTAATTATGATATGAGAAGATTGCACAATTAGGTTAAAATACCTAATTTTGAATTTAGAAAGAAATCATAAGATATTTTTAATTAAATAAGATCTATTTAATTAAATCACTTTTATGAAATTAATTAAATGAAACATTTAATTAATTAGAAGAAGAATTAAAATAGAAGAAAGGGGAAATATTTAAACTTAATTAAATCAAAAGATTTAATTTGAATTCAAACAGTGATAATTAATTTAAATAAATAGAATGTATTTATTTAATTAATTAAGTGGACGATGAAATAACTAAATAAAAAATAAATTCTATTTAACAGCTAGCTAATAAGATGAATGAACAATACAATTAAAATTAATCAAATTAATCATATGTAGAGGACTTGTAGAAATTAATTAAATAATAAATATTTAATTAATTGCCAGGATTATAGACATGACCATTTTTATGCGTATACATTTTGCCCCTCTTTGAAGTGATGTGTGAAACATATTACTTCAAAGAAAATAATTTTTTTTGCCCCTGATATGTTTTCGATTTTTGATGTCGATGATGCCCCCTCGGGAGATAAATCACGGAAAAAGAAATTGATGAGGAACAGTGATTTAGCTCCTGATAGATAATGTGGTTGATGCCCCAGTGAAAAAGAGGATGAAAAATGGAAAAAATGCCACCACTACCCATCCTGAAAAGACCCTTATAAGGTAAAAGGGGTAAAATGAGGTGTCATTTTCACCCTGCAGCTACAGTGAATTTTGAGCTCTGACAGTGACTTGGCGAAATGGTGATCCCTTTGCACAGACATAGGTTCGAGCGAGCGCGACGGTATCAGAGACCAGCAGCGTATGGACCACCGGTGAGTGATTTGAAACCTCTAAGTTGTTAAATTTTGCATTTGTGATCGATTATGGATTGATTTCCAGTCGGACTGCAATTTTTTGGAACGTTTTAGCGCATATAGGTAGAGTTTTAGCGCATTCGACAAATAGTTTAGCGCATCTAGGGTTTTCCGTAGCGCATTTAGGCACATGTCAAAAACTGATCTTTTAGCGCACCCGACAGATAAAGTTGTGCATATAGGTCAAAGCAGGCTAGGTCGGAGATTTAGCGCATCTAGGGCACAGAACGACGCTTTTAGGATTTGGTCAAAAAATGCTAGAGTTGCGCATTTGATAGATAGAATAGCCGC
>VDFB02358134.1:52609290-52636849 GCA_007258455.2 Sequoia sempervirens
AGGAGTATAAAGGTTTCCTCATTAGGCTAACTAGGCCTAATTTACAAAGGAATATAGCTTTAAACATTCAACAACCCCCTAAACTTGTTGGGGAAACAATTCTCATGTATCCAAACCCTCAAATCCATAATTTGTCTCAGAAGAAACTCACTCCACCATGCCAAACCACAAAACCCTTATTTTATGCTAGTATGAGGAGGGTTTATTGAAAGGAATGGTTCCACACCTTACCAGAACATTCCACCACCTCAGACCTTCTTAAAATCACCTGCACAAACTCAAAAGACAATCACCCAACCTCTACATACAATATTTTATCAAACCCTAGGGTAAAACCTCATTTTTCATGCCCTTTTCCATCAAAATCTATAGGGGCAGCAACACAAACCCCATAAAACTTATTACCTTTCACTAAATAAGAAACTTAACATAAAAATGGGTTTCTAACTATGTATTGGGTCTATGGAAACAAAAAGAGATTGAAAAAGAGAACATAATCACCTTGTACAAAACTGTACAGTTCAAGGAAACATCATATTTCTGGTAAAAATATAGAAAAATGCAAGGAAAAAATGAATTTTATTGATCTTATTCTAATTACATGGTACATTTATGCTAAGAATGGTCCTCTTTTGCACCTAAACATGCAGAATCGCTCCAAGCTACGTTCAACTAGCTCGATCCCTTAAGGGTCCAAAGTGTAAAAGGACAACAATCTTTGATGGTGTATTACTCAGAAACCATGGTGCTTATGAAATCTCTGTCTGAGCCTATGAGATCATGTTGGGCCCCTCTACAATAACCTCTCTCAATTTTTGTTATCTCGGAGTGGTTTTCTTGTGGTGTCCAGTTTTAACTTGATGAAAAAGTGTCAAATGCAAGCAATGCAAAGTAGTGCAACTTTCATTCTACAAATCGTGTCACCAAAAGGACTGTTCCAATGCATCCAAATAGGTATGTTTACACTATTCGTGGTCCTCTTTCACACCCAAACACGCGGAGTTGCTCCGAGCTATGTTCAACCAGATCGATCTCTTAAGAGTCAAAAGTGCAAAATGGTTGCAAACTTTAGCATACTGTTACTCGAATACCATGATGCTTAGAAACTTCTCATCTAATCCTATGGGATCATGTTTGTCCCCTCTACAAAAACCTCTCTCAATTTTTATTATCTTGGAGTGGTTTTCCTGTGGTGGCAGATTTTCACTTGGGAAAAAAGTTGTCAATTGCAAGTAGTAGAAAGTTGCAAAGTGGTGAAACTTTCATTTTGCAACTAGTGTGATAAAAAAGACTACTCCAACACATTTGAATATGTTCATTTACACTATGAATGGTCCTCTTTTGCACCCAAACACGTAGAGTCGCTTCAAGCTACATTCAACCAGATTGATCCCTTAAGAGTCCAAAGTGCAAAATGGTTGCAAACTTCAACATGTTGTTACTCGGATACCATGATGCTTATAAAATTCTCATCTAATCCTATGAGATCATGTTGGGCCCCTCTACAAAAACCTCTCTTGGTTTTCGCTATCTCAGAGTGGTTTTCCTGTGGTGGCGGATTTTCACTTGGAGAAAAAGTTGTCAAATGCAAGTAGTTGAAAGTTGCAAAGTGGTGCAACTTTTGTTCTACAACTCATGTGACCAAATGGACTATTCCAACACGTCTGAATTGGTACATTTATGCTAGGCATGGTCCTCTTTCGCACCCACATACGTGGAATCGCTTTGAGCTATATTCAACTAGATTGATCCCTTAAGAGTCCAAAGTGCAAAATGGCTGCAAAGTTCAGCATGTTGTTACTCAGATACATGATGCTTAGAAACTTCTCATCTAATCCTATGGGATGATGTTGGACCCCTCTACAAAAACCTCTCTTGGTTTTCACTATCTCAGTGGTTTTTCTGTTGTGGAAGATTTTGACTTGGAGAAAAAGTTGTCAAATGCAAGTAGTTGAAAGTTGCAAAGTGGTGCAACTTTTGTTCTGCAACTCATATGACCAAATAGATTGTTCCAATGCATTTGAATAGGTATATTTCTGCTAGGCATGGTCCTCTTTCACACCCAAACATGCAGAATCGCTCTGAGCTACGTTCAACCAGATCAATCCCTTAAGAGTCCAAAGTGCAAAATGGCTAGAAACTTCAACATGTTGTTACTCGGATACCATGAAACTTAGAAAATTCTCGTATGATCCTATGGTATTGCATTGGACCTCTCTACAAAAATATCTCTCAGTTTTTGCTATCTCAGAGTGGTTTTCCCGTGGTGGTGGATTTTCACTTGGGGAAAAATTTGTCAAATGCAAGTAGTTGAAAGTTGCAAAATGGTGCAACTTTCGTTCTACAACTCGTGTGACTAAATGGATTGTTCCAATGCATCTAACTAGGTATGTTTATGCTAGGAATGGTCCTCTTTCACAGCGAAATACACATAATCACTTTGAGCTATGTTCAAAACTTCTCGTCTAATCCTATGGGATCGTGTTGGACCCCTCTACAAAAACCTCTCTCTATTTTTTGCTATCTCTGAGTGGTTTTCCTATTGTGGAAATTTTTCACTTGGAGAAAAAGTTGTCAAACACAAGTAGTTGAAAGTTGCAAAGTGGTGCAACTTTCGTTCTACAACTCGTATGACCAAACAGATTATTTGAACACATCTGAATGGGTATGTTTACACTAGGCATGGTCCTCTTTCACACCCAAACAAATGGAATCGCTTTAAGCTACGTTCGATCGGCTTGATCCCTTAAGGGTCCAAACTGCAAAAGGGAAGAAAAATTTGATGGGCTATTACTCATAAACTATGATGCTTATGAACTCTCTTTCTGAGTCTACACAATTGTGTTGGGCCCCTCTATAATAACCTCTCAATTTTTGTTATCTTAGATTCATTTTCCTGTGGTGCCCAGTTTTCACTTGATGGAAAAAGTGATAAATGGAAGCAATGTAAAGTTGCAAAGTGGTGCAACTTTTGTTTTGCAATTTTTGTGACCAAACAAACTACTCCAACATGTCCCAATAGGTAGGTTTATGCTAGGCATGGTCCTCTTTTGCACCCAAACATGCAAAATTGCTCTGAGCTATGTTCAATCGGCTTGATCCCTTATGATGTCATGCAAAACAATCAAAAAGAGAAACATACACACGACGGTTAACAAGTTCGAGTATTCCACAAAAAATAACATATGATCATTGGTGCAGAGCACCTTATTCCTCCATTTGATGAAGAAGGTCTAGTTCAATGGTTTTAGTCATTATAATGTCAAATAAGGCCATGATAGACCATTTTGTAATCTTGCTTTTAGTTTTGAGTTAGTGTGGGTCATTTGAGTCAATTATGTAAGTATAATAGGGAGTATGAATAAAAAAATAGCATTGGTAAAGGCATTGGAAGAGATTACTAACATTGCCCCTATTGAAAATTTAGAATTTAGGCCTTAAAAGCAAGGCTAGAAGAGGTGAAAAGAAGAAATTGCTTGAGAATAAGTTAGAATAGGTTAGAAATAGGGTGAGGTTGTGGAGTTTGATTTGTTCAAATGGTCTGCAAGGACAAGGGAGGTCAAAATTATGTTATGGCATGATGCCCTAGTTGGGAAAAGAGGGGTTTTGAATGAAAAAAATGGTTTGAGGGAGTAAAAGAGGGTAAACTCAAGGGGCAACATAATTTGGTGGTCAATTAATTTTTTGCAAGTAGAATGAAGAGTGTTGGAAGAGGTTTTGAGGTTGTATGATGTTTGGATATGGGGTTTTCAATAAACCCTAGTGAAATTTGAGAAAAGTGAGGGTTTAGAGGATAGTGGGGTTAGAGGGCCAATCACGCCCTAAAAATTATGGATTTTGTGGATTTGTAGACTAGAAAATGCTGCCAATGGTGTTTTGCAATTGGAAGAATTATTGAGAGGGTGTTGCTTTGTAAAATAGACCTATTTGGGGGTCTAGGAGAATGTTGAGTCCATTTCTTATTTGTATTATAAATTATAACTTTCTTTCTCCCAAGTCCATTTCGTATACAAGAAATAATATTGCAAAAGGTTGACATATAAATCTTTTGATGTGTTTATATGGTGATGCATCAAGAACATAACAATTCATTTTGCACTATGAGGATTATGTTGTGAAAATGTTTAAAGACTATTGAAGATAAATGTTTGTATGATAATGTGTCAAGAAGTTAACTACTTCATCTACTATAAATATTATGTTTTGCAAGTGTTGTGAAGATTCTATATCATTTGCTTAATAGAGTTGTTCAAATCAAAGGACTAAATATATTGGAATCTTTTTATGAATCATTTCATGGAATACCAATTGAAAACTTGGTTTTTGCTTTTAGATAAATTTGTTTAGCATCAATCAATTAATATTCAAGACAAACAATGAAGGACAACAATGATCAATGCTAGGGATAACCAATTAATAAGTATACATGTGAATAAGTCAAGCATGTACATGTGAATAAGGGAAGCACAAATACTCAAAAACATGTAAGCCTTGAAGTATACACATGAATACATAGTATACACAAATTAATACTAATTATATGCATGAATACAAGGTATATGCATGAAAATATGTAAGTCGCGAAGTATACATTAGAACACATGTAAGTCACTAATTATACATGTAAGTTGTAAAGTATACACTTGAATACACATAACTCATATCTATTGAACCATGAATTTAGAATGCAAATATGGACACCATTGATAAAAAAAATATTTGTATTAACCAAATAGCCATGTAAGCATACATCAATATATGTCGATATAAGTATGAAATATAGGTACAAAATAGCCATATAGGCTTACGAGAATGTCATATAGGCATACAATGTCAAATATATCCAATACAAAATATGTACAGAATTTCCATGTAGGCATACAACAAAGGGCTTTGGAATCAAAATTCATTGCTCTCCATACTCTCGAAATAAACTCTTTCCTTTTGCTTGTCGATTGGATTGCGATACATCTATCACTCATTTTTATTGTGCTCGAGGAGTGCTCCTACTATTCCTCCTAGTGTTTAGTTCTTGGTGAAGTTTTATTTGTTACAAGAAGAAGTAAAGACATTAGTATATAGAAATTACATTATAAAAAATAATATATTTAACAAAATAATCACTTATCGCCATCTGATGATCACTCTCCATGAGGGAAATATTCGCATGCCCAGGCTGAGGCATGTTGAAGCCTTGTATAAACCATCCAAATAGAAATTAAACTACAAATCAATAATGGTTTGATTTTTCACTAACTAACATCTATAACAATGAATGTAAATTGAAATTTAGTAATTTTCCTCATACCTCCCCTATCAGATCCATCGAGGATTGTTTAGCAGATGAAACACCGATCTCCATTGCCCTCATCACATTCAGAGGTGTTTCCACTTGCAACATCTGAAAATTAAACAACAAATTATTCAATCACAAAAACTACAATAGTGATCCATGTTATGACTTATAATGTATGAGATAATGAACAAAATTTTGAGTACTTATTAAACTATATATTTGACTATCATGCTTACTATTTTCCCTATCCATATCTTGTTCGAAAGGATGTGTTTTTAGGCTTTTACCCATAGCAGGAAGATGGTGAACCATTTGATCAAATACTTTTGTATACATGTACAATAACTATGGTGGCATAGAGAAGGTAGTGAACTATTTGAAAAAATGCCTCAAAGAAATGGAGTCTCATGGTGATGGAATGCCATTACAAAAAAATGCATGTCATGGCATTCCATCACCATAAGACCACATTTCTTTTAGGAATTTTTTTAGACAGTTCATTTCCTTCTCTATGGTATTATTGCTTACTATTATGATTTGATAGAAAATTTTCCAGGCATCCATAGTTTGTTGGAAAGCACCTATTTTAGGATTTTAGCCATAGCAACAAGGAAGTGAATAGTTTGATAAAATTCTTTGGTACACATGTATGGAAAATGTGGTATCATAGAAAAGGTGGTGAGTTGTTTAAAGAAATGCCTCAAAGAAATGTGCTCTCATGGTGATGGAATGGCATTCCATCACCATGAGACCACATTTATTTGAGGCATTTTTTCAAACTACTAACTGCCTTGTCTATGCTATTGCTTACTATTATGCTTTGATAGATTTTTCCCAAGCATCCATAGTTTGTCGTGTAGGTGCACCTTTGCAAGCACATGCCTCCATGGAAAATTTAGTGGTGTGAATTGGTTAAGGTGTTTTTATGATTTAATAAGGCTTAAATAGCCATTTTGGAGGTTGTAATAGTCTTAGTTAATTTAGGCATAAAGTTAAAACTTGCAAAATATTGACAAAGTTGTCAATTTCAAATGTTGTAAAAATGCAAAAAGGGTGTAAAGGCATGGAATGCCAAGGGTCAAATTAGTTGTAGAGGTTATTGAGTCATTGTAGGAAGTTGGAAATATTGGTAAATGTTTAAAAATAATATGATCCATTGATGTAAGTTGTTGTTGGAGAGATTGAAGGAGAAAACTAATAAAATATCACTGTTATACTGTTATTTTTCTATGTTTTCCTCCATTATCTACCAGTTTATGATTCCATACAGGTGGTAGGGAATCTTTCATGTGTGTGAATTGAAAGAGTTAGGTGTTGGAATCAATTTAAAACTAATTTGAGCATTTGATATTGAGTTTCAAGCTTTTGGTGGCCTGATTACTCTAGGCAGTTAGAAAATAGGGGTTGAGTGGTTTGATTGCTTAAATGATTTGATAGGTTATTCCACCTTTTGTACCCATTGTTTCTTGGTGGAATGGACTTGAATAATGTAGGAGTAGGTGTGGAAGATAGAGATTAGGTTTGGGAAGGATATTTGGTGAGTTTCTCAATGCTGCCTTGTTGTAAAAACCAGTTCTAGTGCCTTTGAGCAAGGCTAGAGTGAGTCAGTTGAAGAAAGGGATAGAGAACCTAATGGAATTTCATGAGATCTATGTAAGTAGATGTGTTTAGACAATTTTTGTAAACATGAGAGGCCAAGAGTGGTCAATTGTGAGAAAGAGAGTATGAAACCCTAGTTAGAAAGGGTGAAAACAAGTGAAAAGTTAGATGTTCATGAAGGAAGTGTCATAAGGACTTGAGGGAAGCATAAGAGAAGTATAAAATGAGCATGTACAGACATAAAAAATCCTGATTGAGGTGGTTTTAATCTTGTGAGAGGTTAGGGAAAAAGAGTTTCAATAATCCTTAGTTGAATGCAAAGAAAGTAAGGGTTTTATGAAAAGGGATCTAAATGAGCGAGCAGAGACCTAAAAGTTGAATAATCTAAGGTTTTGTTGGATTTCTTTTGATTTTTACTGGGTTCAAGGTTTGGTTGTGTGTTTTGAGAGGTGTCTCTTTGAAAAAGAGGCCTAATTGACCAAGTTTGGAATCAATGTTCCAAAGGAGTTGGTATTGAGTTTTTGATATGTGAAAGTAGGCCATGATGGGTGCCTGATTTGGGGATTTGTTGACAAGGTTGTTTGAGAAAATTGAAAGTTTTGATAGGAAAAGTGGGCTGGATGACCTAGTAGGAAGACTAGGTAGAAGTTTGAAAACAAAGGAATAATTGAGTTTTTGAGTTGCAAAGTGGCTTGAATCCTTTTGAATGATGAAGTCAAGTTATTTGAATGCCCTGCATTGCATCAGTTTGTTGGAAAGCGCCTTTTTTAAGCTTTAGCCATAGTAGTGAGGAAATGAACTATTTGATAAAATGCTTTGGTAGACATGTATGGAAAATGTGGTAGTATAGAAAAGGCAGTGAGGTGTTTGAAAAAATTCCTCAAAGAAATTGGGTCTCATGGTGATGGACATCACCATGAGACCACATTTCTTTGAGGCATTTTTTCAAAAAACTCATTTCCTTGTCTATGCTATTGCTTACTATTATTCTTTCATATATTCCTTCCAAGCATCCATAGCATAGACAAGGCAGTGAACTATTTGAAAAGATGTCGAGCAATAAAAAGTGGCCTCATGGAATACCATGACAAGAAAATACAATTGGAAGTTGCTCCTAGACTTATTACTTATGCTATGTGAAGTAATTGCATCATTGCTTATGTTGGATTTCTAAACTACTATATTGTAGTTGAAATTTTGTCATCTATCAACATCTAGTTATTAGTTATGGAATGTGAAGTAATAGCACTTTGAGTTTGAATGATGTGCAATGCAATGTAATCAACGATATGAATATAAACTACAAAAATCTATTAATTACAATTCATTAGTTAAAATCTTTATTCTATTACCTACATGTAGGTTTGAGTCAATCCACTAGCACTGGGATGTGTTCCCTTGAAACCTCCAATATTAGCCTATTCAACATCCAAAATCACATATTAAAATACCATTAATAAAATAATGTTATTAACGTGTAATAAATTTATAATTGTTTACTAGTTACATACCACACTAATAGGTGTACTACAAAAATAAGTAGGTGTAGGGCTGGTGTATGCAGTCTCAACATTGTGACCTTGCAATTTTATTAAAATCATAAAAATAAATTAGTTAATCTTGCACTTTAAAATCAAAATTTAATAAATTAAATTCAATGAACATGCTAACTTTTACCTAAGTATCAATGCCATATGCCTCATGAAAAATGTCGGCTTCCCTCTCCATCTCCATAGCTATAGATGGATCCTGCGTAGTAGCCTCCTGAGTGTCGGTGGGGTCATATGAACAAGTCACCTCGCCAGGGTCATTCTTTCCATAGTTGAACCATTTGGATCACTCAACCTACTGATTAAATCTTCAATTTGTTTTTTGTTCTCAATTTCACTCATTAAATTTTGTTGAGTTCCAGGAGGGTGTTGAGTGATTGGTGGAAGAGGTTGTTGTTGTGGTTGATTTTGTTGTTGAGGATTTGGTTGCTCTACTTGTTGAGTATTTTGAGGGTTTGCAAGTTGATTTTCATCTCCTACAAATTCAAAAAAATAAATATCAAATACAACCTACAACTAACAAATTCAAAACAAAAAGAAAACAATCCTTACCTCTCACACCTCCTTGTCATCGTGGCACCATCCTTGCGATGAAATAGCAACCGTTGATGAATATTTTTGAAAAATACCTCCTCCTAGGATGCAAGCACAAAAACTGGGGGTTTTGGCTACGTGCACAAGAAAAAACACAGTCAAAATGCAAGAATGAATGTGTTTCACTTTTTTTTTGGTTTTAACATGTCATAATGTGAGCGCGTTATAATGCGCTTGTGTTATAACGCACTTGCATTATAACACGCTCATGTTATGAGCTCGTTGTGGCCAAGCCTCAGGCTTGGAACACCAAGCCATAATGTGAGCGCATTATAATGCACTCATGTTATGACTTTTCAAAACTTTTTTAAAAAAGTGGCCACAAATTGGCTACCCATCTCCATGCACCCGCCCATTAGTCAACCCTTCAATAAGAGTTTTATTTTTTAAGGTCCTTAGACCTTTTTATCTGATATGGCCAAGTCTCTGGTGCCATAACATAGTAGTCTTTATAGATAATTTTGGATCAAAAGAAAAATAACCCTTGGTCACCTAGAACCCATGATCATCTATTGAATATGAAACTCTTACCATTTACAACGAAGTACCCACATACGTTATTTTTATATAAGTACTATTACACTTAATAGTATATCCTTCAGGGTTACACAATGTGCCAAATATGACACCTCTTGTGATTATCATATCATTTCTAACCATCTTGCATTATAAAATATTAAGTGTACACTTGCATCTAATAGTTTTCTCATAGATAATAATTTAGTACTAATCTAGGGATATGGAACACACCATTAATCTCTTTTATTTGTAATGGAGTGAATTTTCACCCTTCATGAATTCCCCATTTGCATCCTGTCACCTTAGAAAAAGTCAAATATGACAATGTATTTCCACTTCATCCACTCACTCTCCCCCAATCAGTGACTTTTGTAGTGTCGATGAGGGATTTTTTGTCGGGGACACTAGCACGACATGCAGACATCTACGTGGCGTGTTGTCATCCTAGTAGGATTCCCACCTCTAGAATTTGTAGGGGCGTTACACTCACCATTGGTGACACATTGTAATGTTCTTGCTCCTCTTGAATAACTTCAAATGGCTTCCATCCCTCAATTTTTCCTTGAAAATTAATCTTTCATTGATTCACTTCAACTTCTACGAATCTCTACACACTCTTCTTGATCTTCTACACTCTGCTTGTTGCTACACACTCCATTTTCTCACTATTGTTGAATCTCTAAAGTGTTGCTTTGTTGGATTTTACTGTTGTTGTGATGATGATTGTATATTCAAGCTTGCGAGCTCGCATCTCTCTTCACGTGCTCGAGGGCACCTTGCTTGGGAGGTGATATCCATTTATTTCAGCATTGTCATTTGATTTGATAGCATAGTGTTGTTTCTCTTTCTTGGTATCACTTTCTTCCATTACTTTCTTTATCACATTTTATATCTTGTGGCTATTATGGCTATCTATGGAGGTGGGAACACTGAAATGGGGGTTTGACTACAACAAGCCCCAACATTTTTCACCATTCCACTATGTGTAGTTTTTTGTTCGTGTGGAGCTTGCGAGAGGCTAGACCATTTGTAAGTTATATTTCCACCACCTTTTTACTCTTGTCAACTTATCCTTTCAAGTTAATTTATTCTTCTTTCTTTCTCAACATTTTAGCTCTTTTACAATTTCATTCATTACATCAACCTCTATTTACTAGGTTGTAGTTAATTCCCTATAAGTTTTAACTATATTCTATACTCTTTGTTTGTACAGATGCCAACGCTTGACTGGGATGCTAGTGCATGACATTGTCATCCATCGTTTGCGTAGGGTTCCTCTAGTAGAGAGTTGTTAGGGTCTTAGTTTTAGTTAGGGAATTAGCTCATTTGGTTCCCTAAACCTCCTGGGTTTGCAAAAGGATAGTTGAAGATCAATCACCCTTCCTTTTCACCCTTTTGCAACATTAAACTCGCTTTAAACAACTCCTAGAATGAGGTAGATCAAGCTAGCTGATCTTTCTACACCCTCCTTTGACTTGGTGTCCTGAGTATTTAGCCCCCCTCCTCTACATTTTGGTGAACCCAACGTGAACCTTGTGATAAACATTTCTTTATGTTGAGGTTCTCTTCCTCATGTCTACATAGGTTGTGAGCTTGCATTTTTTGAAGCTTTATGAGCTTCACAACTCAGTCTACAACCTCTAGGTATGTAGTTAGAAGGAGTGCATGACATCACACTTTGGAATGGACTTTATGAGCGTAACCATGGCTCTTGCCTCTCAAGAGATGGTGTCAGTGGAAAAGGTGAGTTACTTCAATGAAACCACTCATGCCCCTACACCTTCTGCTTCCCATTCACCTTCGCCTTTGGATGAAAGAGAAGTCATCCCTATTCCTATAGAGAATCTCATGGCTCTACATAGGGGCTATTGAATCTTGCAAATCACTTAGAGAAAGATCAAAGCATGGCTAGACCCATGAGGGTTGTGAATGAGATCAGGTATATGTTAGGAAAAGATTAGATAGGAATAGAATTTCTTAGTGGCATTATTGATCTAGTGCAAGCATACGTCCCTTATTACAACCCTTGGTCAAGCATCACCTGGGGTCATGAGCATGACACCTATGAAAGACATATTAGTGTCTCAATGCTTGTGATGTCATTATGCATGGCTAAAATAGGCCCTTACATTAACATCTCCACTCCTAATCCACCCCTATTGTCAAATAAATTAAGATACCTCTAGGATTTGAATTTCTACCTCCTAGGAGCAACCCTACTTTTGACAGTAGAATTTTTGATGGAATGGGAGCTAGTGGTTCTAGCAGTGGCTCCGATGGTGGCTCCAGTGGTGGCTTTGGTGGTGGTTTTGGTGGTGACTTTGGTGGTGGCCAAGGTGGTGGCTTTGGCGGAGGCCACGCTGGTGGCCCTGGTAGTGGTTTTGTTAGAAGTCATGGTGGTGGCTCTAGAGGTGGTTTTGGAGGTGGTTTTGGTGGTGGTGGTTTTGGTGGAGGTTCCACTAGTACTTGTTTCATCTTCTAACCCTATTTTGAATGATCTCTTGTAGAATATGTGTCAAATGCAAAACCAGTTGGAGAATTTGTCTCAGGCCTATGCTTAGCCCTTCTTTTATCCCTTCTTTTGGCATAGCCCTTTGTCGGTGACAATTTTTTACACTCCATTCCCCAAAGAATGGAAATTCCTAAGTTTGAAAAGTATGGTGGTAAAGGAGATCCCCAGATGCACGTGTCATCTTTTAATATGATGTGTATGGATTTATTTCACCATGATGCTCTAATGGAAAAAATATCCCCTCGATATCTCAAGGATACAACACTTGAATGGTACTGTTGCTTGCTTGACAATTCTATATTCTCATTCGATCAACTTGTCAATCAGTTTCTTTGGAAATTCTAGGCTAACATTGGTCTCAAGATTCCCTTCTCAGATGTCATCCAATGTAAGTAGGGAGAGCACAAGAAAATCATTGATTTCATTACATGATACTAAGAACTCTTTTCAAAAATCTCTTACCCGTTGCCTGACTCAAATGTACAAAAGGTGTTCATGGGAAACCTACATCGATCTTGGCAGGAGAAATTTTCCTTGATGAAATATCCTTCTTTCATACATATGTGTGCTACATTGTAGGAGTACCAACAAATGGTTGTTCAGTTTGAGTGATCCTCCTTGTGCTCCTATTTTGAAGGAAGATCTATAGTATCAAAATTAGGAAAGTGAAAATATGTTGCAAATGTAGTCACTATGACTAATGATTGAGGCCTCAAGCACAATAGACAATTTACTAAACTATCTAAATCTTATTATTCTATTCTATAAAACTTGTTCAATTATAAGATTATAACACTAGAAGATCCTCGACCTCTAAGAGAGACAAGTTATCCTGACTTGTATGATGTAAATACATTTTTTTAGTACCATCATGTCTATGGGCATGATACTAAATGTTGCATGTGCCTACATCATGAGATACAAGACCACATTGAAAATGGTACCATCCATCTCGATGGTAAGAAATAAAATGTGAATAAGTTAGTGGAAAAGGTGAATAGTGAGTTACAAATTTATACGGACCCGTTTCTGTCTCACTCTATGAACTTAATTATTGATCCTTCTAATGCTTCTCCTAAGACCTCGACATACATAAATGTGGTCTCATTTACTCCTAGTCCTCCCCCCAACTTGCGAGTGTCTCGCTAGATGTGACTTTCACCTCACAGGACTTACCCATGAATAACAAAGAATCTCCCTATATATTCCCACTCAGCTCAATGGAAACATTGTGATAGGAGTCCTAGTCGACCCCTTAAGTCATGTGAATGTTATCATAGAAGAGACTCTTTTGCTAAATTATTTACATAGGGAGGAATATGAGAAGACAAAAACTACTATACAAATGCATTACAACCTCTCTCTCATTTTGTATGGCTCTATACGTCTTTCCATTGTAGTAGGACCTAGAGATGTGGATACTACTTTCAATGTCATTCCAAAATACAACCTATTCAAGGTGAAGTTGGGCATCCCTTGGATAGCTTCCATGAACGAAATCACTTCCATTATTCACAAATGTCTAAAATTATCTCATGAAGGTGCCATGCATGTCATGCACAACACTGTGTATCAACCATTGGTATCTTTTGGGGGTTATTCCTTGGATCATTTTTGGCCCATCCTGATGGGTCTAATTCATCTCAGAATGGACCTACTTTATCAAAATTACATTGAGTATAAGATCAGGGGCAAGGGGCAGCCAAAAATAAATCACCTTGTAACATAGCAGCAAGTTGTCTCTTCCTCTCAAAAGGGGAAGGGGAAGCCTACCCATGCTCAAGGCCCCTCTAGTTCTTCCTTCGCTATCCCACCCACTACTTCCTCTCAACCTCCTACAACACCATTATCTTTTTCTCCTATATGTTTTCTAGGGAGTCTGATGGTTTTCACTTGGTAGAAGCCCAAGCATTCAGTGTTTGAACTTCCTATCTTACCTACAGTTCCTTGAACCACTTTGTATGGTAAGGGGAAGGGTCTCCATGGAGATTTTGTTATGCCTTTGCCTCCATGGCCTCGTACTACTCCTACCTCTAAGGTAGTGAATGGGAGGAGTCCCACTGCTAAGGCACTTGACCCTTCTCCTCTCACTGTCATTGCATCCTCTTCTCCATCTCTTCCTCCTGTTCCCATCTAGGAGTCACTCCCTCTGCTAGTAATAGTTATGATGGATACTTTAATGGCCAAATAGGAGTTTTCCATCCCTTCTCCAGTTGCACCCTCTAGCTCCTAGAGCCATAGAAAACACCTTGCATGTGAGCACAAGCACTAGAGGAAGGATTTGGTCGTTGAGAAGGTCACCTTGCAGAAGAAGGAAGGGGAACCAATAGCTCTTGCTTTGGCATCTTTTGTTGTCTCCTCCCCTTTTGCCCCTTCTGCTTTAGTTCCCTTTGCCTCAATATTGCTTCTAGCTCCCGCTAGAAGCATGAATGATCCTTAATGATCCTCACCCAAAGAGAGTGCAGGTATTCATTTCTTTGTCAGTTGAGCCTCCCCTTTTGATGTTCCTTCTATACATCCCACCCTTTTCTAAACCTATGGACATGTCAAATACCTTGCTGGTGTTCATTGTATTTTTATCATCTTCCTATCACCCTCTGCTTCATTCATGGGGATCTTGCATCCCAGATGAAGTGAAAAATGGAGGATGACCCTACTTGCAATGGGGGTCAAAATAAGGGTTTTCCTTCTTTGGAGGGTGGTTAGGCATTGGCATGTCATCCTAGTGATGGAGGAAGCCCTAACATCCTTAGAGTGACACTACTCTCAAGTCTTTCGATGAGCCTAGTAGTGGATCTCGAGCACTTACCCCATCACATTATGAGTTCATGCATGTGACTCTTGTATAGTGCATGTTCAACTCTAAAGATGATTTCCTAACCTTATTGATGATTTTTATGAGATTTTTGAAAATCACCTCACAAGAACTAAGTGGAGAATACCTTGAGGGGACTTCTTCTTTGGATCTTGTGTCAAGAGGGTGAAAGGGTACCCCCCTTAATATTCCACCCTTGCAAGATTGCCTACCCTCCCCTTTTAGTGATCTAGACTAGGAGAACAATGACCTCTTGGTTGACGAGGACTAGGGGGTGCCTATTCTTTATCTATAGATTAGATTGTGTGAGTGTATTGTATTCCCTTGTGTTTGTTTTATATGTTCCTGGATAACCCTTGTCATCGTTGTAGGTGCTTGGATATAATAGTTCTTTTTTGTTGTAAAACCTCTTCTATTTATCACATCATTCTTCTATTTGGTGTGCTTTTATTTTTGATAATTGGGGATGATGCAAAGTGTTGGGGCATTTAGGCCTCCCTTCCATCTTGATCCAATTTTTTTTATTTTTGTTTTGTTTTCACATACCTTCTTCATATGGTCTGATATAGTATTGTAGACACTTAAAAATGTCCTAAATGGTATTACACACTTAAATTCGATATATTAACATCAATTCATCTTGAAATCCATCTTATTTTTTCCTATTTGATTAAATTAGCCTAGCTATTTAATAAAATTCCTAATTTTTCACCTATTAATCTAATTGACCTAATTGGGCTAATTCACCCCTTCTCACACTAACATTTCATCTTGTTTAGTTAAATAATATAAATTATTTAATTTAAACCCTAGGTCCTCTTATTTAATTAAATAACCCTAAACTATTTAATTAAATATCATTTTGCAT
Organism: Sequoia sempervirens; assembly: GCA_007258455.2. Lineage (NCBI taxonomy): Eukaryota > Viridiplantae > Streptophyta > Pinopsida > Cupressales > Cupressaceae > Sequoia > Sequoia sempervirens. Next base: position 52,625,044 of record VDFB02358134.1, read on the forward strand.
TCCCCTTTTCATTAAATAAATCAATAATTTAATGTATATCTTATTATTCTCCATCTTGCACATTTAAATTTATTTTTAATTAACTAAATTGCTAATTATCTTCACCTTACCACTTGCAAGAGAATATTCTTGAAATATTCCTCCTTTGTACATTCCTCTAAAAGAGAATATTCCTATGGAATATCCTCTTTTGTGCACTCATTCCTCCAAAATATCTCATAACCTCTCCCTAATTCTTAGGAAGTGTGTTTATCTTTTTGGTAAATATAACCTGGTTATAGGCTCTAGGAACCAAAGAATCAAAGCAGTGGGTCAAGGAAAAGATAAAAAGATACAATGTAGACATCACCGCAACATAGCAGCCAACCAAACTAACACCACCCAAAGCATTCCAACAGAGGAAAGAACCCCAATGAAGGCAGAGAAGAAAAAGCATGAATCCTCGACTATGAAGGCACAAACCCACTATGTATCAGGGGGATGGGCCTTAATATCCATCTACAATAGCTTATAAAAACACTAGGAAACTGACTCCACCAAACTTGATCTGCCTCCCTAGTTTTGGCCACAAGGTTAACACCAAAATTGGTTGTCTAATCTGCAACTTGGTTTCTTGATCTTTTGATGTGAGTAAATAAAATCTCATCGAAGTCATGCTTGGCAGAGATCACTACTTCCACAATGGCATTAATCCTCCAATTCTTCGACTTCTTAGCTTGAATAGTGTTAATTACTAACTTGGAATCCCCTTCCACCAATAGTCGCTTCCATCCTTTGTTCCTGGTGAGAGAGATGCCACACCAAAGAGCCCACACTTCAACCAAGTTATTGTTCAAGTAGCCACAATTAGAAGCAAAGAGGCCCAATGGTTGACCCTTCACATCCCTGAAGACACTACCACTTCTCACCTTTCCAGGATTACCCTTAGCTGCACCATCAAAATTACATTTAATCCATGCATCCTTCAGAGCCACCCAACCCACCTTGGTCACCTCCTTCCCCCCATGTGATTTCTAGCCCCCAACCATCTAAATCTAGGACAAGAATTAGTCCAATGCAACTCCTCATCAGCTAAAAAAATAAATCACTTTCTATGCACCTCCCCTAATTCATCCAAGGAACATTCCACCATATCCCAAACTATGACCGCCACCTTCTCCTATTGCGCTCAAGCCAAATATTCCATATGATCAAAGCTGAGGCAGCCAACCATATAAATTTTAGACTTGGGCTACTTATCTTCAAAAACCAACTATAAAGAAAAAGAGGAACATCGAGCTTGGAAACACCCACACAATACCCCAATAATTAAGAAATAAAGACCACACTTGTCTCACATAAGAACAAAGAAGGAATAGAAAATAGTTGCTCTCTTCTTCACACAAACACAACACACATCTCGAGGGCCCAACTTTTCCCAGCTTTTGCAATATATCCCAAGTGAGGGCTCTACATTTCTAGGAAATCCACAAGAAGGAATTAGCTTTCAGGAGGCCATACTTATACCAAATATTTTTTGCAGTTTTAGACACAATACTATCACTGAAATAATGCATAAACTTAGGGGAAGGAGACATAATATTCTTCCAATGCCATTGGCCACTAGAGACTTCAAGGTAATTACTAGTCCAAACTTCCATCGTGTCTTCAAAGTGACTGACCAGAGGGCGTAAGGAAAGCAAGGAATGCAAGGCACATTCCTCAAGCCTGCAATCGCACTAAAATATGATCTTCTTCCCATTACCAAGTCTCCACATAATATCTAGGGTGATGAGGCTAATGCAAGACCTCAAAAAATTCCAAACACTCAAACCTGTGGGAAGCTCCACTTTGAATAAACTGTCTTTATTATTACCAAGATACTTCACTTGTAGAATCCTACTCCATTGCCTATTATCCTCACCATAAATTCACCAGATGAGCTTGGCCCCAAGAGCCTTGTTCATGGTAACACATCTTCTCAGACCAATCCCCCCATGCTCATGCAACTTACACACCTCTAACCATTTAACTAAACTATAATTAAAAGAATTATCACTACCCCTCCACAGGAATGAACATTGAGTCCTCTCCAAAGTGGCTACCACATTACTAGGAATCTGAAAAATAGACATAGTATACACTAGGATAGCAACCAAAGTGGACTTAATAAGTGTGAGCCTTCTATAAAAGGAAAACCAATGCCCCTTCGATGAGGTGAGCTTACTCTAAACATTTTCCACCGCCCTATTCCAATCTACAACCTTAACCCCCTGACTAAGGAGGGGCATACCAAGAAACTTGCTAGGAAGATAATCTGTCTCAAAACCCAAGACATCCTGAATACCAAATCTTTCTAAATAGTTCTCCTTCAGGAAAAATATTTTGGACTTGTAGCAATTTATTGCCTGGCCAACAACCATCTCATAAAGGGTTAATATCCTCTTAAAGCACTTGGCCTCCTTGATAGAGGCCTCTCCAAAGAGTAGCGTGTCATCAATGAATTGGAGGTGAGTAACATTGTCAAAACCACTTGAGACTTACAATCCCAATAGCAAACCCCTACGAGCCTCCTTCTTGATTGCTCTACCTAAGGATTCCGCAAGAATGGGAAATAAAAATGGGGATATGGGATCCCCTTGCCACAACCCATATCTAGGTTCAAAAGCTCTAGAAGCCACACCATTTACAAGAACTAAGAAGGATACTAAAGAGATGCAACTATAAACCCAATTGCACCAATCCTCTACAAAGCCAATTTTTCGCAAAAACTTGACAAAAAAAAACCCCAAGATACTCTATCATATGCCTTGTTCATATAAAGTTTAATCAACATTCCTTCCTTCTTCCTAAATTGGATTGAATGAATTATTTCATGAGCTATAACAATTCCATCTAAAATCTATCTACCCTTTAAAAACCCACTTTGTTCTTCAAAAATAAGCTTCTCCAAAGAGCCCTTGAGACGATTCGCCATAGCCTTAGTAACAATATTGTAAATTGTGTTACATAAGGCAATAGGTCTATAATCATTCAAGCACTTCGGGTCCTTCTTCTTGGGAATGAGGGAAATAAAAGTTTGATTCCAAGCTTTCATCATAATCTTCCTACACCTACATTCATCAACCGCCTTCCAGACATCTTCCCCTACAATATTCCAAAATATTTGATTTTTTTTTGCATGAAATTCATCCAGACCAGGCGCCTTCCAAGCCCCCAAGGAGAAAGTGGCAAGTTTGATTTCTTCTAGAGTAAACAGAGCAAGCAACATCTTGTTCTGATTAGAAGAGACCAAATTAGGAATGTCAACCAGCAAGGCATTTTGAGCATCAACATCATCTTAAGGAGGAGTCCCAAAAGTGAAGCAAAAAAGCTCCTACTCTCTTCTCTGATAGCAACGACATCCTCAATATCATAACCATCAACATTTTGGATTGCCACAATTTTATTATGTTGTCTCCTAATTTTGGTGGATAGATGAAAGAAACTAGTGTTACAGTCACCCTCCAAAAGCCACTTAACTCTAGACTTTTGCTACCAAAGAATTTCCTCCATCTTGAGTACCCATTCTTGCATATTCAACAATTCCCACTCCCTCTCTCTTAGCTATTGCAAATAACCAACATCTGTGATGTTTTGCACCAAAGGAAAGTGAAGTGAAATGTGTAGTCAAGGAAAAAGAGCAAGAACAAATTTTCTTCGAGCAGGTGATAAGCAAGAGGTAGGGTTTCATACTCAGGATGCCACCATGGTGGTGGAGGGTGATTTGGGTGATTTTGCAAGGTAGGAGAAACATGTTGAAATGGAGCTCAATAGCTGGGTCAAGAGTGTCATTTACAAGATGGTGATTGGAAATGACAATGCACAAGTTGTAGATGACATCCCTTGTATCAATATCCATAACCACTTACTCAACTTAGAGGTGAAGAAGCTTTAAAAATAGGCAGTCATTGCCAAATTCGTAGGGATTTGTCCCTCAATGGAGAGGATAAAATCATGGATAGGGGTTAAATGGAGGGGTTGCAATCCTGATATAATATTTTTAGCTCTAGGATTCCTTCACATTGTAATTTATTCTGAAGTTGAGCGAGATAGTTTATTTTTTGGTGGGCCTTGGTTCATGGGGAGTGATGGTTTACACTTACGGGCCTAGTCTCCTAATTTTGACCCTCACAATGAGGAGCTTCAGGATGTTCCCATATGGGTTCGGTTGTACAAACATCCAATAGAGTTGTGGACAAAAGATATCCTTCATATCATTGGGGACTCGTTGGGAAAGTATGTACATAACAATCATTCTCCTAGTAGAGGTCAGAGGGATCGGGTTGCACGCATCTATGTTAGGGTTGATTTGGGAAAACCTCTGAACCATTCTATCAAATTGAATTCAATTCTTGGAATTTCACTAGTGGAAATGGACCTTGAGGGATTTTCACTTAGATGTTACAAATGTGGTTGGATGGGGCACATAGCTTGGCACTGCTCGGATAAACTTGTTGCCACTATTGGTGCCTCAATTCATTATGTGCCTGCTTTGGCTCCTCTACGTAGGTCTAGCAATGGTGGGGGGTAGGACCTTGTATTGTGTTCTGAGGTGGTGAATGGTAGTGGGCAATCGACAAAGTTCCCTCCCAAGGAAATGTGGGAGAAGGAGAGTGGGGATAGTGGTGTCGATCGGTTGGAGGCTCTTTTAGAAGTTCAAAACATAGTTTTGGAGCACAGAGAGGTGGAACGGAGGACCCCATCTCCTGCCTTTGTGCCTTCGAATGTTGAAGTAGAAAGTAATGATGCAGATGTGGTGGATAAGTAAAACTCATGGAGTATGGTGACTAGGCGTGCTAAAAAATTGGGAAGTAAAGGGTTTGGGTGTGTATATTGAGTAGATATCACCTGAGGGATGAGAGCCTCCTTCATGTGGGGTTGAGGAGGATGCAAAGCCTCTCTTAGGGATGGTAGATCAAATATGAAAGTATGAAATTGTGAATGATGTTGGAAAGCCATGCATGAAAGTTTTTTAATAGTAATGAATGGAGGTGGGTTGGATGATGGTGGTGTTTAGATGGGAAATTGGGTTAACCACAATGAGTTCACAAAGTGATAAACCACTTAATTTTCCCACACAAAACACAACAATTTATGTAATTATGAGGGCCAAAATATGTAAATAAAAATTAGAAAATGACCCTAACTATTATAGCAACTATGGGGGGATTTTTTAGAGCATAAAAAGTTGTGTACCTTGTCAAAAACTTGCTATTTTTAAGCTATAGAGGACTCATTTTCCTTTAGTGGCGAATGGGTCCCTATTAGGGTTTCTGAAATTGAAATTAGCATCCTATTCCTTGACATGTTTGCACTCTCAAAGTCTTGGTTATAAGCTTCTAGAAGTCTTTAGATAATTTTGTAGCTTCAAATCTTTGATTTTACACTTTGAATTAGAACTTTGCAAATTTGACAACTTTGACAATTTTGCTCTAAACTTGCTCCACTTGATGTTCAACATGTAAATATGTAATCACACACTCAAGGGAAGAAAAACTTGTTGTTTGTTAGAGAACGGGGGTTTTCCTTTGTCAAACCCCTTGTAGATAATTAAACCAAATGATGAAATAAATGAATTGAAGCATGAAACATGAAGTATGTAATTGATATCACCTTGGATGGTGTCTTGTGAAACAAATCTGCAAACTAGCATGTAGTGGCCATGAAGAATGTAGATCTTGGATCCTTGAAAATCATGTGAACAATGCTTGCAAGTAGATCTTCAATGCTACATCCACTTCTTAGCTCAATAACACACATGAATGCATTAAACCCTTGACATGATGATATGATCTTGAATTGTTGCAATATACTCTTGAAATCTACCTAGAAATGCCTTATGAACACTTTTGAAATGCTCTATAATGCTCTCTTGAAATTTCTAGAATGCTTCATAAAAGTGCTAGGATCTCTCATAAAAATGCTAAGAGAAACAATATGAATTAACCCCTTATTTATACTAAATTAGGAGATTAACCCCGAAATTCAAACAATTAAGGCTGACACTAGATCTGGAAAGAAACTTTATTAAATTTCTACAAGAATGAAATTTAAAAAGGGGTTTCTGATTGAGGGAGGACCCATTCACCACCTAGGGTGAATGGGTCCTAGCTCAATTTTCTAGGACCTAACCCCAGGGGATGAAAAGAGCAATAAAAACCCATTTTAGATCAGCTGATAAAGGGGGGTCCTATTAAGGGAGGACCCATTTGCCACCTAGAGTGAATGGTCTTCACACCATTTTCCAGGACCTAAATCTGCCCAATTAAATGTTATATTATTTGAATCATGGGTGTCAAGATAGATCTTCGGGAGGTGTCATAATTAAGGCTCAAATTTGAATTAAGGGGTTTAATTAACTCCAATTAACCAAAATTAATTAAGGCCACACTAGATACATTTGAAATTTATTTACAACACTTTACAACATTTACATAAGGTACAACATTAAATACATTTATTAAGAAGGGTCCCATTAAGCTTAATTAAGTAAATAAATCCTAGAAAAGTGTGAAAGTGTGTTACAACACTTCACAACACCTTTGCAAAGGACAAATTAAGGCATGTTTTAATAAAATAAAGGCCTTATAATGATGTGAATGGGTACAAAACATTGCAACACCACTCCAAGATGTAGTTAAGTCCATTTTATGTCAATTATCCAAATCAAGTGTGAAAGAGGATTACTTTTTTTGACACTACAGGTGGTAGTGTGTGGAGATGGTTGGATGGATGGTAGTGGTTGTGTGTGGAGATTTTTGGGATGGATGGTGGTGGTGGTTGGGTGTGGAGATTGTTGGATGGGTGGTGGTGAATGTGTGTTGTGAATGAAGTGGTATGTGAGGTTAATTGTTTTATTATTTCCCAAAGAGGGAAGGGAATCCCCCTTCTCCCCCTATACCAAAATTTGATTAATGAACTCATTGTGTGTGAATTAGTGTGAATGTCTATTTTGATTTTCAAATCTATAAATTGGCTTTGGGTTTGGTCTCCCACTCAGGGGTGGACTATGTAGTCCTACGATTGGGTGGAGAGTAGGACTGGCTGCTCTAATTTGATGTTCTAGGTTGAAAGGGTAATCTAGTATATTTTGCAGAACTTTTTTTATGTATGTAAATAATTTTATATTGCTGAATTTGGTTGTTAAGAATTGTAGATTGAACAAAATAATTTGGTAGTAAGAAAATGGAATTTTTTAGTGTTAGGTAACATTTTCAAGTTAAAAATCTCGTATTATTTGATTACTCGGTGGCTGTGTTGGTAACTGTTGTATTTTTGTGGCTATGTTTGAGAGAAATCAGATCTAAATCTTTAGATGTGGATTGGTTTCGATAAAGATTTGAAGTTATGGTACAACATATTTTCTTTGCCCAAAGATTTAGAAAATAATATTGTGGGTCATTTTTCCTTTTTAATAAGAAAGATTATGATAGTATTAATGTCTTGAAGATTTTTATTATGTTTCTGCCATAGACCACCATTGTTTAGATTTTGTAATAAGTTTTTATTTGTGTATTTTAAAATATCATCTAATGATGGTATTTAACCGATTCTTAAAGAAACTCATACAGTAAAGCATCTATGTCATGATTTACTTGCAAAGTCTCCCATTGGGCATGCATTTTGCTTAGTTCTTTTTATCCAACTTATCTAATTGTGTTCTTTCATTTTTATGTACATCGTTTGTTTCTAATTGCGGCTTTTTTAGTAAGCAAGTTAGAGCCTTCTACTCTCTAGAGCTTCTCTCCCTGGCTATTGGCAATGATCCTCCTTCATTGCTTTGAAACAAGTGAGGATAACTGACTTCTTTATGTGTACACGAAAAATGTAGATGGTTTATTTATCAAAGTACTTTATAGGTATATCTATATGAATGATGAGGGTATCATAGGTTATATTGCATTGTTACATTTGTCTATATTTTCTATCTACATCTAGTGTTAATTATACTGAAACGTTTGGCTATGGTATCACAAATTAGTTTTTTTTTCTTTTATTAAGATGTATAGTTCTCTTTGGCTTAATTAATCTATCTAGCTGACGCATTTCAAAAACATTCCTTAGTAATGTGTACAAATCTACCTCCTACATGACTTGCATAGCTAATGCCTATTTATCTTTCTATGTCTTTATTGCTAAATGTGATGTGTCATCTTCGAATGTGTTTAGATAGAAACTTGCCTTTTGCTTTATTCTAGATTCGATTGAATAAGAAACTCTTAGTAGTTGTACATTCCATCATTTAGATCTTGAGTTGGCCTAATGGTGGAGAACTTGTACTCTTGAAAGAGAGGTCACAAGTTCAAATCCTGCAGGAGGTAAGGTATGTACACCTCATATTGTGGAGCACAAGTTAGGTGCCTCCCTCAGATTTGGGAGTATGAGGAGTCCCATATTTACTGTAAGTTGTCTATAGACCCAAAAAAAGATTGCCTGGTATTCGTGGACTATAAAATAATGATAATTATTATTTCCTTATAGTGCTTGCAACGTAATCTTTCTTTTTCTTTATCTGAACCATCACTCTTTTTAATCGACTAATTTGTCAAAGTGTAAGTGTTTCCTTTTATCAATCCTATCATTGAATATTTAGGTAACCTATATTCTTTTCCTAGCTGCTTCATGTAAATAGTGTTTTCCTAATACTTTTACATTCACCTTTAAGCAATTAGGAAAAGCAGTAAATTGAATGTTTACTGGGCTTTATCCCTACGGAAGGTTTTATTTCCCTCTTGGTCTCATATATTTATCTTAGCTCGCAGTCACACTTTCTATTATTTGCTAGCATGATTGAGTATCATTTTTATTTAACTCACTATTCTCTAATTAATTTTCTTTATTCCTTTCTATGCTTTACTTGTGACCTGTATTTTCTTTTGGTCTATACATTTCCATCGATTTTCTTTTGTTGTTGAGTTATAATTGATTTCTATGCCAAATCCTTCATACGGTATCTTTGCATTATTTTAAGGAATTATAATGGACTCTTTCAATAAATCGGCTCACCTCTCATAACTAGTAAACATTAATGAAATGAACAAGCTTTATTATTAGTTTGTTGACATATTTTTTATTAGATTCTTTGATATTGGTATTTAACCTTTATATGATTGCATTGTGGCCTCTTTATTCGATCTTTTTCCAACACTTACTTCACTATTTTTAGAGCATGTATGTAACTTCGAGACATTTATATTGAGTTGTTGGTGGTATAGTTCCTTCATCATTTTCGATCCTGCAATCTATTTAGGTAATGTTGTCATGAAGGATTTCACCCTTTAGCTAAGTGTGAAACTCACCAATCATGTGCAATATGGGATCAAACTCAGGTTTTCGATGACCTACAATGAAAATGAACCTCCAAATTATGGGTTGGTTCACCTTTGAATCTCCTAGAAAAACTAATGGAACTAATTGGAAAAGGGGTAGAAATATGCTCTAGAAATATAAATTTAATTCTAGAAGGTGATACACCAATGATTTTGGAATGGGAAAACTAAATCCTTGACTTATAATGTTGAATCAAAAGTTGTTGGTTTTAATGTTCACAATTTAGATTTTGCATAAAATCATAAGTGAACTTCACATGATGGTTTCAAGTTTTAGTTTTTTTGTAGGTAAAATGAGTTTACACATCAAGTTTTTCTCAAAATTTGTTTGACACAGCATATGACCTAATTTAATATGACAAACATTCAAAATACATTGTTTAGATGAGGAAGAAAACAAAGGATTCACATGAACCACAATGAAAATATGCAAGAAGATACATCCATAATGAAAAATGAAAGCTCCAAATAGGACCAATAACTCTTTTCTTTATTGATTTCAAAGAAAAAGTTGTTGCTACATGAAAATAAATTGAGAATTACTTAGAAAATTGTGTTACAATAATATCTCTCAACTCAAAATGAGAAGAAGAATCAAGAACCAACCCAAAGAATGGTTGGAGTTTGCATTATATGTTGAAAGGAACCCTGGAGTGATCTTCAATTGACTAGAATGGATGCTTCATTCATCTCCCTTGCATGAATTTGTTGAAGAAGATGATCTCCTTGATCTATGCATGTGGAAGATTCTTCTTTGGTCATGCACAAGAGAAAAGCCTTCAAAAATGTCTATGGAACTATTCCAAATAGGCTATTTGTAGACTAAAAGTTACCTCAATTGGTGCTACACCCATGTGGGGTCCTGAACTAAACTAGAACTATTGTATCTACCTCAAATTTCCTTTCTTTTAGGCCCCTAATTGATTTTGCATGATGTTCAAAGTGTTGGGCGTGTAAGGTTAAAAAGCCTTAAATTAAGGGCTCTAAATCGACCCTTTTTGCATGATTTTGAGCTTTGACCCCACCTAACTTCAACTATAACCACATGGGATCCTCAAATAGGCCTAAAATACCTCTAATTGCCACTAAACTGAGCATGATCAACTTATCTTCTCAAAGGTTTGCATTTTCTTGATGAGGACTATTGTCACTATGCATTTTAACTCATTTGTCTTTGCATCATTGTTGTATACACTTCTATATGTGTAAGAAATGTTTGAAAGTATGGCACTGATAAAAGCAATCCAACTGAGTGACAACTTAGTCTATGATGCCATGGATACACTAAGCATAAAAGGCTTAAAAAACAACCATAGTGTAAAAGGGATCTACTGTCCAATAATAAATTAAGAAACAACAACATTGAAGAAAGGTTCCAAAGCATTGATGATGATTGTGATAGATATTACTATGACTGTCATTCGTGTAATGGCTGCAAAAAGACGGTTATGTTTGACCTGAGACTATCACTACACTACATATATGAATTATAACTTTTCAAAAGACCACACTCCTTGAGGTAGTCTATCAAATAATCCACATGCTCATAAAGACTACCTTGTGAAAGTGACTGCCCTCATAATGCTCAAACTATCCTCTTTTACCAATCCTACTATCATCAATTCCCTCACATTTTTCTTGATTGGACTGCACTCTTATATGTTATTGCCATATAGTGGATTGTCCTCTTGACCATTAAAATTTTTCCTCCATTGTCCCTTCACTTTGCACTGAACCTCCATTAGCTAGGGTTTTGAGCCACTAGAAGATTGCATAACCTTTATGTGATTTCCATTTATATTGCATTCCTTTCAATGCTTTGATTGTGACTAGCCTTTCTCTCGACCTTTTCACCTTTTATGAGACCTTGACTATGCATTGCCAATTTGATTTTGTCACTTGACCCTTGTCATTTGAAACATTACATGACCAAGATCTTTATAAAATCCTATAGTGCAGTAACCATTTATCAAAATAAGATCTCTGTGAAATAGGTTAAAAATCCTAGGTGAAATAGGTTAAAAATCCTAGGTCTTTCATCTACTCTATATCATTCCGTAGGCCTATTTAAAATTTTCTTAGACTCTACATTCAACAAAATTTTGAAGAGAAAAATAAGAGGGGAAATGACTTGTATTTTTGTAACAAATATCCTTTGCAAACTTTATTCCATGTTGTCCTTTGATGTCTTCAAATTTTCACAATCATGCATTGTTGTCCTTGCTTGCATAGTCCTATAGGCCATTATTAGACCCTTCATCCTATTGTAATCCCTTTTGTATTTGGGACTACCCCCACAAATTCAAAAGAGATTGTTCTTTGTGTAGATTATATTCATAAATATCATTATTTATAATCATCGCTACCTCATTTGAGATGGCATCTTGCTATCATTACTCCTTTGCATGGTGTTTATAGTGAATGTTATCATTGCATTGATCACTATGGCATGAACC
>VDFB02358134.1:52642583-52738800 GCA_007258455.2 Sequoia sempervirens
AGAGATGTGACCAATCGGATGAAAGGTAGCCTCCCAATTTAGCCATGAAATATCTAGAAAGACACAAAGCAAAATAAGGTGGAAGATTTATCACATAGATATCTTGTGGAATAGAAAAATTAGGAAATGCATGTAAAGTTAGATCTAGATTCTTAATTAAATCCAATGTCTTGATGGTTTTCCCATGTAATTGAACTACACCTTTTGATTGTGGCTCATAGGTCAAACCCAACTTATCAACAATCTACTTAGGCATCACTGAATCGCTAGCACTTGAATTAATCATAAAGTTATGCAAAAGATTCTTTCCTACAATCAAAGTTACGTAAAAAGGAGGTGGCTTAACCTCTTGAGTTTGTTGTTCAACTTTTTACTTAGGTGCACTTGTTGATTCTACCTTGGTTGATCACTCAGAAGTGCAACCTTTGGCTATTCTATTGCTGGTTTATAAGATAAAGACAAGTTAGTCAATGTATTTTGTAATAAATCCTTTTGTTCCAGAAGAGCCAAGGAATCCCACATCAAAACACTAATTCTAGACTTCTTCACATGCTCCAAAATGTTGAATAGAATTGAGCTAACTCTGCTACACTTTAGGAGAAACAATACTTTTAGGTTGAGTTTGCACAGGTGGATCTTGAGTCTTAGGTTGATCTTTCTTCACAATAGCTTGTTTCCTAGACAAGATCTGGATAGGCTGAGTAGGAACTTGTCCTACATTTCCTTTTTGGCTCATGGAGGCTTGATTTGGAGTAATAACAGGTTGATAAATTCTATATCTACAACTCTCTTCTTTGATCTTGTGTTCACTTCTATAGAGGTGTAAGACTAATTATAACATTTTCCTTGAGGATAGTTCACCCCAAATAACTCATCACACTGCTAGATCATTAAGGTGACATCATTCTGACCTTTATCTGGATAGGAAACTTGTTGTTCAAGATTTTTCTACTCAAAATCTTGTTGGAAAACAACACTATTTTGCACCATCAAGGTCTGATTTAACATCCCATTAGAAAAATTAGATTGATTGTGTGGTTTATTGCATGGAAAACACCAATAAAAATCTTGTACCAATTTTTTCTAGATAGGAACTAACTCCTTTGAAGCACTAGAAATATTGGGATTATATGGCTGAAAGGGTCTAGGATTATAAGGCCTTATTTGTACCTAAGGATTAGCTTGAAAGGAAGGTCTATTAAGCTTATATAAGTTTTGATTTGGCCTAAAACGCTGACCTTGTTGCTTTTTTATGTTTACCAATTTATTTCCAAAGGTTTGCAAAACCCCTTGATCTTTTGCAACTCTTGGGATTGAACTAGAGCAACACTATTTTGAGTAGGTCCTTGATAGTCTAGAGCTGGAACATCAGGTAATGCAGCAATAGGAGGCACTTAGATAGGCATCAGAGGTTGAATATTAGGAAACATAGGCACTAGAGGCCTAGATGCAATTTTGCCAGCTTGAATAAGACTATTCTTAGCTCTAATGGGAATATCAAATGCTCTAGGTAATGACACACTACCCATTGATTGAATTATTAGTGAAATGAAACTATTGAGGGCCTTGAGATAATACAAAAAGGCATGATCAATTGTAGGCCTCACAGAGACTAGAAGTCTATTCTAGGTCTTCTTGAAATAAAAGTTGAAATCTGACATTTTCTCCTTAGGAGCTCTCTTAATGGTGGTTAACTGTTCAACTGTATATAAATGATTAGATCTATCTTAAAACTTCATATAAAAGGCATCTCCTAACTCATCCCATGTTGTAATGGAGTTCACAGCTAGACCCCTAAACCATTGAAGAACCTCACCCTTGAATGAAGCAACCAGGAGCCTGATTGCAACATTCTCTACAGTAATGTGATAAACCTAGCATAGTGAAGCCACATCTCTAATGTGCTATATGGGTGTAGTCTGATCTTCACTCATAAAAATGGGTAAAATTTTGAGTGTATCTACTGGAAAAGCATCATGTTGAGCCAAATTCAATGGGTTTCCCCCATTAAATGACACAAATGCATGTTGCCTTGCCATTGGAATTATTGGTACTTGCAAATTTTGTACAGAAACTACTATTATCGGGCTATTAGAAGTTGAAACTGATAGCCTATAATTAGGAGTAGAATGTGGTCTTGCTTGGAGGCTTGGACTCCTTACTTTTCCCCCTCTTCTCCTAGGTAGTGATAGATGCAAATACTCAAAAAGACTTGAACTTCTCCTTGTTTGTATCTTTCTTATGTGCTATTTGGTACTAGATCTACATTAAATATGAGAATGGAGTTGCCAGATATGATTTCTCACCTCAAAAGGCTGGAAATACTGTTGTTCATACACAAAATAGTAGTAACAAGGATCTTGATGTGGACTAAAAATTAGTTCACATTCCCACCAGGCATGCCAAAAATGGTTGTCACAAAGGATTTCACCCTTTAGCTAAGTGTGAAACTCAGTAATCCTGTGCAACATGGGATCAAACTTAGGTTTTGGGTGACCTATTATGAGGATGTACCTCTAGATTATGGGCTAGTTCCCCTTTGAATCTCCTAGAAAAACTAATGGATCTGATTGGAAAAGGGATAGAAAGATTCTCTGAAAATGTAAATTTAATTCTAGGAATTGATATAACAATGGTTTTGGAATGAAAATACTAAAGCCTTAAATTATAACTTTGAATCAAAAGCTGTTGGTTATGATTTTCACAATTTAGATTTTTCATAAAATCATAAGAGTTAAATCACATGATGGTTTCAATTTTTGGTTTTGTTTTGAAGGTAAAATGAGTTTACACATCAAGTTTTGCTCAAATTTTTTTTGACACAACATATGACCTGATTTATTATGAAAATGTTCAAAATAAATTGCTTAGATGAGGAAGAAAACAAAGGATTCACATGAACCACAATGAAAATATGCAAGAACATACATCCACAGTGCAAAATGAAAGCTTCAAATAGGACCAATAAATCTTTTCTTTATTTATTTCAAAGAAAAAGTTGATGCTACATGAAAATAAACTGAGCATTACTCAAAAAATCATGTTACAATAATATCTCTCAACTCATAATGAGAAGAAGAATCAACAACCAACCCAAAGAATGATTTGAGTTTGCATTACATGTTGAAAGGAAGCTTGGAATGATCTTCAGTTGACTGAAATGGATGTTTCAATCATCTCCATTACGTGAATTTGTTGAAAGAAGATGATATCCTTGACCTATGCATGTGAAAGATTCTTCTTTGGTCATGCACAAGAGAAAATCCTTCAAAAAAGTCATTGGAACTGTTCCAAACAGGCTATTTGTAGACTAAAAAGTTGCCTCAATTGGTGTTGCACCCATGTGGGGTCTTGAACTAAACTGGAACTATTGTATCTACCCAGAATTTTCTTTCTTTTAGGCCCCTAATTGATTTTTCATGATGTTCAAGTTTTGGGCGTGTAAGGTGAAAAGGACTTAATTTAAGGGCTCTAAATTTATATGTTTTGCATGATTTTAGTCTTTGACACCACCTAACTTCAACCATAACCATGTAGGCTCCTCAAACAGGCCTAAAATTCCTCTAATTTCTGCTAAACTAAGTGTGATTAGCTTATCTTCACAAAAGTTTGCAACTGCTTGATGAGGACTGCCTTCAAGCTGCATTTTAACTCATTTATCTTTGCATCATTATTGTATACACTTATATATGTGTAAGAAATATTTGAAAGTATGGCACTAATAAAAGAAATCCAATTGAGTGATAACTTAGTCAATGATTCCATGGATACACTATGCACAAAAGGCTTAAAAAAAACCACCATGTAAAACATATCTGTTGTCCAATAACAAATTTAGAAACAACAACATTGGAGAAAGGTGCCAAAGCATTGATGATGATTGTGATAGGTATACTATGACTATCATCCTTGTAATGGCTATAAAAAGACTGTTATGTTTGACCTAAGACTATCACTATACTGTATATATGAATTATAACTTTTCAAAATACCACATCCTTGAGGTACTCTATCAAATAATCCACATGCTCATGTAAAGACTACTTTGTGAAAAGTGGCCTCCCTCATAAATCTCAAACTATCCTCTTTTACCAATCCTACTATCATCAGTGCCCTCACAATTTTTTTGATGGGACTACCCTGTTATATACTAATACCATGTGGATTGTGCTCTTGACCATTAAAAATTTTCCTCCATCATCCCTTCACTTTGCATGAAACCTCCATTAGCTAGGGTTTTGAGTCACTAGAAGCTTGCATAACCTTTATGTGACTTCCATTTAGATTGCAGTCCTTTCAATGCTTTGACTGTGACTATCCTTTCTCTTGACCTTTTCACCTCCTATGAGACCTTCACTATGCATTATCAATTTAATTTGGTCACTTGACCCTTGTCATTTGAAACACCACATGACCAAGATTTTTATAAACTCCTATATTGTAGTAGCCATGTATCAAAAATAAGATCTATGTGAATTAGGTTAAAAACCCTAAGTCTTTCATCTTCTCTATATCATTCCATATGCTTGCTTTAAATTTGCTTGGACTGTGCATTCAACAAAATTCTGAAGAGAAAAATAGGAGGGGAAATGACTTGTTGCATCTTTGTAACAAATATCCTCTACAAACTCTTCTCCATTTGTCCTTTGATGTCTTCAAATTTTGACAATCATACATTGTTGTCCTTGCTTGCATAGTCCTATAGGCCATTATTACACCCTTCATCTTGCTATAAGCCCTTTTGTATTTGGGACTAGCCCCACAAATTCAAAAGGGATTGTTCTTTGTGTAGCTTATATTTAGAAAGATCATCATTGATAATCATTGCTACCTCATTTGAGATGGAATCTTGTTATCATTACTCCTTTGTATGGTGTTTATAGTGAATGTTATCATTGCATTGATCACTATGGCATGAACCTTAATGGAGTGACATACATTAGTATGACTATCCTCTTATCATAGAGAGTGCCTCATTTCCTTACAATCTAACCTTATACATTCACTACAATGACTGTCACTCATTCTTGGTACAACAGTGTTATGATTGTCCCTTATTGTAGTGTTATATTAGCTATCTTTATGCTTGGATATGGACATTTGAAACCTTTACCCTATACTCTTTAATGTGATGATTGTCCTTTGATATTGAAAATTTTCCTCCATTGTTAAATTGGAGGTGTTTTCCTATGTTCATTAATGTACATGGATCATCCCTCTCACCAAAATCTGCCTTTGTTTGGTGTTTTTATTCAATGGTTTCATAGATGACACCAACTTGTGATTCCTTTCATGGATATTCAAGATTTTCCACCTCCTACTTGAAGTCTACCCTTGCCATTATTCTATTGAGTATTGCCATTTTTCACATCATCTGTGCTTCCCTTTGAAGACTGGCCCTGTCATTGAATGATTATCCACTGTCATGTACTTAATGAAATCTATAACATTGACATTTTAAGACTATCCTTCTCTTAAATTTCATGCCAGTCCCTTCTTTATTGGGTGGTCCCACAATATTGGTTTTCAATTTCTGGGAGATCCTGATTTTTGTTGAAATCACATATATTTAGAAAATATAATGATTTAAGCCTTGAAAAGTTTCATTTAAAGGATTTGAATTAAAGAGGGTTTGATCAAACCACCTTAGATCAAACCCCCTTGGATAGAACCCCGCTAGTTTTAAACCATATCTATAATGGAGTTTCCTTTACACCTATCAAAATGCTGATAAAAAAACACTTTTGATTTACATTTTGGGGGATCAAATGAATTCATGTAAAATTTGTCTTTTGTAAGTATGTAGTCCTTATTAAAATCTTCCCAAAAAGTATAATTTTAAATAAATTTAATTCTATTATTATATTTATTTTTTATTTCTTGTGAATGTAGGTTTTTCACCAAAAATCAAGCTCTCTATTCTACACATGTGAAAAAATAGCAGATTATCAAAAAAATATTTGAAAAATATCAATGCACTAGATATTGATGTCCTTGAACCAACAAAGAAAAACATTGAATTTTGATACATACAAAAAAGTTATGTTTTAGCTAGTAAATCATGTCTAAATTATAACTGGTTTGATTTCGAAACTTAATTAAGGAAAAAAAATTCAATGAAATACTATGAAAGCAATTCCATGCACTAGATATCATAGTTACAAATCTAAATTTGAAAAAAATAGAATTTTATCCTTCATAGAAAAATATATATATGTTAGCCAGTAACACCACTCTTTAAAAATGGTGTTTATTGTTAAAAACTAGTTTTGAAAGGAGATGGAAAAAAAAGTGTAATCTGATTCCAAAAATTTTGAATTATTATTTTTAAATCTACAGACAAAATGTCACAAATCACTAGTTTTCATCATCTTTGAATTCCTCACGGTTTAGCCACTATAGGTGCCCAAAAGTGAATATTTAGTTAAAAAAAATTAGTTCAATGTCTAGTTTGGCCAAAAATTGTAAACCAGTATTGTGGGATCACCCTATTGCTCTATCTTTTTGTTAATGAGATCATTACCCTCATCAGACCTGCACCTCTCTCATTATGTTTGTCTTCATACCTCTGTTATTGTCATCCTTCCACCCTTGGTCAATATTTTGCATGAGTATCCTAGCTTATGAAAGACTTAACAAGTGAATCTCATTGGATTATGAATGAAAACTATCTTGGAGACCTAGGTTGTTATTGACTTGACTCATTTAAGACTACATATACCCTCTTTTCATTGATGCATAAGTATCTTAGGGTTTATGCTATGCTCTTTGACACAAGTTAACCCTAAAAGGTTTTGAGGAAAACTCAAACAAAAAGCTAAGATACTAACAAGATTTTGATTTATTATACAACATCAGATCAAAGACAATTATGGGATAACTATCTTCTAGACCATGAGTTATCTCAATATCAAAAATTTGTAACTCTTACAATAAAAACTAATAGTTAATCTCTTGTAAATGGTAATGATAGATTTTGAATGAGATAGGGATAACCTATCCAAAAAGAAATGTATGTGTGGTTCTTTATTGATTTGATTGAACTATTCTTAGGTTGAAGGAAGACTTAACTCACTTGCTTTCTTTCTTAAACTGCTCTTCAACTCTCGAAACTAATCAATACATGAAGAAGCACCAAACAACATACTATTACTGCCATAAAGTCAGGTTGATCTCACGTCAAAATCCTCCATGAAGCTTAGGATAGCCTTGAAAACCTGCCATAACTGGCATGCCACTGCTTTCTTGTGATGAAACTAAAACTCAAACCCTAACCAAAACACTTAGCTCCATGCTACTCTTGAAACATAGAAACTTTCACCAAACATGAAACGTGGAGAAATAGTGAGGCATATTGGCATGGGAGGGAGAGAATTGACTTTTAATTTAGCAAGTGACCTCTTTATTACTTTGAATTTCAATTCCCTCCAAAGTTTTATGAAGTGTAAAATTATAAAAGAAACTCCTTTTTCGTCTCCCTTTATCAAAGTGATTCTAGATAAATAAAGGGGATTTGAACTCTTTTAAACCCATGCCTGAAAGCAATAAATTCATAGAACCCTACTAGAACATGATACCCTACTCCCCTTTAGTCCATAAAAATGCATGAAGATTGCTTAGGAGGACTGAAAGATAAAACATAGGTGACATTTGAGGTTGAAGGTCTAAAATGGCTAATAGGTAATTTTGGTTCTTCCAATGATTATTGCTCCTTATTAAATGTTATTGTTTATTGTTCTTTTTAGAGTGTTCATGAGTTTGTTTCTGGTTCTTGTTTGTTTTACCTCTTATTTGGTATCGTATTCATAAGTTTCTTTATAGTCTAGCATTTATGATGTTTTAAGTAGTTTCTGCTTGTGTGCATTCCACTTTGCAGCATTATGCTTTGCTTGCGTTTCATTGTTACACACTATTCTTTTAGAATGTTTCAATATGTCTTCCATTGTCTGGTGCCTACAGATTTGCTTACTATCTTGTTGTAACTGACTGACTTAATATGCAGTGCTATTCTCTAAACAGCTAAATAAGTATTTAAATATGTATGTAAATCTGAAAGTGGGAGATATTAATTATAGTTCACATTGCTACTTGTGTCTAGTAATAAATTATCCAAAATAAATCTCTAGCATAAGTTTTGATAGTGAAAATATCTCTTATTTTCATTGCTCACATTTAAATAAGAATAATGCATTTTGCAGTGTCTTCAAATATTACGGTTTCGTGTTATAAAAAGTAAATGCATATTTATGTCATGGGATTCCTATTTACCTTCGTTACATTTCAGTCTTTCAATTTTTTGTGTCAACACTGAATACGTATTAGTCTCTTGCAAGAAACTATACACTTCATCAAAGTCATGCACCACATTGGGAGTTTCCAAATGGTATATGATTGTCATCAAAGCATAAAGGGATGGAGCAATTTTAAGAGAGGACACACATTCGGGGAAGAAAGGCGATGGGGGTCTTGGACATCCTCTAGGCTTAATGGAAGCAAGCAAACTAGTGGATCAATAAAATATTCCCCAATGTTTTGGTTCCTAATTATTGTTTTTATTTGATGTTGGATTTTGCTTATGTTGGGCATGGTCTTCAAGTCTATGGTTATTATGTTTGGCTGAATAAGTGTGTGTTTGTCACTTTTGAATTGTTGGTTGGCATGCGTTAAAGTTATACTATGTTAGTTTTCATAATATTTGTTTCCATTTTTATTGGTTAATTAAAGGATGTGTAGGCAATTAGCAAAAATAATACAAATCTTCTATTTAAATTACTGTTGTACAAAACATATATTCTGATTATCTTATTTCATTTTATAGTATAACCACTTCTAATTTATGGCACTTGATAAGGTATATGTATATATACTTATTTATCAATAATTGTGTACTAGGTTATGATTAAAAATAAATAAAAATAAGCATATGTATAAATATAAATTATAATAGTATAGCACTTTTTATGATAAAATTTCTCCTGTGACATTTGTATGTCAATGGTCAACTAAAGCATGGTTTTGGTAACACTATTATTAAATCAAATTTAGGAAATAATTTGTTTTCTAAATAAATATTCAAACAATCGTTCAACGTATCTCTATCGATTTTGTATCTTTTAATAAATTTATGCTTAAGTAAAAAATTTATATGTTCTTTTACATTATTTTATTCAAATTATTCCTTGATTTTGGATATTTAATTGAAATCTATCAGTACTATCTAGAGAGGGAATTACATAGGTATCAGAGCACCAAGTTGAAACACTCAAGAAATTTGGGGGAAAATTTAGATAAAGGAATAGGTAGGAAGATGAGACTACGTGGTGGAGATATTTACCTTGATTGTGTTTGAAGCCATGCACATGAGTGAATCCTCGAGCTAGTAAGCAACATGTAGGTAAGCTTGTTTTACAAAGCTGATTTAAAGGTAAGCATGGTTCATCCCAAAATATTCATTTGCAATTTATATCCTTGATAATAAGTGAAGTATCATCTATAGACCTGTTTATTTGATCTTGTTAATTATGTCCCTTAATTAATTGATTGATTTCAAATAGTTTATTTATTTTCCTAATAAGTTATTCAAACATAGTTGTGCTTCAAATAATGGTGTAGAGATGTCAATTAAATAATCTTCTCCCTTGCTTGATACATCCTTAGCTTGAAGCTTTTCTATGTTTGTATCTTCTACTTTGGGAATAGTGTGTGCTTGATGCCAACACATCAATGGTTTCATCTTCTTCAAGAAATTTCAAAACTATCTCATCAAACAATATTGTTGATCTTTCATTGAATGCAAGTTGCGAGATACTACTTACTTTTATTAGAGTTGAATCTTAGTGGAATATTGTAAAAAAAATTAACTATAATTTCTTTCATTAAGATGCTAAAGAAACTTATTTTGATTTGAAAGATAAATTGTGGGTTTCTACTAAGGAAATGTCATAAGATGGTTCTAAAATATAAAGATAATGTGAATACAAAATTCACCATGATCCCTTCGGGTTTTGGTTTTTTGCTAAGTACCGGCCCATGCCTTCAAATAAATTCATTAGCCCCATTTCGATTGTCACCACAGCCTCTAGCACGTGTCCGCTCATCACTCTCCAAAGGATTTTTCTCCTTGCTCTTTTATCGGCCCCCGATATGCTCCCACGTGTCTTCACAGTGGGTTATTTTGATTGCTTCCTTTCACTTCCTCGTTAGTCCCTGCTAGCGTGCCACGTATCTCCCATTCGCAAAAGGGTTTGGCAAACCTCGCAGGCGGTGTCTATATCAAACATTATTGCTACGTGTCATCTCAGTGCAATCTTTTGACGAAGGAAGGGAAAATCGGTCGAGGGCAGCAAAACATTGCCACATGTCCCTTTAGTGCAAGCTTCTTCAACGAAATGAATGAAGCAAACCATAGGTTGTGATATGCTGCCACGTGTTCTAAC
The DNA here is from genome assembly GCA_007258455.2 of Sequoia sempervirens. Lineage (NCBI taxonomy): Eukaryota > Viridiplantae > Streptophyta > Pinopsida > Cupressales > Cupressaceae > Sequoia > Sequoia sempervirens. The sequence continues at coordinate 52,653,020 of VDFB02358134.1, forward strand.
TACCCATCCAAAGAGGTGACACTTGTCTGCACAAGACTTTGTTGTGATCACTGCCATCATTCGCAGGGGATGCACTTGAATGGGGGGTGACCAAATGCTATGTCTTTAATCTTTTATGTTATAATGGCCGAGGGAAATCATTGCCTCAACATCATTTCTCAAGATTCAAAATATTTTCAGTTGTTGCTTGACAAGTAGTGGAAGGCTCACTATAAATACTACTCTTTGCTTCTAAATAAGTGTTCTAGAGGTTCAAAGGTTCAGAGTTAAAAAGAATATATGCTACATGTTTTTGCAAGTTTCACTAGTTTTAGAATCACAAGATTTTTTGAGAGACCAGGCCTTTTATTGTTTAGATTATTGAAAGAACTCACAAACTGTACCATTGTTCGGCCTTTCTATTTTCTTATGCTATTGATAGAATTTATACTGTGCCATTATTGTTTGAATGGTTTATATGTCGTACTTCTATAATTTAAATGCAAGTTTGTTGGTTTAGATCATGTCTTTTGACTCTTCTTTTCAATAAATGGGTATGATTATTATTTTATGTCATTGAATGAGTTATTCATGCTGCAATCCTTAATTTTTGTTATTCTAAGACATGGTAAATTTCTAAGCAGGCCCTTAGATCATATCCAAAAGATAGGTTTATCGTTCCTTTTATCTAAATTCTAGCACATCACCTTAGTTAGATTCCTTATTTTTATATCTACTTCAGTTTCTCATTCTAAAACCCCAATTACAAAAGAAGTCAGCTTCTTTAAAAATCTGGAGGTCACTCAATTTAGCACAATAAGTCCCCCATAAACCGAGTTTCCCACAAAGGGCTGTTACCTTGCCAAATTTTTGGCATCAATAGTTTTTCTTATTCCTGGCATGCCCAGTGGGACAAAGCTTAAATGAATTAAATTTTTAGAAGGGTGTATGAGCCATCGGCCTATTACTAGGCCCCAAACAACAAATAATCCTAGTTTATTAGTACCACCATTAGGGATAGTACAACTCACAACCCAATTAGTGAACATTCTGCTTCCCCCTCCCTTTCTGCTAGCCATGTTTCCTACCGCTAATAGAAATTGTGTGGCCTGGGACACCATAAGACCTCTTATTGCACTAGTAGCACTTGTCGTTTGGGCCATGATCCCAATTTATGCCCTAAAAGATATACCTAAATTCACCAGAGATGGCTCAAGAACACCGTCTGAACATTTGCAAGATGTTGTAGACGTATGTCTAGTACATGGGGTTACAACCCAAAATGTGGCGTTAGGGCTACTTGCCACCTCTTTCAGGGGCATGGAATTGGATTGGTACCACACATTGTAAGAAAAAACTATTAGTACCTAGGATGAGCTCGGGGATCCTTTCTATCAGAAATTTTTGAATGAAGGATGCCAATCATTGTTGTATTATCAGCTGTTGGTTATAAAGTAGGCCCCGCAAGAAGCCATGGCTGACTTCAATGCTCAGTTCCATACAAGCTAGTAGAGGATTCAAGTTAGTATTTGCTCGCCACCTAATTTGGAATTTGTATTCTACTTGAAGTCTATCAATCTAGACATTTTGATTGATGATCTAGTCTCTCGGTGGAACCACACTATCAGGCGCATATAACATCATTGTCAAGGCGGAGAACAATTTGATAGATGCTAGAAAATTGCCCCCTCGGCCCATCATTCATATATTCCCAGAAATATTAGTTCTTGCTTAGGAGATGCCTTCTACTAGTGCACCAGCTCCTCCTCAATCCATGTACATGTATCCGAGTGTGCTGCAAAATATTGCCTCTACATCCAACTCTTCAAAGGAGGAAATGAGTGAGTTCAAAGAAATGTTGTGGAATATTGTCAATGAGATAATTGTTATCAAGCACAATGAGGCCGTACCTCTAAAGCCTACCTACTAGAATTATCAAGGAAGAAGGTCCTCTTACCAACAAAACCAGTTCCAAGGAGGCACTCACATAAATCCGCAAGCCCAAACAATAAATCAAATAGTATCGGTACCCACTCTACTACAAAGTGCTAATCTAAGCTCGAGCAGAGAGTTGACCGCGGTACAAAAAAATTTAGCAAATGACACCAACACCTGGTGTTTCCCTTGTGACGATTCACACATGCCCCAAAACTATCTGCATGACAACCTACAACAAAAGGTGGTGGAGTAGCACAACCAAGCCACAATGTCAGATCCCGAAAGCTATGTGTATACCTCTTCACAAATGGACAATGTGGTGCTCACCACGCAAATGCAAGGGATGTCACTAGAGCAAGAAGTGGACATCGCTCCTGACCACACACTCTTCTCATGGATGGAAGAATAAGAAGTAGTGTTTTCTAATGATGCATCTGCATCTAAAACACCTCAAGTACAATTCGACTATAACACTTTCTCAAAGAGGAGATTTAAAGGCAAACCAGTTGTCTCGCAACTAGTTAGTCTACAACCTAAAAGTGCTTCTGACTAGACACCTAGTACCTCCGTAGCACTACCACAATATCAGCCATGAAGGGAAGTTGTTTTAACAAGAGTGAAGGAGTAGAAACCTCTGAATCTGCCACCATTCAATGTGGTGGAACAATTGAATAAATCATTCACTAATGTGTCTTTGTGGGATATTCTAGCCATCCCAGAAAAAAAGACGCTACTGCAAAAGGCTCTCTAGGGAGACGTAAGCACAACGCCAATGGAGCAGTTGCCCAAAGCAAGAGCTATTGATCAACCATCTTCTACCAAAGTTCTTACAAACAACACAGTGGAAGCCCCTACTGAAGTAAGAGATAAGCCAAAGCCTCAACCCTTCTTCTTAACTCTCATTATAGGAGAGAAATTATTACATAATGCCATGATTGATTCTAATGCTAGCACCATAGTTATGCCTAAAAAAATACCTGAAGCTTTAGAATTCAACTATGAACCCTTAGAAAGAGGGGTGATGCAGCTTGATGGAAACAAGGTCAAAACTGTAGGCATCATCAAAGCACTCCCCTTGACCCTATTTGCTTTCCCTAGAATCACAGTGCTGCAAGACACTATGATCATAGATGTTCCCCCCATGTTCAGCCTCTACCTATCTCAATAATTTAATTCAAAAGTGGGTGGATATCTATCCCCTAGATTGGTCACATTTGATCCTTAGAACCAAGCATGGTGTGAAGATGAAGATAGAATCTGAAGCTTTACATTCAGAACATGTAGCCAATGAAGCCATGACCAATTTTGAAGCTGCGCATACCTCTATCACCAAGCAAGAAATGTATTGCACTGAGCTACTAGAAGATGAAAGAGTGACTAGAGACCGAAATGATCAAGAAGATGTTCTCTTGAGTGAACATATAGATGCTAACCCTTTTGTCAACTACCATGCTATCGGGTTGGGCACCTATGTCATCTACGATGAAGATCAAGTGCTCCCAAAGGTTGTCAAAGAATCCAAAAGTGGTCAAGCCTCAGAATTGTGGACGTTGCACTTCGATGGAGCAAGATGCAAGAATGGCACATGAGCCAGAATATGTTTAATATCCCCATAGAATGAAAAGGCAGTGAGGTATTTCTGCTTCTAATTCACCTGATCGAACAATGAAGCTAAATACAAAGGACTATTGTAAGGTATCAACCTTGTGGAATGGATGGGCATAAACCAACTAATGGTGTTCATATATTTCAAACTAGTAGTCAATCAATTCTGAGGAATTTTTGAGGCCAAGAATGTCCTCATGCAATCCAATAGACACTGAGTTTGGGACATGATTGAGGGATTTGAAGGCTTCAACATTTAGATGGTGCCTCGAGAAAAGAATACATATGTGGATTGCATGAAATCAATCAGATCTTAGTTTGATCCTGCCTCTGATCTCATTCACAACAAACACTCTATACGAGTAATAGTTTGACCAGCGATTCCAGATAATGACCAAAGCTGACAAGTGTTTGACAATGATGAACACATTGCCTCATTCATCTAGTAGTCAAGAGAATTTGCTGACCAGCTCCAATCAAAGATTGTCGAAGCCTATGAAGGATAGATCATCCAGCAGAAATCCAACAAGCTTCCAAAAGGATTGGTCACTCTAGCAAACCTTTTTGATTGTGATGATACAAGAAATGACAAATGAAAGTTTGTAGTAGAAAAAAGTGACTATGCGGACCTTCTGGTTGGAAATGGAAGAAACTTTAAAGTCAGGAAGGAAATCCCACATCATGATAAAGAAAGGATTAACAAATTTTATGAAAAATATGAAGGAGTGGTGGCCTGGTCATATGATGACCTTAGGGGATATGATCACAATATCATTCAACACACAATAGAGTTGGCGGAAGGTGCAAAGCCTATCTTCCAAAAATAAAGGCTAGTCAATCCCAAGATTGAAGCGCTAATGGTGCAAGAACTAACAAAGCTAATCTAGTCATGGATTTTCTTATCAATCAAGAATAGCACATGGGTATCCAATTTGGTCCTGGTCCGAAAGAAAAATGGACATATTCGCCTATGTGTGGAATTTTGGGACCTAAATAGAGCATCCCTGAAAGATCATTACCCACTACCTTCAATGGAGTCAATCTTGCAAATGGTGGCAGGGTTAGAGATGTTTTCCTTGTTAGATGGCTTCTTTGGTTACAATCAGATCTGAGTCAAAGAGGAGGATCAACATAAGACAACGTTCACTACCAAGTGGGGAATGTCTGCATATGTAAAATTTTCATTTGGCCTCTCAAATGCAGGAGCACCTTCTAGCGGGAAATGGATATTGCTTTCAGTGAACTAATAAATAAGATTATCCTAATCTATTTGGAAGATTTGATGGTGTTCTCCAAGTCCAAGGATGATCATTTTGATCATCTTGAGATGGTGTTCAAGAAATGCCAAGAGTTCAGGATATCCATGAACCCAAAAAAATGTGTCTTCGGAGTACTGCAAGAAAAACTACTGGGGCACATAGTTTCTAAAGAAGGAATTTCAATTGATCCTGAGTGGGTGAAAGCAATCAAATAGCTTCCTCTCCCAGTCAACAAGAAATGCATTCAGTCCTTCTTAGGAAAGGTAAATTTCATTAGCAAATTTACTTCTAATTTTGTAGGAATAATTAGGCCAATTACCCTAATACTAAAAAAGGATTAAACATTTAAATGGACAAAAGAAGCCAGAGAAACCTTTGAGAAAGTCAATGACACTATCTCTTCTACTCCTATTCTGGTCAACTCAGACTTTTCAAAGGACTTCATAATATATGTATTAAGTAGTAAGTCATTCATTGCTACTATCTTAACTTAGAAAGATAACAAGGGAAAGGGAGAAAATACGATAGCATTTCACTCCCAAACCATGAATTACTATGAAACAAATTACAACTTTGTAGAGAGGTAGGAATTTGCAATAGTTAAGAGATTCAAGAAGTTCTGACACCTAATCTCTTGCAATAAGGTGATTGTCTATGTTGCACATTCTAGTGTGCATGAATACATCATGGAAGGAGAAATCACCGAGAAAAGAGCTAATTGGATCACCAAGATTCTCAACTATGATATTGAGGTTAAGCCTACAAAAACTATTTGGGGAAGAGGACTCTACAAATATCTTGTGCATGATGAAGAAATGGCCACCGAAGAAGAGCAATCGAAACTAGTCCTAATGAATGAGTCAGAGTCTAAAGGTTGTTGGCTGGTGGATAGAATAAGATTTATGGATACAGGAAAGTATCCGCTAGGTCTTCCTTCTCAGAAGAGGAGATTCTATTGGCTGTAAAATAGCAGATTCATGCTCATTGAAGGGATCCTATTCAAGAGAAATTTCAACAATGTTCTATTGCGATGTGTTACCACAGAGCAAGCAAAAAGGATCCTTGACACTTACCACAACAGTTCCACTGGTGGGAATTTCTCTATAAAGACAACCACTATCAAAATCATGTGTGTGGGGTACTTTTGGCCAACTCTATTCAATGATTCCTACTCCTTGGTGAAAAATTGCAAGGAATGTCAGTTCTTCATAGAAGAAGAAAGAATTATACAACTCCTCCAGATAGTGGTTGATGATCCATTTGCACAATGGGGTTTATAATTCATTAGAATGATCAATCCAGCCTCCAGTGCAAGACATAAATGGATCTTAACAACCACAAACTACTTCATGAGATGGACCAAATCCATGCCACTAAAGTATGCGACAGAGGCAGAGATCATGGATTTCCTAGAAGAACTAGTGATGAAATTTGGCCCGCCCAAAAGTGTCATCTCCAAAAATGCTAAAGCTTTCCTAGGCTCCAAGGTAAGTCAATTCACACTTACACACGACATATTCCTTAAAGCATCATCAAATTACTACCAATGGGGAACGACTTAGTCGAGTATACAAACAAGAATCTAGTCCAACTCCTCAAAAGAATTGGATCAAAATATCAAAGGGAGTGGCACAAAGACCTCTGAGCAACACTCTGGGCAGACCACATAACTCCAAAGAAGGTCCTCAAGACTTCACCATATGAGCTAGTTTATGAAAAAGAGGCGTTATTTCCTATCTCTCTGGAGATTTTGACACTACAATTGCTAAAATCTCTCGAGGTGGAGAAAAATGGTGCAATGGAGGTGCAGTTAGCCAAGTTGCTAGAAGTACAATAAAAAAGGAAAAAGTCCCTAACAAGCATGACTAACCACCAAGAAGTGGTAAAAAGGTGGTTTGACAAGAAAGCATCTGACAAGGCCTAAAGTGAGGAGACTTAGTGCTAAAATTTAACGAAAGGGCTGCGAAGCCTAATTAGCATAGGAAGTTTGATAGCCTTTGGGAAGGTCCATTCAGAATAATTCAATGCAAAGAGCACAATGCATATGAGTTAGAAACTATGGAAAAAGAAGTATTGGGATTCTGGTCAACAAAATTCACTTGAAATTATTCAATTAAGCTTGCTTACCATGTTAGAAAACCAGGAAATTGTTGCTGGACCAAAATACTTCCACCAGAGAGATTATGGCAAGAAGGCTTGCTTCACAATGTGCAAGATTGATTGATGATTGAATTGATGCAAATGTACAAGATGAGGCTTGCTTATAAAAGACAAGCATGCACAACCCTAAACCTAACTTGAGCTACAAGTTAGCTCAATTAGATAAGGATAATAAAATACAACCTAGCACTTAATTAAAAGCCTAAGTAAACTTATGAAGATGTAATTAAATAGTTAATCACACCAACACCCCCCCATAAGTGCAACTTAGGGAGAAGATTATAATGCAAACTGCTATGGGTCCCGACAACTAGGCTGTGTTAGGTACCCATTTACATATGCAGATGAAATGCAATCTCTCATAAAGGAGAGAAAAGGGGAAAACCTAGTGGGAAAAAACCCCTCTCCAAAAAGAGAGAAAACAAAAACAAGCATGATGAATGTAAACATGATGTATGAAGAACTCAATAATACCCCCCAAGAACTACATCCATCATGAATATACAATAAATTACCCCCCCATAAGAGGGAAGTAATGAGATAAGATATCCCCTACATTTTGAAGAAGATCCAAAGCCAATGAAGAATGTCTGAAAATAGAAGATGACCTAATGTATGCAAGAAAAACAACTCCCCTTAGGAAGAAACAAGTCCATAACCTGATGAAGAAGCCACTCCATATCTAACTGAAAAGAGGAAGAATGAACGCTCAACATGTATGCCTCTGAAAACTGAGTAGGAGCCTCCAAGCTTGAATGAGCCACAACATAATCATGGTCAAACTTAACCAAGAAACATGAAAAATCAAGTGATGGAGGATACTCGTGAATATCAATCTCCAAAGACAAAGAAGATGGTGTAACAGCTGTGCTGAAACTGTCATCAAAGAGGAGAAAAATCCCCTCAAGTGTGTCCTCCAAATCTGCAGTATGAGACTCTAGGAATAAGGTAGAAATCCCTGTCAAATAATCATCCCACAAAGCAAGATCTAAAAAACTATAATTATCCTGCTGAACAGAAGCAACAATGGTTGAAGAAGCAGGAGGTGGAGGTGTAGGAAGTGTAACGCTAATAGAAAGTGCACAATAGAAAACAAACAAGATTAGAGGCAAACAATGCAATTACTAAATCTAAAATGCAAATCTAAATGTTAAGCAACAAAGAACAAAGGAAAGTCAAAAATGTGAACAAACTGAAACAATCTCACCAAATTGCTACATATTTCCATGATTCATCTCGATTGCCCTTCTCCATTTTGCTTGTGTAGTATAATTGCCCTCAGATTTCTCATAATTTGTGCAAGTATAACCTATGATAGTGATTAGAAAAATATCAAAGATTCAAGATTGAGTGCTCTCAAAAGTCATAAGATTTTGTGAGAGAGAGATTGGAATGAAGAATGACAAATCAATTTATAGAAAATTGATTATTCGAACGGCAGGCCAAGATCGAAAGATCAGCGAACGGTTGAGATCGACTGATTAGACATGCATTCTGATAACTTTCAGTAGTGACATGAGTGATACAAACTAGAAATAGAATTAAAGATTAAATAAATGATTTAATCTTCAGTTCGGTATTCGAAAACAGAAGAAATATCTTTGTATGACAAAGATAAAGATTGATAAAAACAACTCATGTTCGAATGCACGCACAAGGTTTAATTAATTAAATAGGAATATTTAATTAATACGCATGTACACGCAAATGAGTTAGAACTGGACGATTGAATGATTTGACGAAGAGATTACTCGAGAATGCCACTCAGACATTAAATCAAGAGTTAACTGAGCAATTAAAATAGATGTTGAGTTGAGTAAAAGTGAATACTTAGATAACTCACACAATTATCTAAATATAGAGGAATGCGTTAAAATAGAATTAATGAATTAAATAATTCATTTAATTCAAAACTCGATATTCGAAGGATAATTAAATAAATAATATTTATTTAATTAAGTGATGAAGGGATTTAAATGAATAATTAAATAAATAAAGAATTTATTTAATTATAGTTGAAATATGATAAAGAGTAAATTAAATAAGAATTTATTTAATTTGACAAGAAGGATAAAGGTTAATTAGTAACATAATTAAATAAAAGCGTTTATTTAATTAATCAGGATAGAATAAAGAAAAGTGTAGATTAATTAAACAATTAAGATTATTTAATTAATAGAAGAATTAATAGAAGATAAATAATTAAATAATTGATATTATTTAATCATGACCATGAAGAATACAAAATGTGAAGAATATTGAAGTCGCTGCCCTAAACCAATTTCGGTGTCTCAGGAGCTCACGAGTCTCTAAAATACCAAGGTGTAGATGACCAAACTTCTCCTCACTAATATGGGTCACACTCAATGGAGTGTGTGATGCAGTCAAAGGAACATTATCAGGTTCTGAAGCAAAATGTGAAAAAGAATATACTCGAGATGAATGATCAACCATCCCGATTGCAACAATATCCCTAGTCTCCAAGTCCCTTATATACACCCTATCAGGAGTGAACTCAACTATTTTACCTTGACCCCCATGAGTAATTTGATAAATAGAAAGGAGATTAGTGGTCAAAGAAGGAACACAAAGAACATCATTGAAAGTGCCTTCCCCAATACTAATAGAACCCTTCCCACTTACTGTCATGAATGTATTGTTACCCATCAGAATGTGAGGTGAATTACAAGGATCAAAAGAAGAGAACATTTCCTGTGAAGATGCCATATGATGAGATGCCCCTGAATCAAGAAGCCATCCTTGAGAATTAGGACTTGTAGAGGCCAAGAGTGCATGCCCTTTCATATTATGTAGCCCAGAAGTGGATGTTGTGTTCTCTGACTGTGATGATGATGGAGCTGTCGATTGTGATGGTGAAGAAGTAGAAGACACTGATGAGGGCAGCTGAATGTTATTCTTTTGAAGAAGGTGGGTGAGTTCATCAATCTTCTTATTATAACATCTATGCTCATCATGTCCTAACCTTTTGCAATATGCACATTTGGAATTCTTCTTTTTTGATGATTCCTCTTTTGAAGAGGATGAGGACTCAGGAGTGCCATGTGAAGGAGAATCTTTACCTTGCTCATTTGACTTGGTTTCCTTTTTGTGCTTCTTTCCTTTGCCACTTGAAGCCTTTGTATCATTCGCAATAAGAGCTTGAGATGTTGAAGACTTCAATGTACCCATGTGCATCAACTTTGCTTGTTCCCTTGTGAGCTGTGCAGCAAATTCATCAAGAGAAGGCATTTTATATGTATCACCAAGAGCATCCATTGTAGCATAGAAAGTAGAAACAAACACAGAATATGAAGAACCAAGCTTAGCAAGAATAGAAAGTATCATCTGTTCATCCTCTTTAACAACCCCACATTTTGATAACTGCAATCTGATAGAGTTGAGCTTGGAGAAAAAGTCTTGAATATTGTCAAAATCTGAAGGATTAAGACCCATCAGTTCATTTTCCAACTTAAATTTCCTTAGCTTGTCTGGCTTACCAAAGAGGCTCTCTAAAGTAGTCCAAACTTCATGAGGATGTGTGCAAGACTCAACATGATATCTAAGATCTGGAGAAATGGACAGAAGAAGATTACCGAGGGCTTCATCTCTTCTATCAAACCATTTTCTTTTCTCTTTTGCTCCCTGTGGTTCTGGATCTTGACCAAAAGTGATTCGTTGCAGCTTCAAATTTAACAGTAGCAACTCCATCTGAGATTTCCACTCATGATAATTAAATGGAGTTAGAAGTACAACTTTTGGAAAATCCATGATGAGAGAAGAACAAATAAATCCTGCACAAAAGCGGAAAGCAACTCCTTTGTCGCAGCTTTGGAGATGAAAAATTCATTGCAAAATATCTGGGACTGAGTGACTGTTGGCTTTTCCCTCTTTATTTTGGAAAATAAATAAGTTTTATAGAAAACTTAAAAAAAAAACTCCAAAAATCCTGTCAGTTTTTTAAAAAAATAGAAAGCATTTTTTTACAAAAAAATCTTGCCCTCTTTTTTTAAAAAACTAACCAAAAAATAAGGAAAAATAGATGCCATGAAAATCACGAAAAAAGAACTTTCCCTCTCAACAAAGCTTTTAAAATCATGCAAAATACCATCCGCAGGAAATATTTGATGGAAAATAGGTAACCCGCTGATGTGAAAGGACGATGCCCTCCAATGGGAGATCGATGCCAATGAAGACTTCAGATCATACCCACTTGCCGATCCAATGTTGACCTCCAGATGCCATGGACAATGCAATTAATGAAGGCAGGATGATACAAAATTGTCGATGTGATCTATGGTGTACAACAGGAGATCGGCAAACAATGTTGACCCCGGATTTGACAGCAATTGTGATCAATTGGAATGACCACCAAAACAAGTGTACCCATCTGACAGTACCCTCAGACAAAGCTATATAGGACAAAGTATATACCACTGGAATATGTTGAGTGGACAATAAATAAACCCGCGGATTGACCTAAACTCTCAAGCACTGATAGAGGATATGATAGGGCTGCGAACTGTACTCGATGGATGACCATGTACCTGCCGATGCCAGATCGGACAAGAGCCGATGGAGATCCACATGGGCAAAGACAAGACAACCGATGCATTGAAGCCTATGGGTAACCCATGCTAAAGGAAATAAATGCCTCTGCCAAATAACCAGTAATGAATGTAAGAGACCGGTGGTCGGTGGCTAGTTAATGAAGAAGCCGGTGGGATGAATAGTTAATGCCGGTGGGTGGGAGAAGCAAGATCGGTCGACAAGAATACGCACTGTGATCAGCGAGACAACAAATGGGCCAACCAGAGTACAATGTGCCCTGCCAACAAAATCAATGCCTCTATCACAAACTTATAACAGTCCACAAAAATTGAAAAAAGCCACAGTATTAAATAAGATTTTCCCGAGAATATTACAATATTTGCCCCAAATATATAAATCAAATATCGCATAAAATATTTCTCAAAATATTTTTTTTGCGAAATTAGAAAAATCGTACCGCACAGGGTGTTGTTCTAGCAAAAAAAAAAATTGCCTCAAAAACAACTTTACTCAAAATAGACGAATTTACAGTCAAAATTCGTCTGTGGAGCCTTTTGATCTCAACCGTGAGGTTATTGAAACCCCAATCTGCACCTAGCAAAAATTTTCAAGCCAAAAATAATAAAACCCTCAGATCCGAGAAGGAGTCCGCAACCATGGAAGCTCTGATACCATGTTAGAAAACCAGGAAACTATTGTTGGACCAAAATACTTCCACGAGAGAGATTATGGCAAGAAGGCTTGCTTCACAATGTGCAAGATTGATTGATGATTGAATTGATGCAAATGTACAAGATGAGGCTTGCTTATAAAAGGCAAGCATGCACAACCCTAAACCTAACTTGAGCTACAAGTTAGCTCAATTAGATAAGGATAAGAAAATACAACCTAGCACTTAATTAAAAGCCTAAGTAAACTTATGAAGATGTAATTAAATAGTTAATTACACCAACATACCATACCCATGTAAATATGTTTATAATGTTCACTTTTCCCTTATTTCCCTTTTGTTTTGTTGGCCAGTCTTTTTATTTATTCTAAGGTTCGAGGTAGAAAAGAACAAGTGTCCCATTATTGCAAAGAGTAAGGGAAATAAACTCATAGCTGAAGAGGGCATAAAAATTAAAACACCCACATGCTAGAAAAAAAGGGATGACCCAGTTGCAAAATCCAAAAGAGGGCAACAAGATGATTATATAAAGATATATTTTCATTATATATGCTTCGATGTTTACATTTTCAAAATGGCTCATAAGCCACGCTTCCAAAAGTATATATGTCTATTCTGCTTCTTTTATATATTTCACGAAAAGCCTTTTTCAAGCATGTATACAAAAAATGGACTAATCACTATGATATTTTTAGAAAGCAAAAAGAAAAATGAGTCTTCAGTTCACAGTGTGAGCAACAACAACATACACATCAATGGAAGTTCCCATAATATCCTCATCCATAGGGGCATTATCAGTAGTAGCAACATCATTCAATGAAGCAAAAGTAGGTGGGGGGAACACTAGGTTTCTGAAGCCTGTGTACCAGTCAATATCATAGAACTACACCACATTGTAGATACAAAACAAGAAGTGGTAGGCTCAAGTGACCCTTTGGCAGTGTTCATCTTGCAACTGGAGGTGAAATCCACTCAGAAATGGTAGCCACAACATGACCACATCCTCTTCTATGAACCTCCAAAGGTCGTTCGCACTCAGAATTCCCCCACCATATATAGCATTTTCAACGACCTCCCCGAGGCCATTTAGGTACTTCTTGGGGAAGATTTCTTTCACCAGATGCAAGATCAAAGGATTGGGAATTCCTATATCTAGCATGGAGGTGACAAAGTGTGAGCACACATTAGTGTTAATTCTATATCTATCCTCATACTCAAGGCTGTCCCATCCCAAGACCTATTTTATGGCTATGATGGACAATGAGTGCTTGTTCTTCATCATCCTTTTTAAGCACCTGGTAGAAATCTCACCTAAGAAGGGAGTCTGAGACTTATGTGACACTAGCCTAATTGGGGTGTTCATCTTGTTAGACTCTCTATGAATACCTTAAAACTATCCTTGCAAAGGAACTAAGTCTAGCTTAAGTCTAGCCTATGAGAACGCAATGCAACTGCAAATGATAAACTACTAAACCAATTACCTAATACCAATTCTGCTCAAATCATTAAGTGCGATTTCACTACTGCTTAGATGCCTATTTATAGAAAAAGCGAGGAAAGACATGGTAATATGCTTTCCATAAATGTGATGTTAATCGAGTACCAACTTGAAAGCTATGCCCAGGCCTACTCAAATTTCCCACCCAGTTGCATCTGCTGAGTACAGTTTGTTGCATACAAAAATAATAAGGGCTAATTAATTAGCCTAAGTTGGTGGCAACAATCAGCGATGTTATGCACGACCAAGGAATGAGGTGTTATTCACTAGGTATTTTGCTTACTCCAAGGCAGAGCTCGTATCTTTTCAAATGTTGAGCGCATCTTTGGCCTAATCATTCCTTTTAGGATATTAATTGCCAACGCATACAAATGCTTAGGCTGCTTGCAAAGCGTTGGCTCAAGTTCCAAGAAAATTTTGCTATATGATGCAGTTGGTAATTGCAATTATGAATTCTTCTCACATCAAAATGGAAAGTAATGCATCTCGCACAAGCCAAGGGTTAGTGGTACATGCTGCATTAAATGCAAAAAGGGTGACTCTCATCTAGACCACCTTGAAAGAAAATAGCTAAGTATTGCATGCAAAATTTTTAGGCACTCAAAAGGTCTTTTCAAATATGCCACCTAGAGAAAAAGCAATTCCTAGCGCACAACCAGAGCCAAAGTAAAGTTGCTGAAAAATTCAAGCCAAAGCAAAAAGTTTCCTGAAAATTAACAATGGCAAAAATTTCAAGTGAAGAAGTTAGGCAAGTGACAACGCAAAGCTTAGCTAAAGCTCTGGGAGGAGCACCAGTTGTTAATGTCTTTGAGAATATTTCTTATGCTACATGGGGTATTCCTGACAAGCCAAAATGAGAAAACACAAGGAAGCCAAAAAAGCCCAAAAACTACAGAGACTAGAGCTTAGTTTAGGAAGATTGGGATAATGTTCATGATCCCTTTCTCGTAAAGAACCCTAAAGGATTGAGGCAAGTGACTTGTAAAAGAATGAAGGTGTCTAGAAGGGTGTTGTCGACTATAGAAAAGGTATGGTTCAACGAGTTTCCTCAATATATGGTCCCATCTATGCACTACTGCATAGAATTAGTCGATGAGGCCATTACTTAAGCATTCAATCCAAGTACCAGCACTATTGAGGGTCAGACTCTATCAGTTAACATCAGCCCGACTATCATCTGGAATATGTTGTACATTCCAGACCCTATGCAAAGAGGGATGGAAGTGGAAAAATTTACTCCTAGACAGGGAGATCATATATGGAGCACTAGGGATAAGGCTCTAGAATTTTATAATGAAGAAACCCAAAGGATTGAAGCAGAACAAGGGAAGCCACCAAAAATTCCTGCACCGCACAACACTTTCATGGAAGACATGTGAGATGCCTTTTCAATGATGACATTTTTTTTTGGTCTAGACACTGACCAAGAGGTGCAGTCTTTTCAATTAGGCCCGAATTTCCAATTCTGTAGGAAAAAATCTTACTTCTGGTATGATTTTGTAGAATTCCTCTCGATGAAGATGATAGAGAAAATTAACAAGTGCCAAGCTAAATGAAAGTTCAAATTTTTCTCCTATCTTGCTCATATGTTTTTGTATAAAAACCTTGATTTCTTTGATAAGTAGGTGAAGCTGTCTATCTTTGATGAAAAGAAGAGGAAAAATCTAGTTTATGTCTGGATCCCTCTCCTCTATTCTACTTTTGATTATTATGCATTTTCAGATTATTTCTTGACTCTGAGTTTGCAAGATTTGCATGGGGAGTGTATTAATCAGCTCACCTTGACTCAAACAAAGTTTATGCAGAATTTCACCCCCAAATGTGACTAGTTTTTCAGAGTGGATTTTACATTCATTCGAATGCAAGGATTCACTAAGGAACCATTCCGCCTTCCAACATGTGTTACAAATTGAGTGTTGGCCCTAGAATTGTTTTGGAAAGCATGCATTATTGATATTACCTTCTGCGGTGGAAAAAAGGTCAAGAGGAATGGATTCTTTGTCTATCTGCAAAGCTTCAAAATAGTGGTTATGAAAAAGAAGTAGACATACCCGCTCCTACAGGATAAGCTGGCTTATTTAGGGTTGGTAATGATCTGCAAAAAGTGGGATTATAACCCTTTCAATGATCTACCATATGAGCATCTCAAGGTGACTCACAACCCTCGACCTTACTGGGAGGGGAGGCACAACCCGCTAGACGATGAAGATGAATTATTGGTTGACTTGATTCATATCTCCATAGAAGACAGCAGGCTACCATGGCATAGGTTCTATTTCCTTGTGGTGGATTATGATGTGAACCTCAAAATGGGAAAAATAAGTTGAGAAATGAAGAGGAATGGACTAATGAAAGGAGCATAGCCTTCTGGATATATCACTAGGAAAAAAAATGGCTCGATGATCCTTATGAAAGCATAAATGAGGATAAACAGTTTGATGAGATTTGGGATGATGAGCACCCTACTTCCAACTCAGGCGCTAGCAAAGGCAACAACCCTAATGAAGGATAAGAGCAGACAAAACAGGAAGCTGAGACATCAATGTCCTCTACCCAACAAAGGAGGAAGTCTACAAGGAAATCTGCCTATGTCACTTTAAATTTGTGACTGAATATGTCACGAGCCTCGTGGACACTCACCTGGGCCTCAAAAATAATAAGAGTGCCCCAAAAACAATAGCCAGAGACTATAGAAGTGGGAGACACCCCGCCTGCTAAGCGATAATCCACAAAATCTTTTTCGGGAGAAGGATCACAAGGAGCCACTGCAAGCCAAGTGCTCGTAGCAAGCCAGGAGCTCGAAGCAAGTAAGGAACCAGCAACAAGAGAACCACCGCAATCATCCAGTCAATAGGTAATTTTCACTTTGGCTTTTCTGACTTCTTAATCTTTGGTATCCTCTTCCATTTTCACAGCACCCCTAACAACAAGTGTTGTCCCTACTTTATCTACCCTTGCCACAATGTTTGTGGGAGGTTTCTCCCAATTCACCAAGACTGGGCCATCTATTTTAATGCCTCTACGAACCTTAACACCAACCGCCACTACTCAGTCTCTCCTTGCCTCTCTTTCTGAAAGCTCGACCACCATTGACACCCCCATTGCATCTACTACCTCAGGTTTGACCCAATATGCCCAACAAAGAGACTTGATTATGACTACCCCATCACCATAGCAACTGACGAGTCCTTCTGCTAGTTCACAAACCAAACTATGGCAGGTTCCCTTTTTCTCCCCAAAAAATGTCAATCTCCCACCAAAGAAAATGCAAGGGCTTCTACACTTGTATTCCCTTTTTCCCTACCTCCCAGTACACCTATTGTTGGTAGACTAGTTCAATGACCATCTGAATTCATATCCCAAGGAGAAGCCATAAAGAAAATGTGATCCCTTAGGATCCAAAAGTGAAAAGTGAAGGATGATAAAAAGGAGGTGAATTCTAAGGTTTATACCATTTACAATGAAGCACAACAAATGCTGAATTTTGTAACCATGTACCCGAATGTTGTCAAACCACAGGGTGAGATGTTGTCGAGTGATTACCACATGTATGCCATGGGGCTTGATCTAGCCGTAGCCCAACTACAAGATAAGGTAGAACTCATGGAGAAAATGTAATGGGTGGTGATGACCAACTTCCTAAAGTCTAGACGTCAATTAAAAAAAAAGGAGCAGCTAAAGCTTGTGAAGGAAAGAGTCAATTTTGTAGAAACAAAGGAGAAATCACTAGAAGTAGAAGTTGTGCGCTTGTCTAAGAAAGTGCAAGCAGAGGAGTTGGAGGAGAGAAAACTCCAAGAGGAACTCAACAAGTCCCAATCCGTTGACCCCACATTGCTCAACAAGCTATGAGCAAGGAACCAAAAATATCAGAGCCAATTGACCTCGACAGAGCAAAATCTGTAACAAAAGGATAAAGAGTTGGCAGCTCAATGTGATCTATATGAGCAGGAATTAGAAAGGAATCATCTAGAATTTGAAGACCGAAAGGCCTAGTTAGAAAAGAAGCTTCAAGAGACAAATTCCTCTCTTGACACAAAATTGGCGAATCACGCTTGTGATGAGGAGAACTAGTATAAAGAGATAAGTAGCTTTGGGGAGCAACTAGCATCCACAAAAAAGAGAAGTGCAGAATTAACAGAGGTTATTAATTCAAAAGATACTGAGATCACCTCTCTAAAGAGCTCTTCCAAGCTTCCTTCACACAGTCGGACCTCATCCCATTGGCTCAACAACTATATATTTCTTATTGGGAATAGGTTAAAACCTTCTACCTAACATTGCAGCCAACACTTTGGTTCATCTCGAAGACAAAAAAATTGAGCTAGGAGGTTCATGAAACACTTGAGCAATTCCCAGGGTTCATCTTAGAGAAGGTTCCAAAAGAAAATAGTTTGTTGAGCAAGCTATATTCGGTCTCTAATGAGGGCCTGGCCAAAGTAGGGATCAAAGATCAGGATATTGTTGCCTAGATGGTAAACAAGTTCATCCATTGCCACTCGTCCTTCTAGCAAACTAAAGAGGCCATAGATACTTTGAACCAAAAAATGGACAACATGTGGGAAAATTTCTCCCAGCTAAGCAAGTTGGGTTTGCCGTCTCTGTTTCTTGAAAATGGGTCAATTGCCACGGTAGAGAAGATTGCGCAAAAAAATGAAGAGAATGAGTAGGACCCAAATGCTTTCTAGAGTTTCGACCATCCTCCTAATACAATGGACATTCAAGGTGTTATTCATCCTCTTGCGTAACTACTTTTCCATTGCGAGGTGGGGGCCAGTTTACCTGAGACACTGCCTTAATAAGAAATGCTCGACCTAGGTAGACCACAGGAGAATTTGCACAATATAGTGAGACCATCTGAGGACGACTGGTTGCCCCTACAAGAAGCCCTTTCCAAGATCTAATTTCATCACTAATGGATGGTACTCTGGTCTTTGAACTAGAGAAAATTTTGGGTTCCATTTTCCTCAAAGCAAAATGCCCCTGATAGTCACTAGAAGTTGTGAATATGAAATTCACCATGCTCCCTTTGGGTTTTGGTTTTTGTCTAAGTACCAGCCCATGCCTTCAAATAAATTCATCGCCCCCCTTTTGATTGTCACCATGGCCTCTGCCATGTTTCCGCTCATTCCTCTCTGAAAGATTTTTCTCCTTGCTCTTCTATCGACCACCGATATGCTCCCACGTGTCTTTGCCGTAGGTTATTTTGATTGCTTCCTTTCACTTCCTTCTCGATCTTTGTTCGCCTACCACATAGCTCCCATTCACAAAAGGGTTTGGCAGGCCCCACAGGTGGTGTCTATATCAAACATTATTGTGATGTGTCACCTTAGTGAAAGCTTTCAACAAAGGAAGGATAAATTAGTCGAGGGTAGTGAAATGCTACCATGCGTCCCTTTAGCGCAAGCTTCTTTAGTGAAAGGAATGAATCAAACCATAGGTTGTGATATGCTACCACATGTTCTAATTGCCTATCCAAAGAGGTGACACTTTTCTACATGGAACTTTGTTGGGACCACTACCATCATTTGCAGGGGATGCATCTGAATGGGGGGCGACCAAATGTTGTGTATCAAATATTTTTTGTTTCAACGGCCAAGGGAAATCATTTCCTCAACATCATTGCTCAGGTTTCAAAATATTTTCGGTTGTTGCTCGATAAGTTTTGGAAGGCTCACTATAAATACTACTCTTTTCTTCTAAAGAAGGGTTCTAGAGGTTCAAAGGTTCTGAGTTAAAAATACTATATGCTACATGTTTTTGCAAGTTTCACTAGTTTTAGAATCACATGATTTTTGGAGAGACCAGGCCTTTTACTGTTTAGATTATTGTAAGAACTCACAGATTGTGCCATTGTTCAACTTTTCTATTTTCTTATGCTATTGATAGACTTTATACTGTTCCATTATTGTTTGAATGGTTTATCTGTCATACTTCTATAATTTGAATGCAAGTTTGTTGGTTTAGATCATGTCTTTCGATTCTTCTTTTTCAATAAATGGGTATGATTATTATTTTATGTCATTGAATGAGTTGTTCATGCTGCAATCCTTAATTTCTATTATTCTAAGACATGGTAAATTGCTAAGTGGGCCCTTAGATCATATCCAAAAGATAGGTTTATCATGCCTTTTATATTTGCTTCAGTTTCCCATTCTAAAACCCCAATTACAGAAGAAGTTGGCTTCTTTAAAAATCTGGAGGCCACTCAATTTAGCGCAATAAGTCCCCCATAAATTGAGTTTCCACAAAGGGTTGTTACCTTGCAAATTTTTGGCATCAACAAATAACAATATTTGTTGTGATATATTTTGTTAAGTATTAATTAGTAGTTATCAATTCTTTAATTATTTATTGACCTTAAAACCTTGAGTCAATCAAATGTGAGGAAAGGAAAGATATAGATGTTTGAATACAAAATTTAGCTATTTAAATAGATAAAATGGTTATCATTCATTTGCTCCATTGAATAAGCAATTAGATTTATCAAGATTGGTTCGATGAGTATTAGCTTCTTATAGATGTAGTGTTTGATATAAGAGTGGAATGTTCATATATTTCACAATTGTTGACCAAAATTAGACAAGAAGATTTTAGTACAGTTTTATTTCAACTTTTTCCTTTAGTAGATAAATTTGGTGCTATAAAAGCTTTATGATATTGATTGAGAATTGATGATTGAATAGAACAATTTGGATTATTTCAAGTAATTTTCAGTAAAAGGACAGTTAAATGATGTTGTCACATCATTTGTACAACTTAGAGAAACCTCCCTTTAACCAGGTATGAGCATTTATTTTGGGTTTAGTAGTGGGAAGAAAATTTGAGAGGAAGCTTGGATTTTGCTCGCATGTTTCTCTTTTACCTTTCATCTACAATCCTTCCTGACACTTTGACAAGTTATCAATTCTCGCCACTGAAAAAAAAAGGAATGGTCTATGTCATCTATCTTAAAAAGATGAAAATATAGTGATATGTTACTATCCTATGTTAGATATGGTTGAATTCGATATAACAAGAAATGATTACATATTTTATTAATAAATTATGTGTTGAATGCTAACCTTGAGTAACCTATTGAAATCACTTCTATGGTAAATGAGATTACTCTTTGAGTGATTAAAAGTTATATAGTCTCGTACTTGTATAGTTAATCAATAGTAAAAGTTACTATTATTTAAAAGATTGGAGACTTAAATGTAATGCATAGTTATCATGACTTGGTAGAGAGCAATATTTTGTGAAGATTGGTATAATCATCAATAGATGCTTATATGAACAAATTGATTCTTTTAATTGTCCATTTAATTTCCAAATATTTTAAAAGGAAACATCCAATTTGATGGAATAGTATAGATTAGTTACTATTCATCATTCATAGACCTAAGTCTATTCATTTGCACTCTTATATGAAGTTATTCTATCAAAATAATTCAAGTGAAATTGATTACTAATTTATTTAACTGCTTTTGATTTGTGCTAGGATCATGCAATAATAATGGAAAAATAGGGAAATTCAAGGACATATTAGAAGGAAGGTAAGTGTGAAACATAGTCTCTTGTTGATTAATTAAGTTAGGAGAGGAATCTATTATTAGTACCATTATTAGAAGATTCATTATGTAAATTAGTATTAGTGGAATTTTGAGGTAACCTATTCATGGGAGGATACATTCTAGATGTAATTTTTATTCTCGGATCTTTTGGGTAGCTTCCAAGAGGAAGCTTGTGACTAGAGGGAGAGAATGTGAGGAATAACTAATATTGATCTGTTTATAAATGAAATGATATGTCTATATAATTTGAACACAAAATATTTTTGGATCTTATAATAATTAAATATTAGAAAATTTTAATGTTATATTTAATGTTTTGAATTATAATTTTCAAAAGTATTAATGTTTCTAATAAGATGTTGCAGGTGGGTAGTCTCGGTCCTTAAATGTTAGAGACAAAGCCCAAATACTAAATGTTTATTATCAAGGGAGTTTAATGTTGAAAATATAATTTGATTTTATGTGCAAAAGGGAAATGTATTTTAATTTGGATTATCCTTTTATTTGGATATTGTATTAAGGAAATTGAAAAGATGTGAGTTATTTTATTTTTGAAAAGGAAATTTGAATGGTTGGGGGAAAAGGAAATGAAAGGTTGTTCTCTTTCCTTATTTATTGTTTTCTTCCAGATGGAATGGGGGATGGATAGAATGAATTGGTAATCTTGGGTAAGTGAATTGGGTTGATCCTTGTTTGGACAACCAAGGTATGCTTTTGTGTTGTTTGTGTTGTTAATGAATTCTTGATAGTTGTTAATTGTGTGGTGGTTTTTGATTTATTAATGAATTCTTGATAGATGTTGTTATTGTTTGTAGAGGGTTTGGGTGTGTACAAGGAGTGGATCTCACCTAAGGGTTGATAGCCTCATTCATGTGGGGTTGAGGAGGGTATGGATCCTCTCTTGGGGATGGTAGATCAAATATGAAAGTATGAAATTGTGAATGATGTTGGAAAGCCATGCATGGAAGTTGTTTTATAGTAATGAATGGAGGTGGGTTGGATGATGGTGGTGGTGTGTGGAGATGGTTGGATGGATGGCAGTGGTTGTGTGTGGAGATTTTTGGGATGGATGGTGGTGGTTGGGTGTGGAGATTGTTGGATGGGAGGTGGTGAATGTGTGTTTTGAATGAAGTGGTATATGAGGTTGATTGTTTTGTTGTTTCCCCAAGAGGGAAGGGAATCCCCCTTCTCCCACTATACTAGAATCCGATGAACAAATTCATTGTGCATGAATTAGTGTGAATGTCTATTTGATTTTCAAATCTATAAATTGGCTTTGGGTTTGGTCTCCCACTTGAGCGTGGAATATTTAGTCCTATGATTGGGTGGAGAGTAGGATTGGTTGCTCTAATTAGGTGTTGCGGGTTGAAAGGGTTATCTAGTATATTTTTGTAGAATTTTTTTTATGTATGTAAATCATTTGATATTGCTGATTTTGGTTTTTAAGAATTGTAGATTGAACAAAACAATTTGGTAGTAAGCAAAGGAAACTTTTTAGTGTTAGGTAACATTTTCAAGTTAAAAATCTTGTATTATTTGATTACTCGATGGTGTTGGAAATACAAGGGAAGCCAATTGAGAGGGGGTGAATTAGTTGTCTCATAAATTCAAAACTTATTCAACTTATTAACCTTATTCTTAAATTTGATAATTAACCATGAAAGAATGAATCAACAACACATCAAAAACACACATAACATCAAGATTTTTTACGTGGAAACCCTGTTAGGGGAAAAACCACGATGGAGGTCAGTCCACAAGATTATACCCTATTAAAAGTATAATGAAAATGAGATATGGGGAATGCACATGCATTCAGGCACACTTCCTAAAGCTCACTACTCAATTACAAAGGAAGACACACTTTCTTGCAAATAGATTTAGATTAAAGCCATCTGGATTTTGAATTGAGAAAATAGCATCTGCTAATTCCTAATTATAGTTCCAATTAAGCACATGAACACTTCTTCACTCTTCTTCAATCTTCTTCACACTTCTTCACAATTATTCACACTCTATTGTACCTTCAAATGATATTCACACACACACACACACTCGACATACATTGGCATACATTCACACACTTCAATTCAAATAAATAATCACTCTTATAAATCTTCCGCATGAAATTTCATTGCTACAAGTCGGCCACAAAGAAATAATGAAATGAATATAAACTGTCGACCCAAATCATTAAATATTATCAATGCGAATCAACCAAAATCGGCCACAACTTAGTGAGGACCTAAAACAATATCTCCAACATGAAAACAATTCAATTAATTACTCCTCGAAGATACACAACATGCTTCAAAACCATGTTGGCCAAGGACAAGAAAAACATGAACACACAAGAGAAAATTTCCAACCACGAACACAACGATTAATTTGGGCATGCAACAAAGATAGAGCATGATCTAGAAACATCCACAAGAAACATGAATCACAAGAGAAGCATCCGCAACAATTGAACTAACTGAAATAGTAGCATCCTCAATTAGGAACACTGACTGAAGAAATAGAAAAATATCTAAATGGAAATCTTCACAACTCAATCAAATCTTCATACGGATCTCTGAAACTTGATGTGGATAAACTAGATACACTCAGCAACAAACCATTTAGTCTACAACCTCTGATCATCAACATACATAACATACCGACGAATTGAACTTCCCTTTACAACTAATAACTTGCAATTGATTTCTTTACAATTTTCTCAATATCGTCAACATATACAGCTTCAAATGCATTTATGCTAATAGTGTTGACATCAATGACAACAACATATCATCAACACAACTACAACATCCAACAATCTCCCCCTTTGGCATTGATGGAAACACATGATATGAAAAACACTATCAACACAATTAACTCCTAACACTTACTCCCCGTTAGATTTTGACTCTTTTTTCCTCAACTCTTTCACACGACTCTTCTCCTACATGAGTCTTCTTTTTAGATAATTATTTTTTTTTCACATGAATCTTCTCCCCCTTTAACATCAATGAAAAAAATTTTGAATCTCTAAACCACATATTTGAATTTATGAACATTTGACTACTCCCCCTGAGTAGCAACCACCACAAAATTAATCTAAAACAAGATATGACTGTGAAATGCATCAACTGATGCACACATTGCATTGCATCCTATTTCTTATTAGGAGGGGTAATCACCCCTAACTTCCCTTTGAGATACTCAAAAGTATCCTTAGGTAATGGATTTTTAAAGATGTCTGCAATCTACTCCTTAATAGGCACATACTCCAATCTGACTTCCTTTTCACTTACCTTCTCCCTCAAAAAGTGAAACTTGATAGATATATGTTTTGTTTTTTAATGCAACACCATATTCTTGGAAATGTTAATAGCACTTGAATTATTACAAAATATAGCAATAGGCTCATCATATACAACTCTAATATCCTTCAACATCTGCTTCATCCATAGGACTTGAGTATAATTATTAGCAACAACAATTTATTTGGCCTCTACAGTAGACAAGGAAATGGCATTTTGCTTCTTGCTTAACCATGAGATTAGCTTCTTACCCAAGAAAAATGCTCCATCACTAGTACTTTTTCTATCATTCACATGTCCTACCTAGTCAACATCAATAAAGGAACTCAAAGTAAGATCATCATCTTTAGGATACCATAGGCCAAGATCAATAGTTCCCTTCAAGTATCTAAAAATTATCTTCACAACAATCACATTAGATTCTTTTGGATTAGCTTGAAATCTTGCAACAATACCTACAACATTCATGATATTAGGCCTAGTTTGAGTTAAATACAACAATCCACCAATCATTGATATGTATCTTGTCTTATTTGCTTTTGTAGAATCATCTTTTGTTGTCAACTTGCATCTAGTCACTATGGGTGTACCAACTGGCTTTGAGCCTTCCATACTGAACTTCTTTAGCAATTCCATCACATACTTGGACTAAGATATAAAAATCCCTTTATCTAACTGAGTAATTTACAATCCCAAAAAGAATTTCATCTCACCAATCATAGACATCTCATTAGCAAACTTCATGCACAAAGCATCATCTCCTCTAAAAATAATATCATCAAAAACTAATTCAACAATCAAATCTTTATCATGGTCAATCTTGAAATACATATTACTATCAGTAGTACCTTTGTTAAATCCAAGCTTCAACAAATACTTGTCGAATATTTCATACCATGCTCTAGGGGCTTGCTTGAGTCCATACAATTATTTCTTCAATTGACAGACCATATCTTTGTTATCATTCAAGTAGAATCCATCAGGTTTCTCAACATACACTTCTTCTTCCAATTCACCATTTAGAAAAGCTAATTTTACATCCATTTGATAAACTTTGTAGTTTTTGTGAGTAGCATAGGAAAGAAATAATCTTAAAGCTTCAATTCTAGCAACAGGGGCAAAGGTTTCTTCAAAATCAATTCCTTCCATCTGTGAATATACTTTACATACCAGTCTTGCTTTGTTTCTAACCGCTTCACCTTTCTCATTCAGTTTGTTTCTAAAGACCCATTTAGCTCCAATTACATTCTTATCCTTAGGTCCAGGAACAAGAATCCATGTATCATACTTACATGCTTCATTCACACTAGTAGGCTCAATTTTTGAAATCAAGCAATATTCTTCTGCAATATTTATCCTAGTCTGGACACCTTTATTCTTACCACCAGTAATCTCATCTTCTGAATGATTCAATCTTACATACCTCAAAGTCTTCTTTGGATTTTCTTCAACTTTAGGCTCTTCTGATCTCTCATTTGCTCTTTCACTACTTTCTCCGTCTTCTTCATTCTCCTGATTTACTGGATTGATTTGCACTTGATTTGTAGTCTGAACTTGCTTTCCTTCATTTGTACTATCATCCTGACCATCAAAGTCATATCCATAGGTTGTGGATGGCACACCTAAGTCTTCATCAACCTCAACATTTTCACTTTCAACCATTTTCTTTAATCTTTTATTGTAGCACCTGTAGGCCTTGCTTTTAGTAGAATAACCCAGAAAGATACCTTCATCACTCCTAGCATCAAATTTTCCTATGCCTTCATCTCTATTAATATAACATCTGCTTCCAAATATCTTGAAGTATTTAACAGTATGCTTTTGACCAATCCATAACTCAAAAGGGGTCTTACCAATATCACCTTTGATTTGTACCTTGTTAAGTGTGTACATAGCAGTACTCATAGCTTCTCCCCAATATATATGAGGAACATTTCCTTCCAACATCATAGTTCTAGCAACATCTTCAATTGTTTTGTTCTTCCTTTCCACAACTCCATTTTGCTGAGGGGTCTACGGTGCAGATAATTGCCTCTTTATTCCATGCTCTTCACAAAAATAATTAAATTCACTGGAAGTGAATTCACAACCTCTATCTGATCTCAGGCATTTAATCTTCAAACTTGTCTCTATCTCAACCATAGCTTTAAAGATCTTGAACTTTTCCAGTGCTTCAAACTTCTCCCTTAATAAAGTAACCTATACCATTCTAGAATAATCATCAATGAGTAACATGAAATACTTGTAACCTTGTAAACTTCTGACCTTAGAGGGACCACATAGATCAATATGCACAAGCTCTAACAATTCATTTGAACAATGCCGTTTACTCCGAAATGAAATTCTAGTTTGCTTTCCCAATTGACATTCCTTGCATATTGCATTAGTAGGTTTCACCAACTTAGGTAGATCTCTCACAGCCTTAGTGGAACTTATCTTAATGATATTATCAAAGTTAACATGACACATCCTCCTATGCCATAACCAACTTTCATCAACTTGGGAAATCAAATGACTTTTACTAGAAAACCTCAAGTGAAAGATATTACCTTTTGTGTTTGTACCTAATGTAATTTTATTTTTGGAACTCAATATTCTACACTTTCCATCCTTGAACTGAAGATTGTATCCTT
The DNA here is from genome assembly GCA_007258455.2 of Sequoia sempervirens. NCBI lineage: Eukaryota > Viridiplantae > Streptophyta > Pinopsida > Cupressales > Cupressaceae > Sequoia > Sequoia sempervirens. The sequence goes on from VDFB02358134.1 coordinate 52,680,168, forward strand.
TATCAACCATTTGACCAACACTCAAAATATTATGCTTCAAGCCTTCTACATACAGAACATCATCAATATTATGCTTACCATCAAGAGAAATGCAACCTCTTCCATGGATCACACTAGCTGTATTATCACCAAATATCACAACACCACCATCATACTTTTCCAAGCTTACAAACTTACTTTTGTCTCCTGTCATATGATGTGAACATTCACTATCAATCACCCATTCATCTTTTTCTTCAACTCAAGTAGCTAGGTATTTTTCCACATTAGTACAACCAACATATTTAGTAGATACATGACTATTTTCCTTGATAGCAATAAATACCCATTCATCATCACTTCTATTTCCTTTATTAGATTCATCATTTGTCATACCTTCATTAGTAGCATAGTAACACTTCTTCTAAAATATAGGCTTGTTATGTCTTGGTTTAGCAACTCTTTCCGGAAACCTTGATGCAAAATGACCTATCTTATTGCAAGAAAAAAATTTAAGAGGCAATTTTCCTTCATACTTACCTTTTTCTCTTGGTACTCTTTTGACAATAAGTGCTTCCAACTCTTCTAGATCTCTTCTTCAATCTATTTGATTCCATCCTCATACTTGAATTTCTTTCTAGATGAACTCTCACTTGGATCATATCTCTATCTATCTCTCCTAGAAGTAGTAGCCTTAAATGCAGATTCAACCTTATGAAGGGTATCACCAAATTTTCTCAACTCAAAAGAAGTCACTTTACCAACCAATGTATCTCTAGTTATGTTTGTTCCAGTTTGGAGCTCTTCAATAGCACCAGCTTTGACTTTGTAAGAATCAGGTAGGGATCTAAGCACTTTAGCAACAATCTCAGTTTCATCTTTCTTTCCACCAGCACATCTAATGCCCCACACAAGTTCATTCACTCTTTGCATGAAAGTATTAATGTTCTCATCATCACCCATTCTCAACCTTTCATATTTCCCTTTTGAACATTAAAACTTAGCAATCTTCACATTAGCATCACCTTCATACAAGGTTTCCAACTTTTTCCAGATCTCATAGGCAGTCTTTAGATCCATAACATTTGTCATCTCAAAATCAGTCAAAGCACTCAACAAAGCTTCCTTATCCCGGATATTATACTCAACATCTATGATCTTAGCAGAACTAGTAGGACCATTCTGTGGAATAATGTACATATTACTTGTAATGCTCCAGTAGGGTTCACCAATGCATCTCATATGGCACTCCATTCGAGTCTTTCACAAAGAATAATTTGTTCCATCAAATCTCGAACTATCCTTCTTGTAACTTTCCATCCCGGATCACCTTAAGCTATTCAAATTCTTCCAAGGAACCTGCTCTGATACCAATTGTTGACAATACAAGGGCAGACAATTGAGAGGGGGGGAATCAGTTGTCTCAAAAATTCAAAACTTATTCAACTTATTAACCTTATTCTCATATCTGATAATTAACCATGAAAGCATGAATCAACACATCAGAAACACACATAACAACAAGATTTTTTTATGTGGAAACCCTATTAGGGGAAAAACCACGATGGAGGTCATTCCACAAGATTATACCATATTAAAAGTATAATGAAAAAGAAATATTGGGAATGCACATGCATTCAGGCACGTTTCCTAGAGTTCATTGCTCAATTACAAAGGAAGACACACTGTCTTACAAAGCGATTCGGATTAAATCCATCTGGATTTTGAATTGAGAAAATAACATTTGCTAATGCCTGATTACAGTTCCAATTAAGCACATGAACACTTCTTCACTCTTCTTCACACTTCTTCATAATTCTTCACACTCTGCTTTGCCTTTGAATGATATTCACACATACACACACACTCAACATCCACTAGCATACATTCACACACTTCAATTCGAATAAACAATCACTCTTATATATCTGCAACATGAAATTTCATTGCTACAAGTCAGCCACAAAGAAATAATGAAATGAATATAAACTGTCGGCCCAAATCATTAAATATTATCAATGCGAATTAACCAAAGTTGACCACAACTTAGTGAGGACCCAAAAAAATATCTCCAATATGAAAACACTTCAATTAATTACTCCTCGAAGATCCACAACACGCTTCAACACCATGTCGGCCAAGGAAACGAAAAACATGAACACACAAGAGAAAATGACCAATCATGATCACAACGATTAATGTGGATGTGCAACAAAGATAGAGCATGATCTAGAAATATCCAAAAGCAACATGAATCACAAGAGAAGCATCCGCAACAACTGAACTAACTGAAATAGTAGCATCCTCAATCAGGAACACCAACTAAAGAAACAAAATAACTATCTGAATGGAAATTTTCATAACTAGATCAAATCTTTATGCAGATCTCTGAAACTTGATGTGGATAAACTAGATACACTCAACAAAAAGCCTTTTAGTCCACAACCTCCAATCATCAACGTAGAAAACATACCAACAAACTAAACTTCGCTTTACAATTGACAACCTGCCATTGATTTCTTTACAATTTTCTCAATATCCTTAACATATACAGCTTCAAATGCATTTATGCTAATAGTGTTGACATCAATGACAACCAAATACTAGCAACACAACCAAAACATCCAATAGGTGGCTATGCTGGTAACTGTTGTATTTCTATGGCTATGTTTGAGAGAAATCGGATCTAAATCTTCAGATGTGGATTGGTTTTGATAAAGATTTGAAGTTATGGTACAACATGTTTTCTTTGCCCAAAGATTTAGAAAATAACATTGTGGGTAGTTTTTCCTTTTTAATAAGAAATATTATGATAAAATTAATGTGTTGAAGATTTTTATTATGTTTTTTCCATAGACCACCATCGTTTAGATTTGTGTATTCAAAAATATCATCTGCCGATGGTATTTAACTGATTTTTAAAGAAAATCGTACAATAAAGCATCTAACTATGTCATGATTTGCTTGCCAGGTCTCCCATTGGGGCATGTGTTTCACTTGGTTTTTTTTATCGAACTTCTCTAATTGTGTTCTTTCATTTTTATGTACATTGTTTGTTTCTAATTGTGGCTTTTGGAGTAAGCAGGTTAGATCCTTCTATTCTCTGCAACTTCTGTCCTCAGCTATTGGCGACACGCCTCCTTCATTTCTTTGAAAGATGTGAGGATAACCGACTTCTTTAAGTGTACATGAATAATGTAGATTGTTTATTTATCAAAGTACTTTAGAGGTATATCTATATGAATGATGAGTTTATCACAGGTTATATTTCATTGTCACATTTGTTTGTATTTTCTATATGCATACGGTGTTAATTATACTGAAACATTTGGTTGTGGTATCACGAATTTGTTTTTTTCTTTTATTAAGATGTATAGTTATCTTCAGCGTAATTAATCTAAGTCTAGCTAACACATTCAAAAAATATTCCCTAGTAATGTGTGCAAATCCACCTCCTACACGACTTGCATAGCTAATGCCTATTTATCTTGCTACATCTTTATAGCTAAATGTGATACATCATCTTCAAATGCGTTTGGATAAAAACCTACCTTTTTGTTTTATTCTAGATTTGATGGCATAGGAAACTCTTAGTAGTTGTACATTTTATCATTTAGATATATTGTTATTTCTTTTCTTTTTAGCGCTTGCAATGTAATCTTTGTTTTTCTTCATCTGAACCGTCACTCTTTTTAGTCGACTAAGCTGTCAAAGTGTAAGCGTTTTCTTTTATCAATCTTGTCATTGAATATTTAGGTAACTTGTATTATTTCCCTAGCTACTTCGTATACATAGTATTTGCCTAATATTTTTACCTTCACATTTAAGCAATTAGGAAAAGCAGTAAATTGATTGTTTACTGGGATTTATCCCTATGGAAGGTTTTATCTCCCTTTGGGTCTCATAGATTTATTCTAGCTCACAGTCACACTTTCTATTACTTGTTAGCATGCTTGAGTATTGGTTTTATTTAACTCAATATTCTCCGATTAATTTTCTTTATTCATTTCTAGCTTTACTCGTGACCTGTATTTTTGGTTTATACATTGCCATTGATTTTCTTTTGTTGTTGAGTTATAACCGATTGCTATTGCAAATCCTTGATACAGTATCTGCATTTTTTCAAGGAGTTGTAATGGACTCTTTCAATAAATCGGCTCACCTCTCATAGCTAGTAAACATTAATGAAATGAACAAGCATTATTATTAGTTTTTTGATATGTTTTTGATTGGATTCTTTGATGTTGGTATTTATCCTTTATATGATGGCACTGTGGCCTCTTTATTTGATCTTTTGCAACACTTACCTTTGCTATTTTTAGAGCATGTATGCAACTTGGGAACGTTTCTATTGAGTTTTGAGTGGTATAGTTCCTTCATCATTTTTGCACCTACAATTTGTTTAGGTAATTCTAGTTGTTGTAGTGATTATTTCTCCTTATTAAATGTTATTATTTATTGTGATTTTTAGAGTGGTCATGAGTCCGTTATTGGTTCTTATTTGTTTTTCCTCTTATTTGGTATCGTATTTGTAATTTTCTTTATAGTCTAGTGTTTATGGTGTTTTAAGTAGTTTCTACTTGTGTGTATTCCACTTTGTAGCATTATGCTTTTCTTGTGTTTCATTGTTCCATGCTATTCTTTTAGAATGTTCCAATATGTCTTTCATTCTCTACTTCCTACATATTTGTTTACTATCATATTGTAACAGACTAACTTAAAATGTAGTGCTATTCTTTAAACAACTGAATAAGTATTTAAATATGAATAAGTATTTAAATATGTATGTAAATCTGAAAGTGGGAGATATTAATTGTAGTACATATTGCTACATGTGTCCAATAATGAATTGCATCCAAACTAATTCTCCAGTATAAGTTTTGATAGTTAAAATCTCTCTTATTTTCATTGCTCATGTTTAAATAAGAATAATACATTCTACAGTGTCTTCAAATATGCAGGTTGCATGTTATGAAAATTAAATGCATATTTATGTCATGTGATGCCTATTTACCTTCATTATGCTTCAATCATTCAATGTTTTGTGTCAACATGGAATATGTATCAATGTCTTGCAGGAAACTATACACTTCATCAAAGTCATGGACCACATTGGGAGTTTCCAAAAAGGATACGATTGTCACCAAAGCATAAATGGATGGAGCATATGCAAAAGAGGACATACATTCAGGGAATAAAGGTGATGGGGTCTTGGAAATCCTTAAGGCTTAATGGAAGCAAGTGAACCAATGGATCAATAAACTATACCCCAACGTTGTGGTTCCTAATTATTGTTTTTATTTGATGGAGTTTGCTTATGTTGAGCATGGTCTTCAAGTCTATGCTTATTATGTTTGGCTGAATATGTGTGTGTCTTTCACTTCTGAATTACTGGTTGGCATGAGTTAAAGGTATACTATGTTTTTTGCATAATATTTTTTTCCCTTTTAATTGGTTAGTTAAAGGATGTGTTGGCAATTAGCAGAAATAATACTAATCTTCTATTTAAATTACTGTTGTACAAAAATATATTCTGATTATCTTATTTCATTTTATAGTATAACCACTTCTATTTTATGGCACTTGATAGGGTATATATATAAAGTAATATGTGTACTTATATATCAATAATTGTGTACTAGGTTATGATTAAAATAAATAAAAAATAAGCATATGTATAAATATAAATTAGAACAGTATAGCACTTTTTTATGATAAAAGTTCTCTTGTGACTTTTGTATGTCAATGGTCAACTTAAGCATGGTTTTGGTAAAACTATTATTATATCAAATTTGGGATATAATCTGATTTCTAAATAAATATTCAAACAATAATTCAATGTATCTCTATTGATTCCATATCTTTTAAGAAATTTATGCTTAAGTGGAAATTTTCTATCTTCTTTTACATTATTTTGTTCAAAATTATTCCTTGATTCTGGATATTTAATTCAAATCTATAAGTACTATCTAGAGAGGGCATTACAAGACCCTTACACAAAATCATCCCTTAATGCAACAAGAGACATATTCATCTAACCATCCCATTGGTGCATCAAATCCTTCAATTGCACAAAATACATCCATCCCATCCATCACCAACCCAAATCAAAACAACACTGTGGTCACAAAACCCATCAACCAAGGTAATACCTTGACCTCCCACCTCAAATTCAACAAGGGAACCTTTTCAATCAATTTCAAGGTATGAATGTGCCATTGCTATTGCAATACCAAATGGCACCATCATCATCTTTACCCTTGGTCCCCTACATCATGCAAAATCAAATGGGACCTCAAACTAGCATTCCTCCATCCCAATCCACCGTTTGATAAGGAATGTTAAACTAAGGCAGCCCCCAAGCTCTTGTCATCAACCCACAACCCACTCAAACCATAAACACCCAAAACCCATCACAAATGTCCCAACAACAAAACAATCCTACATTGCAAGCACATGCTCTAGTTTTTCAACAAGCATAATAGGCTTATCAACAAGCCTTACAACAACAAAAACAAGTAGCCTTAGATGCTCAACAACAACAACAACAAGCACAACAAGAAGCCTTAGCCGCACAACAACGACAACAACAACAAGTGCAACAAGTAGCCTTATCCGGACAACAACTATAGAAAGTGCAACAAGTAGCTTTAGCTACTCAACAACAATAGCAAGCATAACAAGCAGCCCTAGTGGCCCAACAATAAGCCCTCATGGCCTAACAAAAATAGCAAGCCCAACAACAAGTCTTGCTAGCCCAACAGTATGCCCAACAACAACAAGTTCTTGCGTAACAACAACAAGCCTAACAACAAGCCCTCGTGGCCCAACAACAAGCCTTTCTAGCCCAACAACAAGCCTTGCTAGTCCAACAGTATGCACAATAACAAGTTCTTGTGCAACAACAACAACAATAACCTGGCTTATATTATAATCCTCAACAAAACATCATCAATCCAAACACGTTAGGATAATATATGACTCTACCATCATCACCTTCACAATATCCCAAATCACCATACATACCATACAACACCCCATCATATCAAAATCCCACTTACAATTCATCTTCCATCACATAACACACACCTTACACTCTCTACCAAACCCACAAAATGATATGGCATCGCAACTCAAGGTGCTAATGCAACAAATTCATGACATTCAAATGGGAAAAATGAAGAAACCCCATACATAACAAAACTTGTGTCCATACCCATTCAATAAAAATATCACAATGGTACCTTTCCCTCCTAGTTTTGAGGTCCCTAAATTTGATAAATACAAAGGGAGAGGAAATCTTGTGGATCACGTCAAATAATTCAACATCACGTGTATGGAGGTTTCCTATAGTGATTCCTATTTGATGTGCCTCTTTCCACGAAGCTTGATAGGCCTAGCCATTGATTGGTTTTCACAGTTGCCTCCAAGTATCAAAACCTTCCAAGAAATCACCAATAAATTGATAGATCACTTCTCCTTCAATATTGACATGGACACGAGCTTAGAAGAGTTGTACACTCTCAAGAAAAAAAAAAGTAGAATCTTTCTCTAATTTCATGCAAAGATGGAGACAAAGAGCCAGTAAGAGCAAGTGGCCCATTCCTGATGAGCAACAAGTGGGGATTATCATAGAAAATGTTGATCCAGATCTATTCTTTCACTTAAAGATGGAATGTATCACCACTTATGATGAGCTTGTCCTAGGACCCTCAACATTGAGAGATCCCTAATCTTATAGGGAAACATGCAAGCATATAGAGACAATTTCCCATCAACTAGTTCAAATGACAAGCCCCACGTCTTGGCTAAAAACAAGAATGTGACAAATGATGGAGTGGTGGATGCTAAAGTGGTGATAAGTGCTTTGAGGCCAAAAACAAATCAGCCAACCAATGACCAACCAATTTTGCAACAAACTACACCCTCAACACAAAATAATCAAGTCAATATCATTGAAACTCAACAAAGATGAAGCCCCAATAGGAATAACTCCCAAAAATGCAAATACACGCTATTGGGGGAACCTATCGAAACTATCATAAAGAAATTGGTAGGGTAAAAATTGATAACACTTCCTAATTATCAAAACTACCAAAAACCATAGGATAAACAACCTTGGTACAATGAAAAGGATCTTTGTGACTTTCACAAAATCAAAGGAAACAAATCATCAAACTACATGAAGCTCAAGAACATTATCCAAGATATTATAGACAATGAAGACATATATGTTGATGTACTAGCCAATAACCAAGATATCTAGATATACAAGAACCCTATGCCAGATCATAGAAAAGGGAAGAGCTACAATAATATGCAACATATCTATACCAATGTGGTCGCCTCTTGTGAAAATATCATAACAGTCATTACCATTAAAGGACCTAACGTGGAGTCTAGATTCACCTCATGACTTGGAAAGGTTACCATCAAAGGAGCATCATCTCAACCTAGGGCACAACCTACCTTTCTAACATCCAACCCTAGCAACTATAGTCTCCTAGATTAGCTAAAGAAGACCCCTACATAGATCTTTATTTTAGCTATCCCCCACACTAGGGAGATATTATAAAAAGGCTTTATCTGCCTCCTCCATCCCTAAGAATATTGGTACATGTTGTGCCCTTAGCACACACGCCCCGTTCGGAATGGGGACCCTCTTTTCTTTCGCCTCGTCGGGTCTTTTGGGGCTGCCTCATTTTGCGTGCCCCTTTTTTTTTATGTTCTGCATAGTCGATGTTGTTCCAAAGTTTTATCATAAATCGACCATGCCTCCCCTTTTGGTCTTTTGCTGCCCTTTGGGGCCTCACGGGTTCCCTCTGGCTTTTGGGCTCTGGAGTGGCCCTGGGCCCCTCCGGGCCCAGGCCTCCAGGGTTCCCTTATCGGGCTTCCCCTCTACATTCGCCATCTTTCGCGGCATTCGCCGGGTGTTCGCCCACCCCTCGGGCTCTACCTTGCTACCCGCCGGCTGAAATTTGCACAAGTTTTTCAGGCGACACCTACCCCATCGGGTCCCGGGCCTTAGAAGTCTGACCTTGGACTTCCGTCTCGGGCTCGTCGTGATGGCGAGCCTTCGGCTGTCACCCGCACCTCAGGCCCCGAGCTACTCGCCGCCGCTATCACTCAAGCAACATGAAGAAAATCTTCGGCAACGAACTCCTGCTAGCTTCCCGCCCTCCGGTCCCTGGGTGGATCTTCTCCGCCTTCGTTGCCCGATCGACGCGAAAATCTTGCGGCGGCCATAATCTCCCGTCCTTCCGGACGCTGGGCCTCGGAGTCTCTGCAGCCGCCACCGACTCATTTCAAATTTTACCAACTTTTGGCGCGGCCGTACCAGCAATTAATGCACCTATTAATGGCGGCTGGGGTATATAATGCCCGACCCGCCAATGTCATTTTCACATTGTGAATTGGAGTGAAATTGCAAAGCCGAGCATCTAGAGCCCACCGCGAAGAACAGCATCATGATCATTTGCATCCGCATCACTCTGTCGATTCCCGGTGGATTTTGCACATCACCACTTAGCGAATTCGAGGTAGGCCATCCCCGTTTGCCCTCCCGTATTTTTTTGTCATTTTGGGGAATTTAAATGAATTGAATAACTAGTTTAAATGAAACAAATAGAAGAGCACTCAGTGGTGCCCATTACCCATATCTTAGAAATCTCCCAAACCCATTGGATTAGCCCTTGCTGCCGACTCGGGAATTTTCTCGGTCGCGGCTGCTATTCGCGTAGGGCGGTCGGGCACCTCGGGCCAGACACCCACCTTCACCGTCTACCCATGGGCTTTAACATCTGCGAGCTGTGAGTCATTCCTCCGTGTCCGGTCTTTCGGACTTCCCTGATCGGGGTTCCGTTCCCATTTTGTCGTACTCCAATCGCAAACTCACGATTGCCTCCCGGCGCATGCCTTGTCAAGAAAATTGAAACTTTGGAGCGTGTCCTTTGGTCGATCCGGCCCCGGAACCCCAGAGTTCCCTCTCCGGAGTTCCGATGGAGGCTCATTTTTTTTCATGACAGCGAGCGTTTCCCGACGTTCCACCCTTCGGGCTCCGCAGATCCGTCGACTTGTTTAAACTTTGACAAGCGAATTGGTCTGTCTTTTCTGCCTTCGGCCCCCAAATGTTGGGCCTCCACCCCTTATTTTCCATTGTTCCTCCAGACCGGGGTCGTTTGGCGAGTTCTCTGATGCCTTCCGGCCCTCCAGGCCCCGCCTGCCAGATTTCCGTTCGCAGAAGTCTGTGGGTACCCTGCCGCCGAATTTCCGCTCCGTCTGACCAAGCACTGGGCCCCGACAGTCAGACTTCTGCCCTCGGAAGTCCTCTTCTTGCCTGCCGCTGCTTTTATGGAAGTTCTTCGCCGTCCCCCTGAACGCTGGAGCCCGAGCCTCCTTTTGCCGTCTCACTTTTCCGAATTCCCCGCTGCCCTGGGGCCTTCCAGGCCCGGCCGTCCGGAGTTACGTCCCCGGAACTCTGTGACGGTTCCACCGACCTCGACGGCAGAACCCTACCGGCTTCCCGCCCTCCGGGTCTCGGTCCGCCCTTCGCCGTTGTCGTTCAAATAAATGAAAATCTCGAAGTGGCCATCATCTCGCCTCCCCCCGGCCGCCGGGGCCCGTAGCTCCAAATGTCGTTCAGCTTAAAATGACAAACCTTATGACGGCCACCTTCTAGTGCTTCGGGCCCGGGGCCTCGGACTTCCACCGCCGGACTTTCTCGGCTGGATTTCCGCTTGCTGTCCGCCGTTGCCAGCAACCATCTCTTAACTGCTTCCCAGCCTGAGACCTCCAATGCGCCTTAGATCGACCCAAACAAGCTCAAATCGAGAATCTGACTTCGACCCATGTCCTAAAATTTTCTCTTCTCCATCATGAGCCTCTCGAAACATTAAAATTTGGCCAAGAAAGGTCTCTGGGAGCGTTCAGCCGTGTTTTCCTTTTCAGGCAGGATTCCTGCCAGGGAAGTCCGGCCCTCCGGGCCTGGATTGTCCAAATGCCCTAAAACGAAGATCGATACCATCTAAGGATAAAATTTATGATATACTTAATGATTATTTAGGTGTTATCTTTGAAATATGGACTAACATGAACGCTTTTAATGTTTGTTGCACTAACTTTACCCTTGCTTGCAGAATATATGGAATCGGCTGCAGGAACTTCAGGGGCCACCGCCGAAAAGGATAGGGGCAAGAAATCAGGGAGGGCCGCTCGGGGAAAATAAGATAAAGATCAGATGAAATTTCAGTTTCAAGGTGAGCCACTCCAGTCAAAGGTCTCAAAAAACTGGAAAGAGATCTCGGATACCAACATCGGCCAAGTGGACATAGATGAGTTCACTCAGAGGGTCAAGGTCGACCCTACAACAAATAATGCCAGACTAATACATCAAAGTGGAATCGCCAAGGTTGCCAGTTTTTCTCCCTCTCTCATAGCACCCGAACTAGTAATGGCCTGCCGAGAGGCCTATCAAACTGACACCAGGACAATCGTGGACAAGGAGGGGAACATCCTCGCTGACATGTCGCCAGAAGGAATCACTAAAACATTTCACATTCCCACATTCCCACATATGGAGGTCCCTTCATTGGAACAATGCCAAGCGACATGGGATGCTAATCTTACAGGGTGCAAAAAGTCTATCAACCTCTACTGGGTTAAGGAGAAATGGGGCAACGCTACAAAGGTTCCCCAAGAGCTGTTCCGCAGCGAATTCCACGAAGGCTATCACGACCTGGTAACTATGCTGAGAAGGTTTATGGGTCTCCCAGCAGCTGCCTACTTCCAAGAGTGGATGACCTACTACATTGAACAAATTCTGCGAGGGAATGAGGACGTTAACACCAAAACCTCATTCGACTGGGGAGGCATCATCAGCAACTGCTTCCATGAACAATTTATCAACATCAAGAAGAGCTTCAAGTTTTACATGACGTCCTACCTGGTGTACTCCCTGGCAGGTCAAAGACAATACAGCGGGTTATTTGTGGCACCTGATCAGGGACATAAGCGAGGGCTCAAGCCATTCGACAAATACCCACAACTCCAATACTGCAATTTCAAGGAGTACTGCCGGGTCAATGATGCCTTCATTGGCCATATCATCAGATTGATCGCCAGAGACTTTGAGAGGAGAGTCTCTCACAGCGCCAGAGCACTCCTAAAGGAATATTCTTTCCTATTCATCCAGTTCCCCAAGCTCACCTACATCCGTGCCCAGGGATTCACGGAACGGCCAAACAAGTTGCCAAAGTGCCCAAACGATAGGATCATTCTCCTGGAGCTTTCCCGGTAGCTCCAACACATCCAGACAATCTTCGGCAACAAGCACGTAGTAGGGATCACCTATCCCATGACCCTCGGCTAGGGCCTGTATCGACTACAGACTTCCCAATGTGCCAGCAATTCAGAGAAGGAGCTTAAAGAATATCATTTTGACTGGTAGATGGCCTGCCCATGGATGGATCCACATGGCCATGTGAGGAAAGCACTGGGGCCAGCGTATGCCCACCAATACCACATCGAGGACTTTTGGGCCGACTGCAAAGATGACAAGGAGGTCTGCGCAAGGCACTACATGTGCATGACCGTGCAGTTTTTGAGAAGGGTGCAGCCATTCCCAGTGCCAGATCAGGTTGAGGAGGATGAGTCTACAATCATGCACCCAAGGTACCCTATGGTTGCCGACTTGGCAATCCCCTCCATTGATTGGGATGAGCAAGAGGTAGATGACCTCGATACCATCACCCAGCTGATCATAACTCGCACTAAGGAGTGGGTCGATGGGCAGGCGGTGCAACTGAAGCAACAGGGGGTAGTCCTAACATATGAAGAGCTCAAGAGCAAGCCAAGCACCACGGAGGATGTTGCCGCCACCACATCAACTGGTGAGACTTCCAAGTCTCCCCTTGTCACCAGATCTCAAAAGAGGAAAGAAACATAAACCACACAGTCTATGGACCCCAAGGAGCAATCAAAGAAGGACACGGGAGGCTCATCTCCCAAGAGGCTTAAGCAGACAGTGACTACAACAGAATTGCAACCTCCCTTGCTTCTCCCTCTCTCGACTGGTGCACCGCCTGCCTCTCAGGCCGTGGTCGCCGCATCTCCGCCAGCATTGGACATTTCTATCCATCTTGCCCCTTTGCCCCCGGCCAGGTCAGTGGTCGTCATTGATTCCTCCTCTGGCGTGACCACTCCTCCTTCCTCTGCCACCATGTCACCTATCACATCCCTCCCACTGGCAACAATAGCATCACCTGTCCCCCTTTCCACTATACCCGAGGCTATCACGCGGCACCTGCAGAGTCTTCCCCCTGAGCTCTCGCAGATCCTAATGGACCCCGCACTCCAAGCAGCCCTCGCCCAAGCCCTCACAACAGCTCAGCGTTCACAACCGCCAATAGGGTTGGCAGCCATGGAAGCCACGATGCAAATCTTGAAAGAGTTGGAGGAGCGAGAGCAAGAAGCCTTAAGGTCTATGGAGGAAGAGGCCGATGAATACCATGAGCACCCCGAATACGAGCATTGAACCATCAACAAGGTGGTCTATGAGGGAGAAGAAACAGGCTCTTCCGAGAGCGGGGATGAAGAGGATGGCTCGGGTGCTAAGGAGATCATCCGAATGTTTGATGAGGACCTTGAGGAGGAGTTGGTGTAGCAGCCTGAGGACGTTAGGCAGGAAGCAGAAAAGTCACCACAGGGAGAAGAGGGGCAGCCACCAGAGGAGCAACCGCAAAAAGATTTATCTAAGGTTGAGACCCATGTTGTAAAGAGCCCGGAGGCCGAGATAGCTGAAGAAAAGAAAGAAGAAGAGACAGTGATAGAAGGGGGTCCCACCCAGCAATTGTCCACCAAGTTGCCTGTCAAACACCTCATGTTTGTTTGCAACTCTGACGAAGAGGAAGAGGACGCTGTTAAAGAGAAAGAAGAGCCACAAAAAAGGAAGGAGGCAGAGGTCTTGCTTCTAACTAAGAAGGGTGAGGGCAACCACGATGCACCCAAGGATAAATCTGCTATGCTCGATTAGTTGGAGAAGTAACTAGAGAAGACAACCCCAGTGCTGAAGGACCCGAGGGCGAGATTAGAGGCCATCTTGGCTCGATCACTAACCACGACAAAGAAAGAGAAAAAGCCCAAGGTTCATTCCAAAATAACAATGGATGCTTCTAGCTCCCGGGCAGCACAAATTGTAACGCCTACTGTTGGCCAGGCAGGGGTGAGTTACAGTGTCTCCACCATTGACTTGGGGACAGTGACTAGGGAACAAAAGGTTGAACACCTTGAGGAGTCAGTGGCCACAGTAGTGCACTTGATCAAACAGGATAAGGTATCCAAGGACGAGCTCAAAGCGCAGGTTGCTGCCTTAACAGACTACATTCAGCAATGGTCCTTAGTGGATGACCTGCCCACCACCTCTGCAGTCGCACCACAATTACTCTCCAAAGAAAAGATTGACAAGATGGAGAGGAGGAAGAACTTAGAGAAAACGATCGAGGATTGGTTCCAACGGGTCATATACGTCGGAAATATGGGAATCAACAGGGCTGTGAGGACAGCCAATAAGTTCTTGGACCTGATCCAGTCCCTAGAGAGCATGAAGAGGCTCTACACCAATTTCCTGCGACATACAACTCCACCTTCCCGAGAATTGAAGCCATCCTTCAGATACTTGAAAGCACGTGGGAGGAGAAGCTAGAGCTGAAGATGGAGGATCATTGGCTGGTGGATGTGTGGCGCAGAGACCTCATTAACCGGAGGGAGAGGATGGAGCAAATCATGAACAAGGTAGATCCAGATATTGAGTGGATCAAAGAAATCCGGGCGGAATGTGCCGAGTATCTCAAGCTGATGACGGGCTATGATATGCCCATGGTACAAATGGATGCTGAGAAGATCAAGCCATACTTCCAGGAGAAGATGAAGGATGGGACAGCTGGAGAAATAACAACAGAATTTCTGAGTTTTGCTGCTCACACCTTCGACCGATCGGAGTTGTTCAAAGACCAAGGCTCGAAGTATGATGAAGATTGGAAGCGGCTGTAAGAAAACACTAAAGAATGGAGCTACCAGGTGTTAAGATGCAAGATCCTCGAGATCGACAAGCTCCAAGCAGTCATCCTCAAGTATATTGAGCACGCAGCTTCTGAGGAGCAAGAGGATAGCCTAGCCAAGGAAAAAGACCTCCCTAAAGAGTAGCTATAGCCAAGAAAATAGCAATTAGCTATAGGACGAAAGAGTAATAGTGCCATCCACTAGATGACGAAATAGGGAAGGGACAAAAAATGTTTTTAAATTGTAAATCTATTTGTGGGTAGGTGAAACCCTATTTTGTAATGAATCTTGGCCACACAATTGTAATGAATCTTGGCCATTCATTTAACTTTTGGAAAACTATAAAAACAGCACTCCCTTATTTGCAAAAGTGAGAGTTGAGTTGTTGTAAAGGCATGCTGCTGAAATTTATAAGAAATATCATTGACTTGGTGTATTTTCTTGATTTCTCCCATGTGACATGATTCATTCTCCAATATTACATGTTTAGCTTAGATCTTATGGCTGTTTAGTTAGCTATTTGCTTCATTTAGTTAAATCTTAGGAATGTTGTTGGGTGATTGTGAAAATTCTTGTTTTATTGATGATCCCTTAGTCCATACTTTTTATTGTTTGCTGAATATAGATAGCTGTGCAAAGTTAGCCTAGACTTGATTATAAAGCTACCCTAAATCTTTATCTTTGATTCATGCATGCATGTGGTGAATGAAGGATGAAACATCTGCAGCCTTTAAAAGATAGCACAATTTCCATGATACTGTGAAATCCCTGGTTAAGTGGGACATTGTTTTAAGGAATTGTCCATTGCAGAAACTCCATTGTCACTATTCATAGCAAGCTTCAGACTTAGGAACTTTTTCCCTCCTTCTCCCTTTTTTTCTTTTTTTTAGAAACTGAACAATACCAAGGTTCATTGCACATTGTAAAGCCAAATCTAATAACTAGATGGAGTCCAAGACTACTGTTTGAACCTACAACCTATGCATATCAACTTCCCATCCTAAGGACTCCTTTTCAAAGATCCAACTTCATGCTTTATGTCCACACTTTGTATTTTTCGTAAGGCCGCCCTATATTTCCAGCAAATCACATCAACTACTGAGGTATCTAAGCATTGTCATGACCTGACACCCGAGAGACCTTGGGATAGTGTTTTGCAATTTGATTGTGGGAGATTGTCTTTCAAGAGAGGTAGTGCACCTACGCACTGCCTGTGTTGAGAAGTGCATAAAAATACCATCAACAGAACTAGCGCTAGAAGGAGGGCTGACACGTTGGGAATGCAAAGTTGAAGGTTGGAAGTGATTCATTTTATGCCCTCCTAACGCCATCAACAGAATTGGCGCAAGAGGGAGGGCGAAGTTGGAGATACTAAGTTGAAGGATAAAGCGAAGCTGGATCGGATTGGATCATTCTCCCTGGAAAGGTTTCAAAGAATTCTACGGTCCACACCAAACAAGGAAGAATTTGAAGAATTGCAACCTCCCACGAGGGCAAAGCGAGCACAAGGAAGTAGCGTCGCCTCTTCCTCTTCCTCCATCCCATCCACTCCCATTTCACCCTCACCTTCATTTGGCTGGCCTTCATCTTCCACCCAACCATCTCAAATAGCATTTACACCGTCTATCTCCGGCAGCCAAGGGATTGCTCCTCTTCTGACCCTTCCAGTCCAAGGCATAGCCAAGATAGCCACAGCTCTGGTGCAGCCCCAAATTGCTGTTGTGTTGCAAATACAACCTCAAGTTCCTATTTTCCAATAGCAAGTACCACCTCCACCACCCTCCATGGCTTGGTTGGCACTTAACTTGTCGTTGATACATTTTGCGGTCTACAATGATATGCCCAAGAATTCAGAGGGCTTTTGTTCGAAGTTCCATCCACGCGATATGCAAAGGACAGCTGAAGAGCATATCAAAATATTCGAGACGGCTGTCACTGAAATGCAAGTGGACCACAAAGATGTTGCATGCCGCCTTTTTCTGCATTCTCTCGGGGAAGAGGCCTTTTACTGGTACATCAATCTACCGAGGGGATCTATCACCTCGTGGAACCTGATGAAGAATTCCTTTCTAAAGAAATACAAGATCCCTGTCAACCCCGCGGACCTTTACCAACAGTTCATGTCCATCAAAAGGGAGGTCAACGAACCTATTAGCTCTTTCAATGACCGCTTCTATCGGGCTCACATGAGGCTTTAGGATCTGTACGTCCATAATGATGCGGCAGCTCTCCCAGTCTATTACACAGCGCTGGACAACCTCACGTCAGCCTTGGTGAAAAAGATGCACCCACCGCCCGCTACCCTACTGGCCGCCTATGCAGAAGCCGTTGTCGCAAGTGCCGACTTGGGACAAAATATCTCCGGCCTGTTGCCCTCTTTGGGGCCGGTAGCCCACCCAATGTAGATTTAGGGGCTTAATCAGGCGTTTGCTCACCAAACCCTTCTTATGAACTAGGTACCCCAATTTCCTATGGTGCCACATCCGGAGCAGCCATTGAACTATATGCCTCCCGCGCCTTCCAATTTGTAGCCCCAGCAGTAATACCACTATTCCTAGATGGCTCCGTAACAGCAAGTGTATTTTCAATAGCCCCAGGCACCATTGTACTTGTCGGGACTGGACTTTCCTCCAGCCTATCAAAATCAGCCGGTGGCCCCGCCTGCTTTTCTCAAAAATTCGGCCCCATCGCCTGGAGGCATGACTGAGAAGGATAAGCTAGAAGAACTAACTGAGATGATCAAGAAGATGTCCATGGAGATGACACATCTAAAGAACCAGAATAACCAGTTGCAGGCCTCCCAACGTAATTTTTAAGCCAACCTCAATAGGGATAGTTGAGACAATAGAGACAATATAGACAATCGGGAAGTAGGCACCTCTTCTGGGCAGAATTATGAGAGGGAGAAGAGCGCTAATCAAAATGTAGAAAGAAAACCTTCTTAGAGACAGAATCGTACATGGAACACCAGGCCCAATAATGGAGGAGTCCCCACACCGTTCGATCAACCGGCAAGCAACGAAAAAACATCCAGCGGTGTGTATCTGGCTAAAGCAGCTTTGTTCGGATGGTGTCGACTTTACAAAACCAGTAGATATTTCGAGCTGGATTGTCCCGAGTTCCAGACAGCTGCTGAAATCTTCCAGGTGGAGGTACAAAATGCTGTTGACAATGCCAATTGCAGGGACATCGTTCCATCCGAGCCCTACGATTTCTCGTGTCTGGTGGTCAATCAGGCACCGTTTTCGCGAGGCGACCGCAACGAGCCTGAAGCCGAGCCTACTCCTACTGAGGATGAGAAAGCGCAAGAGGTAAGTAATGAACAAACCTTGGCTCAACTCTTTGATCCAGTAGATAATGGTCCAGTAGATGTAGAAGAACCATTTGTAGATGAGGTCCACATGTTCTATCAACGGTCGAGTCCTTACTTCCTTAGGAATAGGCAAGCGAGTGGACCCTTTACAACTTCTACCCTACCAAACAACTTCGCCACCCTACCTGATCCAAATGCCAGCAATAACCCTGGGCTCCCTCATATACCCACCCAATATCTCAACAAGAACCAGTCTCAAAACCAGTCACAAAATCAGCCTCAAAGCCAACCCCAAAATCCGCCTAGGAAAACCAAGGTCCAAACCCCTAGTTCTCCTAAAGGCCAAGCTTTTAGCTCCAAAATTAAGCAAATGGGTGAATATGTGGCAGAAGATTTTAAGAAGGTGGAAATCAGTTTGTCAGCCTTCGAATTACTCAAAGTTCCTGCTGTAAGGCACGCTTTCTTTAGGGTTCTGAATTGGCCTCCGTCCTCTAATACGACACAAAAGACCCCAGCCAAGAGGGTAACCTTTGAGGAGCCTAGAAAAGAACAGGAAATATAGGGTAATGCCTGGAAAATGAGGGATGTTCCTGTGAATCAGTTAGCAAGTGAGCAAGTTGAAAAGGAGCTAGAAAGGGCGAATAGACAGTTTTCTAAGGACCAACAACTTAAGCAAGCCAAGGATATGGGTAGTGATAGGAATAAAGGTCAAATAGCTTAAATGGACACACCTATGGGCATCCTCCAAGGGAGACCAGAAACTCCCCCTTTCCTGACCACCATTAGGATCTTTGGGAAGAATCTGCATAACTACTGGCTCAACTCAAGAGGTTCCGCCAACGTCATGCCCTTAGCTGTATGCAAGGCTCTTGGCATCACTCCCATGCCTTCAAAGAGAAAGGTGACCCAGCTGGACAAAACAGAGATTAACATCATGGGTGAAATAAACCGCATCCCCATGCAGATCACTATTGACCCACAGATACAACAGGTCATTAATATCCAAGTGGCAGACATTCCCGATGCTTATGGAATTATTTTGGGAAGGGAGTTCACCAAAGCGCTGAATGGATATACCTCCACTGACCTTTCTCACATGTGGCTGCTGTGGAAGGGGTTGCCAAATCAGATCTGCATCGACCGTGAACCCCATATGAAGTATATGATTATGGAATACAATAATCTCAGCGAGGTGTTGTTCGCTAAGACTGACTTAGGGAATTATCGCCCTTTTTCCTACCAAAATGAGGCCTGGCCTCAGGAAGAAAGTGCGGATGAAGTATTGCTGGTGTTGTGTAGTCCTTCGGCCAGTTCTACATGAAGGCCCTCAGATACTGAAATATTCATAGAAACAAACAATGATCTGAGTAAGGATGACAACTAGGGGCTACTCAATGGCTTCCAGGAGTTCATGAAAAAATGCGCAAAAGATCAGCTCAGCCTAGGAGCTAGAATGAATTTTCAGGATCTCTTATTGCCGAACTGGTGTAGGGTCCACAATGCTGCTCACTCTGAATTTGATTATTGCCTGTGCCAAGCGGTAGTGGAGCATGTTAAGAAAGTAGCTGCTCCTCAGACAGAAATACCCAAGAGACACCACCAAAAACGCCTGTTGGTCATTGCCTTGAACCGGAAAACTCCCTTAAAATCACAAGGCCTGCCGTCCAGCCGAAAGGGAAAGGAAGTTCGACTAGACATGAGGATAAGGAATCCTCCGTGTGCTGGACACTCTGATTTGACGGATCGAAGTCGAGGCAAGGAGCTAGAGCGGGGATCAAACTCATCAGTCCAACAGATAAGACATTTCTTACTACCCACCGATTGCAGTTTTATTGCACCAATAACGTAGCAGAGTATGAGGCCCTAGTCCTTGGCCTTCTCATGGCCTTGAAGAAAAATGTGAAAGTGCTGCAAGTCTTCGGGGATTTCACACTTGTAGTTAAGCAGGTCAGAAAATTGTACTCCTGTCATGATCGGAGACTCACAAATTATAGGCACAGGGTTTAGGATCTCTTAGAGGGCCTAGATACATTCAACATACAATTGATCCCCCAAGCTCAAAATCGCACAGTCGATGCCTTAGCTCAAGCGGCTAGCACTCTACAACCCCTCTCTTTGTCTGGGCTCAAGAAATTCACTGTTGAGCTGACATCCATGCCATCAGTCCTAGATAATGTTACCCACCTGCAAGTCTTCAATGATGACAAGCATATCCTCCAGTTCATCACAAGCTCTGACGTCTTCGCAGCTCAAATAATCGACGAAACAGATTTGTAGGAGGCTGAATTAGACATAGAGGGGGTCATCAACCTCAAAACCAACACAACTCCCAGAGGTATGGTTCAGCTAGAACGAATATTTGATTTAGATCAGATCAAGGACCAGGATCAGCAAACGAAAAAGGAAGCTATAAGTAACCAGTGCAACGCTCATAACCTTAGGACAGCTGATGATGCTAGGAATGTTTTTATCGGAAAGGTGTGCACACCTGAGGAAAGGAAGGGAATCATGGATGCATTGAAAAGATACCATGATGTGGTGGCATGGAGCTACCAAGATTTAAAAATGTATGACACCTCTATCATTACACATACCATCCCTCTGAAGACAGAAGTGAGACCATTCCGTCAGTGGCAGCGCCCTATCAATTCCTTGCTAGAACCTGTCGTTTACAAGGAGGTGCAAAAGTTGCTCTCGGGAAGAATCATTTTTCCCGTCAGGCACTCCACATGGGTAGCTAATTTGGCCCCGGTCAGGAAAAAGAATGGAGAGATTAGGTTGTGTATGGATTTTCGCAATCTAAACCATGCCTTAGAAAAAGACAACTATCCAGTGCCTTCGCTGGATGAGGTGCTGCAAATCGTCAACGACTCTCAAATGATGTCGTTCTTCGACAGATACTCAGGGTATAATCAGGTCATGGTGCAATATGAGGATCACCACAAGACCGCGTTCACCACTAAGTGGGGGACGTTCGCATACAGAAGAATGTCGTTCGGGCTCATCAATGTCGGTGCCACTTTCCAACACGCCATGGATATCACCTTCAAAGACCTGATTGGCAAGTGCATAATCATCTACATGGATGATTTGACCGTATTTTCTAAAAGGTGGGGTGATCATGTCTCCAACTTATGCAAGGTATTTCAGAGATGCAGAGAGTTCGGGGTTTCTCTCAACCCCAAGAAGTGCATTTCTGGAGTGACTAAAGGCAGATTGCTCAGGCACATCATTTCAGAGCAAGGAATCTCCATTGATCATGAGCGCATTGAATCATTACTCAAGATTTAGCCCCCGGGCAGCAAGAAGGAATTAAAATCTTTCTTCGGGAAGATCAACTTTGTCCGAAAATTCATCACAGGTTTCACAGAAATTGTCAAACCTCTCAATGCCATGCTCAAACAAGACGCCAAAGTTGAATGGACGTCGGATGCCAAACAATCCTTCGAGGAAATCAAACGGGCCATTACTGAGGCACCTGTGTTAGTTAGCCCATATTGTCTGAAGCCGTTCTATATCTACTCATTTGCTTCAGAGCATTCTTGTGCTAGCATGTTGACCCAAAAAGACAATGAAGGAAACGAGCATCCGATCACCTTTATGAGTGCTCCCCTCAAAAATGCTGAACTGTGTTACCACAATATTGAAAAGCAGGCGTACGCTCTCGTCAGAGGAGTGAAGAAATTTAGACACTACATTCTATGCAACAAAGTGTTTGCCATTGTCCCTGACCCAGTAGTTAAGACGCTACTCATGCAAAATGAATTGGGCGAATGAAGGGCTAAGTGGGTCACCCTGCTACAAGAGTATGATATGGAAATCCAACCGATGAAATTGGTGAGAGGATAGGCACTCACCCGTACAATCACTGAAACAACAGCAAAGGTCGGGCTTGAACTCACGGTACAGCAGTACCAGCTCGAAGATGTCTCCTCGGGAGAATGGTACCAAAATGTCATTTATTATCTGCTGAATCATAAGTGTCCACCGCATCTGCAAGGAGTCCAGAAGAGGGCCCTAAAATTGAAAAGTAATGGTTACATGTTGCAGGGTTCTATTCTCTATAAGAAAAATCATGAAGGCATTTACCTGAGATGCCTTGGCAAGGCAGAAGCGGAGCGCATCTTGAAGGAGTTTCACAATAAATTTGGTACGGGCCATGGCTCGAGTTCTTTTATGGCGCATCAGATATTAAGGGCAGGGTATTATTGGCCAACCGTCTTCAAGGATGCCCATTGCCATGTTCGTTCATGTCATACGTGCCAGACCGTTGCCACCAAGGAGAGGAATGTTGCTGTCCCGCTGCAGCCCGTGCTAGAGGTAAGGCCTTTTGTGCAATGGGGTCTCGACTTCATTGGTCCGGTAAGCCCTCCATCGTCTGCGGGACAGGTACATTCTTACCACTACTGATTATTGTACTAATGGACAGAAGCAATAGTATGTAAGCAATGTACAACTGAAGTAGTTACTGATTTCTTAGAAAGTTTTATTTTGAATCATTTTGGTTGTCCGTATGCTTTGGTATGTGATAATGGACCTACATTCGCTTCCTTAAAATTTGCTAGCTGGGCATTTGACTATGGAATAGCCCTCAAATTTTCATCCAATTACTACCCTCAGGGCAATGGCCTTGCCGAATCCATGAATAAAAATTTGATTACTGTGATCAAAAAGCTGCTAGATAGGAATCCTAAGGACTGGCATACCCAGCTCCGTTTTGCCCTTTGGGCTGATCGCACCCGCCATAAGGCTACCCTTGGTGATTCTCCGTTCCACCTTGTTTATGGCCTTGAGCCTATATTCCCCATCCACCTGAAGATTCCTACTCTTTAGTTCATCACCGATTTTTATGAGGGGGGAGATCGTAGGGAAGCTCGGTTAACTAAGCTCTTACATTTAGAGGAAGTCCAAAACTATGCAATAGAAAATTTTGCCAAACATCAGGGCGTAGTTAAGAGATGGTTCGACCGCCGAGCCAAAATCAAGGCCTTTAGGATTGCAAATTTGGTCCTATATTGGGACAAGGCCCATGAGAAGAAAGGGGGACACAACAAATTCAACAAGCTCTAGCTTGGCCCCTTTCAAATAGCTGAGATTTTGAAAGATAATGCCTTCCACCTAAAGACCTTAACCGGTGGGAATGTCCCGTTGCCAGTCAACGGGCAGCACCTGAAGCATTACTTTCAGGCTTGAGCTCCTTCGAGCTCTTCGTTGTAAATACCTGTACATAGGTTAGAGTAGTTGTTTTCTTGCTTGTTTGCGTTTTGCTTGCGTCACTTTTTGTTTTCTCCCTCTCGACAGTTTTGTTTTGAAAGATGTTTCCTGCTCCTTTGCGGTGGTCGTGCTTGCTTGACAAGCGGTTCAATTTGTTGTCCATTCTTTATGTTCTTTAGCTAAACATTCACTCTAGACTATCAGTCTTTGCAAAGCTGTCTGCGAATGATTTCCTTGTTTGAAGTCTACTCCGAAATTGACCCTTAATTGGATCTTCTTACCCACATCTTAGATCTCACACAAAGCACATGATAATAAATTCTGAAGGACCGTACTATGGTTGTTATGACACCCTAGTGAGTGAAAAATCTCAAGTCTACTCCAATGACCACTGCAGTCTCAAACCCATTATAGGCTTCAATGCTTACCCGGTCGAACTAAATGGTAAAAGAGAAATGAAATATCAAAGCAAAAAAGGAAGAAAAGAAACTCTGAAAAAAAGAAGAAAAGAAATGACCGTATGGGCATTCAGATAACTCTACTGGGGCTATGGACGCACGACCGACAGTAGAGCAATATCCATGAGATTGTAGCGACAACTCCGCCGGGACTATGGATGCCTGACTGGAAGCGGGGCAATGTCCAAGTTACTTTTGGTGTTAGGAAATTTATGTAGCTCACTCGGTTGAAGTGACGACCCTGGTCACTATCCCTAAGAAAGGAATGAACTCACTTCACACACGCTTTCGAGATGTCCTGTAAGCTGACCCAATTAAGGATCTCGTTCTCCCGGATTCATCTTTGGAAGTCGCTCCTAGTCTGTGAAACTAGAGATTCTGGGTCCTGAATAAATATTTATCCCTAGAACGCTCCGGAGCGTTCTCCAGCGGAGTCGCCATTTGTTGTGCCCTTAGCACACACACCCCGTTCAGAACGGGGACCCTCTTTTCTTTCTCCTCGTTGGGTCCTTTTGAGGCTGCCTCATTTTGTATGCCCTTTTTTTATGTTCTGCATGGTCGATGTTGTTCCAAAGTTTTATCATAAATCGACCATGCCTCCGCTTTTGGTCTTTTGCTGCCCTCCGGGGCCACGCGGGTTCCCTCTGGCTTTTGGGCTCTGGAGCGACCCTGGGCCACTTCGGGCCTGGGCCTCCGGGGTTCCCTTATCGGGTTTCCCCTCTGCATTCGCTGTCTTTCGTGGCGTTCGCCCACCCCTCGGGCTTCACCATGCTGCCCGCCGGCTGAAATTTGCACAAGTTTTTCAGGCGGCGCCTGCCCCGTCGGGTCCCGGGCCCCGGAAGTCTGACCTCGGACTTCCGTCCTGGGCTCGCCGTTGGTGACAGCGAGCCTCTGGCTGTCACCCGCACCTCGGGCCCCGACCTACTCGCCGCCGCCATCACTCAAGCAACACGAAGAAAATCTTTGGCGGCGAACTCCTGCCGGCTTCCCGCCCTCCGGTCCCCGGGCCGATCTTCTCTACCCCCGTTGCCCGATCGACATGAAAATCTTGCAGCGGCCATCATCTCCCGTCCTTCTGGACGCCAGGCCCCGGAGTCTCCGCCGCTGCCGCCGACTCATTTCAAATTTTACCAACTTTTGGCGCAGTCGTACCAGTAATTAATGCGCGTATTAATGGCGGCTGGGGTATATAATGCCCAGCCCGCCAATGTCATTTTCACATTTTGAATTGGAGTGAAATTGTAAAGCCGAGCATCTAGACCCCACCGCAAAGAACAGCGTCATGATCATTTGCGTCCGCATCACTCCGTCAATTCCCGGTGGATTCCGCACATCACCACTTAGCAAATTCGAGGTAGGCCATCCTTGTTTTCCCTCCTGTATTTTTTCATCATTTTGGAGAATTTAAATGAATTGAATAACTAGTTAAAATGAAACAAATAGAAGAGCACTCAGTTGCGCCCATTACCCATATCTTAGAAATCTCCCAAACCCATTGGATTAGCCCTCGCCACCGACTCGGGACTTTTTTTGGTCGCAGCTATTCTTCGCGTAGGGCGGTTGGGCACCCCAGGCCTGACATCCACCTTTGTCGTCTGCCTTCACCGTCCACCCTTGGGCTTTAACATCTATAAGCTGTGAGTCATCCCTCCGTGTCCGGTCTTTCAGACTTCCCTGATCGGGGTTTCGTTCCCATTTTGTCGTACTCCAATCACAAACTCACGATTGCCTCCCAGCCTCCGGCTCCCGGTGCATGCCTTGCTAAGAAAATTGAAACTTTGGAGCATGTCCTTTGGTCGATCCAGCCCCGGAACCCTGGAGTTCCCTCTCCGGAGTTCCGACGGAGGCTCTTTTTTTTCATGATAGCGAGCATTTCCCAGCATTCCACCCTTCGGGCTCCGCAGATCCGTCGACTTGTTTAAACTTTGACGAGTGAATTAGTCCGTCTTTTCCACCTTCAGCCCCCGAATGTCAGGCCTCTGCCCCTTATTTTCAGTTGTTCCTCCAGACCGGGGTCGTTCGGTGAGTTCTCTGATGCCTTCTGGCCCTCCGGGCCCCGCCTGCCAGATTTTCGTTCACGGAAGTCCGTGGGTACCCTGCCGCCGAATTTTCGCTCCATCTGACCAAGCGCTGGGCCCCGGCGGTCGAACTTCCGCCCTCGGAAGTCCTCCTCTTGCCCGCCATTGCTTTTATGGAAGTTCTTCGCCGTCCGCCTGAACGCCGGAGCTCGGGCCTCCTTTTGTCGTCTCACTTTGCCGAATTCCCCGCTGCCCTGGGGCCTTCCGGGCCCGGCCGTCTGGAGTTACATCCCCGGAACTCCGTGACGGTTCCGCCGACCTCAACGGCGGAACCCTACCGGCTTCCCGCCCTCCGGGCCCCGGTCCGCCCTTCGCCGCCGCCATTCAAATCGATGAAAATCTTGAAGTAGCCATCATCTCGCATCCCCCCAGTCGCCAGGGCCGGCAGCTCCAAATGTCGTTCAGCTTAAAATGACAAACCTCGTGACGACCGCCTTCTGGTGCTCTGGGCCCGGGGCCTCAGACTTCCGCTGTCGGACTTCCTCGGCCGAATTTTCGCCTGCTGTCCACCATTGCTAGCGGTCATTTCTTAACTGCTTCCCAGCCTCAGACCTCCGATGCGCCTTAGATCGACCCAAACAAGCTCAAATCGAGAATCTGACTTCGACCCATGTCCTAAAATTTGCTCTTCTCCATCATGAGCCTCTTGAAACATTAAAATTTGGCCAAGAAAGGTCTACGGGAGCGTTCGGCCGTGTTTAGCCTTCCGAGCAGCATTCCTGCCAGGGAAGTCTGCCCATCTGGGCCCGGATTGTCCAAATGCCCTGAAACAAAGATCGATACCATCTAAGGATAAAATTTATGATATACTTAATGATTATTTAGGTGTTATCTCTGAAATATGGACTAACATGAATGCTTTTGATGTTTGTTGCACTAACTTTACCCTTGCTTGCAGAATATATGGAATTGGCTGCACGAAATTCAGGGGCCTCTGCCGAAAAGGATAGGGGCAAGAAATCAGGGAGGGCCACTCGGGGAAAAGAAGATAAAGATCAGATGAAATTTCAGTTTCAAGGTGAGCCACTTCAGTCAAAGGTCTCAACAGACTGGAAAGAGATCTTGGATACCAACATCAGCCAAGTGGACATAGATGAGTTCACTCAGAGGGTCAAGGTCGACCCTACAACAAAGAATGCCAGACTAATACATCAAAGTGGAATCGCCAAGGCTACCGATTTTCCTCCCTCTCATAGCACTCGAACTAGTAATGGCCTGCCGAGAGGCCTATCAAACTGACACCAGGACAATCATGGACAAGGAGGGGAACATCCTCGCCGACATGTCGCCAGAAGGAATCACTAAAACATTTCACATTCCCACATTCCCACATATGGAGGTCCCCTCATTGGAACAATGCCAAGCAGCATGGGATGCTAATCCTACACGGTGTAAAAAGTCTATCAACCTCTATTGGCTTAAGGAGAAATGGGGCAGTGCTGTAAAGGTTCCCTAAGAGCTATTCCGTAGCGACTTCCACGAAGACTATCACGACCTGGTAATTATGCTGAGTAGGGTCATGGGTCTCCTGGCAGCCGCCTACTTCCAAGAGTGGATGGCCTACTACATTGAGCAGATTTTGCGAGGGAATGAGGATGTTAACACCAAAACCTCATTCGACTGGGGAGGCATCATCAGCAACTGCTTCCATGAACAATTCGTCAACATCAAGAAGAGCTCCAAGTTTTACATGACCTCCTACCTGGTGTACTCCCTGGCAGGTCAAAGACAATACAGCGGGTTATTTGTGGCGCCTGATCAGGGACATAAGCGAGGGCTCAAGCCATTTGACAAATACCCACAACTCGAACACCGCAATTTCAAGGAGTACTGCCAAGTCAATGACGCCTTCATTGGCCATATCATCAGATTGATCACCGGAGACTTCGAGAGGAGAGTCTCTCACAGCGCCAGGGTACTCCTGAAGGAATATGCCTTCCTATTCATCCAGTTCCCCAAGTTCACCTACATCTGTGCCCAGGGATTCACGGAACAGCCAAACAAGTTGTCAAGGTACCCAAACGACAGGATCATTCTCATGGAGCTTCTAGCTCCAACATCCAAGATAAATAGCACAGTAGAGGGATCCCCACGGCGACCTCATTGTATTCAGACGATCATACTTCCAACAAAGGCAATCTGTAGAAGGAGCTTAAAGAATATCATTTTGAATGGTACACGGTCCACCCACAGATGGATCCACATGGCCATGTGAGGAAAGCACTGGGGCCGATGTATGCCCACAAATACCACATTGAGGACTTCTAGGCCGACTGCAAAGATGACAAGGAGGTCTGTGCAAGGCACTACATGCGCATGACTATGCAGTTTTTGAGAAGGGTGCAGCCATTCCCAGTGCCGGATCAGGTTGAGGAGGATGAGTCTACAATCATGCACCCAAGGTACCCTGCAGTTGCCGACTTGGCAATCCCCTCCATTGATTGGGATGAGCAAGAGGTAGATGACCTCGATACCATCACCCAGCCGATCATAACTCACACTAAGGAGTGGGTCCATGGGCAGGTGGTGCAACTGAAGTAACAGGGGGTAGTCCTAACATATGAAGAGCTCAAGAGCAAGCCAAGCACCACGGAGGACGTTGCCACCACCACATCAGCTGGTGAGACTTCCAAGTCTTACCCCATCACCAAGTCTCAAAAGAGGAAAGGAACAGAAACCACACAGTCTGCGGACCCCAAGGAGCAATCAAAGAAGGACACGGGAGGCTCATCTCCCAAGAGGCTCAAGCAGACAGTGACTACAATAGAATTGTAACCTCCCTTGCTTCTCCCTCCCTTGACTGGTGCACCGCCTGCCTCTCAGGCCGTGGTCACCGCATCTCCACTAGCGGTGGACATTTCTATCCATCTTGCCCCTTCGCCCCCGGCCAGGTCAGTGGTCATCATTGATTCCTCCTCTAGCGTGACCACTCCTCCTTCCTCTACCACCATGTCACCTATCACATCCCTCCCACTGGCAACAATAGCATCGCCTGTCCCCCTTTCCACTATACCCGAGGCTATCATGTGGCACCTACAGAGTCTTCCCCCTGAGCTCTCACAGATCCTAATGGACCCCGCACTCCAAGCAGCCCTCGCCCAAGCTCTCACAACAGCTCAGCCTTCACAACCGCCAATAGGGCCGCCAGCCATGGAAGCCGTGATGCAAATCTCGAAAGAGTTGGAGGAGTGAGAGAAAGAAGCCTCAAGGTCTATGGAGGAAGAGGCCAATGAATACCATGAGCACCGCGAGTACGAGCATCGAACCATCGACAAGGTGGTCTATGAGGGAGAAGAAACAGGCTCTTCCGAGAGCGGGGATGAAGAGGATGGTTCGGGCGCCAAGGAGATCATCCGAATGTTTGATGAGGACCTTGAGGAGGAGTCTGCACAGCAGCCCAAGGACGTTAGGGAGGAAGCAGAAAAGTCACCGTAGGGAGAAGAGGGGCAGCCATTGGAGCAACAACTGCAAAAAGATTTATCTGAGGCTGAGACCCATGTTGTAAAGAGCCCGGAGGCCGAGATAGCTGAAGAAAAGAAAGAAGAAGAAACAGCGATAGAAGGGGGTCCCGCCCAGCAATTGTCCACCAAGCTGCCCATCAAACACCTCATGTTCGTTCGCGACTCCGACAAAGAGGAAGAGGACACTGCTAAAGAGAAAGAAGAGCCCCAAAAAGGGAAGGAGGCAAAGGTCTTGCTTCTAACTGAGAAGGGTGAGGGCAGCCACGATGCACCCAAGGATAAATCTGCTATGCTTGATTGGTTAGAGAAGCAATTAGAGAAGACAACCCCAGTGCTGAAGGACCCGAGGGTGAGATTGACATGATTCATTCTACAATATTACATGTTTATCTTAGATCTTATGGCTATTTAGTTAAATCTTAGGAATGTTGTTGGGTGATTGTGAAAATTCCTACTTTGTTGATGATCCCTTAGTCCATACTCTTTGCTGTTTGCTGAAGGTAGACAGCTATGCAAAGTTAGCCTGGACTTGATTGTAAAGCTTCCCTAAATCTTTATCTTTGATTCATGCATGCATGTGGTGAATGAAGGATGAAACATCTGCAGCCCTTAGAAGATAGCACAATTTCCATGATACTGTGATATCCCTGGTTAAGTGGGACATTGTTTTAAGGAATTCTCCATTGCAAGAACTACATTGTCACTATTCATAGCAAGCTTCAGACTTAGGAACTTTTCCCCTCCTTCACCCTTTTTTTTTCTTTTTTTTAGAAACTGAACAATACCAAGGTTCATTGCACATTGTAAAGCCAAATCTAATAACTAGATGGAGTCCAAGACTGCTGTTTGAACCTACAGCCTATGCATATCAACTTCCCATCTTAAGGACTCCTTTTTAAAGATCCAACTTCATGCTTTATGTCCACAATTTGTATTTTTCATAAGGTCACCCTGTGATTCCAGTAAATCACATCAACTACTGAGGTATCTAAGCACTATCATGACCTGACACCCGAGAGACCTTGGGATAGTGTTCTGCAATTCGATTGTGGGAGATTGCCTTTCAAGAGAGGTAGTGCACCTACGCACTGCCTGTGTTGAGAAGTGCATAAAAGCACCATCAACAGTACATAGTAGTTTCAAGGTATGGTAGGGCATATCACTACCCCTCATCTTCTCACATTTTCATAACAATACCTACCCATGTAGCCATCTCACAATCATGCCTTACATCTTGAGGTCATTATTCATAAGGTTAAAAGATTCCTACTAGATGGAGGGGATGGTCTAAACATTTTCACTCTTCATTTAGTCAAGAACTTGGGTTATTCAGAATGTGGAGTATGGAAATGGAATGCACAACTTCCTTGTTCACACCAAAAGGGGAATGAAGGAAGAGGGATCCAATTTCACAATGCTCACACACAAGAACAAATCCTTGAGATCCCAATGAAAATGAGAATGAAATCTATCAAAGGGGATTGTCCTAAAGGTTGAAAACTGATAAAGGAGTTTACCACTAATGCAAAACATGGAAAATGCAAGACTTTTGAAAACATGGTGTGATATGAAAAGAGACCTAGAAATGCAAGTAGACTGTAACAAAAACTTATGAAATTGAAAGTATGCACCTAGAGACTAGAGATAGATGGAAAGGAGCCTTGGAATCCTAAATAATTCATCGTTGATGCCAATTGGGGATCATACACCAAGTTGGGTGACTTAGTCCTGTTTTGGGAAGGCTGTGCTGGAATAGGTTTCAGGAAAAAGGGTACTTAGATCTATAGAATTATTGTTTAGGCCTAGGAAATGGGACTCATTTTCAACTAATGGTGAATCATTCTACCACTGGATTTTTGAAAATTGAAAATAGGAAATTGTAGCCCATAGTCTGCACTTCTGCTCCTAGTTTAGATCTGGGTTTGAAACTGTCAAATTCAACTTGTAGGTGTTCTCAAAGCTTCTCCTAGGGTTTTGACAACTTTGAATGACTTTTACAACTTGATGGAAACTTTTCAAATCTTTCTCTTTCAAAAAATTGCAACCTAAACCTACAAATCACATGCAAAGAGGGAAAAATTGTTGAGGGGTTAGTGAATAGGTTTTTTCCTTGGTCAAAGCCCTTGTTGGTAATTAAATCCTAGAATTGAAATGAAATATGGAAAGAGAATGATGAATGAACAAAATAAATGCTACAACACACAAAACCCTTGAAGTAGAATGTTGCAAACATGCAAGTAATGGCTCCAAAGTGCTTGAATGATCTTGTAAAAAAAAAAGCTTGAATTCTAGACCATCTGATTGCTTGTTAGATTTATTGAGAGATTGGGGTGAAATGAGTAGAAAAACCTTATATTTATACTTGATTATGCAATAATTCCTAAACAATACAACATCACACGCTGACCTTAGACCTTAGAAAATAAAAACCTGCCATAAATTTGAATTAATTTTGAATTTTATTCCAAAGGGGACTCATTTTCCACCTAAGGGGACTCATTCACCCCAAATGGAGAATGGTTCCCACCTTAGGTATTTAAAGTGAGTTTTGGGATTTAAGTGTTTTAAATGATGTTTAATGGGTCTATTCTCAAAAATACTCATAAGTAAGGCCTGTAGATGTAAAATAGGGCCAATTAAAACATAATAAATCCCAACTATTAATGAAAATCCTATAAAAGTGTGAAGGTTTGTTACAACACTTTGAAATAAGGCTTGTTAAATGATAAAAAGAGGCTATTTAGGTGAAATACATTAACAAGACCCTAGAAAAGTGTGAAAGTGTGTTACAACACTTTACAATACTTAAGTAAGGTACCACTTGAATCAATTTTAGTTCACAAGGGCCCAAGACCTAATGTGAATGTGTTATCGGCATTGCAACATTAAATCAAGGCACAATTAAGCCAAAATCACAAGGAGTTCCCAAACGAGACAAGAAAATTAGAAGGGTTACTTTTTTGGTGTCCACATTTATCCCCCACTTTAGTGAGAGGATGAACCTACTTCAAATTCACACTAAAGTATAGCAACGTGCATCAAGAGGGGTTCCCATGAATCAATTCTAGAAATATGGGACAACAACGATCAAGAGGGTTGATCAAGCCCCCAAGATCAAGATATCATGACAAACCAACATAAGCACAAGGAAACACACATGAAAATGATATCAAGAAAAACAACAAGGCATAAGCATACAATGCCAAAGATGAAAGAGAGAAAAATAAAAGGAAAAGAAAGAATCAAATCAAGCTTCAATCATTTTTCCCACATGATGTGGATCAGATCTAGGTTATTTTTCTAAAAAATACATACTCACTTTCAGGTGACGAAATTCATGGTTGTTCACCAGGTGAGAAGGACTAAGAGGTGAGAAACATACACTCATGGGTATGGGGAAATTCATGCCTCGGAATGGGCTTCCTGCTCAACCATACCGAAGTTATACCTCCTGATAACTTTAATAAGGCATCACAAAATAAAAAAATGATATTTTTAAGCTTCATGAGACAAGCAAAACTTCGTATGCTTGGAGCTCATGAAAAGATGTGATGGATCCATAGGCATGCAAGATGTTTTATGCAAGGTGGCCATATAACAAATGCAAAATTTAACATGCAAAGGATGTTCAAAGGAGTCTTTCTTAGTTCATGTGAGGTCTTTAACTTAGGGAACATTGTGTCTAATGTCTCCAAGAGAGGACTGATCAAAGAATAGAAAATTCGCAACTTAGGGGATGCACTGTGTTGCATCAAGCTACCAAGAGGAATGTATTATACTAAGATATATCATGTTCATGAAGGAAATCACACCCAATGTCATCCACAAAGTGACAAACACATCGTATGAACTAAGAAGGTTGCACTAAGAACTAAGAAAAGGAAAAATGCAAAAGAATAATGCCAATGTATGCCCCCACTTTAAAGGAGTTACTAAACACCATACTGTGATAAATTAATTTAAAGTAGCAAATGAAAAATGCTAACAAGAAAAAAGAATACATGAGAGCCAACTTGGAAAGCCCTATACTAAGTCATGTTTTTGAATTAAGCTACATCATGAACAAGTATGTCACATGCGAGTCAACTTAAGGCATGTCATCCACATACCAAGCTTTCTCTTATATGTTCATGAAAGGTTAATGACTAATAAAAAGAGACAACGACAAGTGACATATGGGGATACAGATTCCTAACCCCTTGCCCCCACTTAGTGCAAAAAAAAGGTGAGCCCATAATGGATGATGATATGTTGCTCCTTGCAATAGTAAGCATGCTATGATCCTACAACTATTACATGGTAAGGAGCATCAACTAATGTTATTTATTTTGATAAGTAAACAAATTTTCTGCTTGATACATATTTAATGAGATGCCTATTAGTTTAGGATGTACCAAGGTTAGAGTTTTCTTAGAAGAATTGCTTATGATAGTGTTGACATTAGACATGAAGGTTTTTTTTTTAGGGAAAATAACCAAAATCATTAGTCATTTCTTGTATTTTAGGATCTATAGGGACATGGATGCCTTTTTCTATAGCACCACATCCTTTCCCAAGTTGCTTCATAAGTTCAAAATAGCTTCCAAAAAGTTTTGTCACTTTTGTTGGATTTGGTAGTTGTTCAATTTCCTCAAAGGTTTTCATGGATGTTGTCTTTACTTGTAAGGTGGTTGAACTGGATGTTGTTGAATTTTGTATTGCCATTACTAATTTCTCTATTATTGTTTTAGACTCTTTTGTTATGATAATTTATTCTCTCATGGATATAGGTATGAAATCAAAGGTTTGAAAGCCTCTTCCAATAACTTTGTGGCTTCTGCAATTTGCTTTTGTCTTTCTATATTGTTTATCTTGGTCTAATCATAGCACATGTAACCTTTTTGTTTTGAGAAGTAGAAGGTGACCTATCATAAACTCCTAATATTTTCTTCAAGGCTTGATCCATATCAAGAAATTTAGGATTCTTCAAAGTGAGGTTGATTTTTGGTTTGCACACGATAGTGTCGATGTTTGCTTGTACCATGATACCATCCCTATTAGGAGAGTTTTTAGGAGAACTACAAACAAAATGTTTGTGACATTCAATGTTTGGTTCTTCAATATTGACTTCATCACAAGTAAGGGAATGATTCATGGTTAGATTTTCTTGTGTGACAGTGATGGTGTTTCTTTGTTCAATAATGTTTTCCTTGTGATTCTCATCGATGGGATCTTGTAACACCATAATATCTTCTTCACCAATAGGAGAGATATTAGGAGAGGGGGAAATTTTATTTTTGTCCATAATGTCATCTTTTTCTCTAAGGTCTCATTCTCTTGTGCCATAATATTTGCCCTAGTAGGAGAGCTTTTAGGAAAGTGACAAATAATGGGTTTATCACATTTCATGGTTGGATTTGATAAAGTTGCTTCATCACTCATAGGAGAGGCATCAAGAGAAGGATAACTAGGAGTTTCATGGCTAACAATGATTAATTTTTTTTGTTCAAATAGGTCTTCCCAAATGGTAGGAGCATCAGGAAAGGGAGGAATAAGATTCTCATGAGTCTCAATAAGGATATCTTCTAATACTAAACTATCTTCTTCATTTCTAGAGAAGATATTAGTGTTAGAGTAATAAGTTATTATGCTTAATTAATTACATCATATTGATTAATTAATTAAGTCACTTATTCCTCTTTGTTACTTAAGCTAAACTTAGGCACATTAATAATTAATTATTAATTATTAAGTGTGCACACTAGGGTTTCATTTAGGGTTTCATTTTTAGGGTTTCTTGATCTCCTTCATAAGGATTGATCTCTTTTGTAATCATTGATTCTCTTAATGCATTTTACACTTTGAGGTTCAGAGAACATCTTTTTGGTTCTTCATATCTTTTGCATGTGACAGGTATCCATCTTGAATGCAGGTGGTCTTGGTTTTCTAACAATTAGGAGAAGAAATTTTTTTATTTTCATGATTATCTACATATACATCCCTATGTACTATAATTTCTTCTCAAGTAGGAGAGGTGGTATTTTAATAGCTCTCAAATATCAACATATCTTCCACACAAATGTGTTTGCCATGATCATTCACAATTTTATCCTTATTCACTAAAGCATTTTCACAAGTAGGAGAGGTTTTTGGAGTAGTGGCCATGATCTTAGTTTTGTGTGTCATAGTGTCTTTCAAAAGGGGGGAGGAAGAAGAAAAGAAAGAATTTCATGATCTTCAATGATTGTATCTTCTTTCACCAAGATACCTTCATCACCGATGGGAGATATATCAGGAGAAGAACAATTATGATTATCATGATTATCAATGCTTGCATCCTTTTTTTTCAAACCTTTAGTGGATGATCTTGGTGAGAGGAAGTATTGAATGGCTTTATCTAACCTATCTAAGTCATCACTACTAAAGGGATTGAATGATATTCTTTTTCTAAATTTAAGAATTTTTCAAATTGTTTCTTTTGATGTTTTTTGTTTTTTGTTTTTTCGTGTTCTAATGAATCTGATCTAAATGAACTAGGAACTAATGTTGAAAATGAAAATTACAAAAATCTAATGTTATCCACAATTTCCATGAATGTAAAGAATGCTATTACCAATTATCTAAATGTAATAGAAGAGCTATGCAATCTTAAAATGGAATGTAAAGAATTAGGATGAAATGCAATCTTTCAAATTTCAAACAAGGTAATTTACTAATTACACTATGCAATGATCTGAAAAATGAAATGTTGTGAATGCAAATTTGAAATTAAGCAATGCATGAAATGGACCAATTTAAGCTATATTTTGTAAAATGCATGAAACATAAATTCAACCCAATGAAACAACTAATCAATGGCAGCAAACAAAACTATAGAAATAAGGTTTTTAGTTTTGTGAAAGGCAGTTTTAGGGGTGGAAAGGGACTGATTCGCCCAAGGTGGAAAATGAGTCCCAATGGGGATTTTTTTTCAAAATTTTCAAAAATTTTCAATTGTTTTTTATGCTTTTTATGTTGTATGATGAAGACCTAAGATGCAAATGTAGAATTTCAGAAATTTTCAATGATTTGAGATGCAAAAATGCAACCTATATGCACTTTCACTAATGCAAACATTTGAAACCCTAGATGTAAATTAACCAATGCAAGATGCAATGCAATGTTAATGTAAGCTATTCCTAGGATGCAAATGCACTCCAAATCAGAAATATGATGATATAAATGTAGATTCACCAAAATGTGGACTATGGAAATGGAATACGCAAATTCCTTGTTCACACCAAAAGGGGAATGAAGGAAGAGGGATCCGATTTCACAATGCTTACACTCAAGAACAAATATTTGAGATCCCAATACAAATGAGATTGAAATATTTCAAAGGGGATTGTTCTAAGGGCTGAAAACTAATAAAGGAGTTTACCAATAATGTGAAACTTGGAAAATGCAAGATGTTTGAAAACATAGTGTGATATGCAAAGAGACCTAGAAATGCAAGTAGATTGTAATAGAAACTTATGAAATTGAATGTGTGCACCTAGAGACTGGAGAGAGATGGAAAGGATCTCTAGAATCCTGAAGAATTATTTGCTAATTCCAATTGGGACTCATACACCAAGTTGGGCGACTTAGTCCTGCTTCGGGAAGGCTGTGCCAGATCAGGTTTTAGGAAAAAGGGTACTCAGCTCTACAAAATTCCTGTTTAGGCCTGGGCAGTGGGACTCATTCACCACTAATGGAAAATCAATCCACCACTGGATTTCTAAAAAATAAAAATAGGAAAATATAGCTCTGAGTTTGCACTTATACTCTTGGTTAAGATTCGGGTCCAAAACTATCAAATTCAACCTATAGGTGTTCTCCAAGATTCTCCTAGGGTTTTGACAACTTTGAATGACTTTGACAACTTGATGGAAAATTTTCCAATCTTTCTCTTTGAAAAATATGCAACCTAAACCTACAAATCACATGCAAAGAGAGGGAAAAATTGTTGAGGGGTTAGTGAATAGGGGTTTGCCTTGGTCAAACCCCTTGTTGGTAATTAAACCCTATAAATGAAATGAAATATGAAAAGAGAATGATGAATGAACAAAATAAATGCTACAACTCACCAAACCCTTGAAGTAGAATGCTGCAAATATGCAAGTAATGGATCCAAAGTGCTTGAATGCTCTTGTAAAAAAAATGCTTGAATGCTAGATCACTTGATTGCTTGTTGGATTAATTGAGAGATTGGGGGTGAAATGAGTAGAAAAACCTTATATTTATACTTGATTATACAATAATTCCCAAAAATACATCACATGCCAACCTTAGATCTTAAAAAATAAAAACCTGCCAGAAATTTGAATTAATTTTGAATTTTGTGCCAAAGGGGACTCATTCGCCACTTAGGGTGAATGGATCCCACCTTAGGTATTTGAAGTGGGTTTCAGGATTTAAGTGTTTTAAATGATGTTTAACAGGTTTATTCTAAAAAATACTCTCAATTAAGGCCTATAGATGTAAAATAGGGAAAATTAAAGCATAAGAAAGCCCAACTATTAATGACAAGCCTAGAAAACTATGAAATTTTGTTACAACACTTTGAAATAAGGCTTGGTAAATGATAAAAAGAGGCTATTTAGGTGAAATACATTAACACGACCCTAGAAAAGTGTGAAAGTGTGTTACAAAAATTTACAACACTTAAGTAAGATAAACACTTGAATCTGTTTTAGTTGAAAAAGGACCAAGACCTAATGCGAATGTGTTATCCACATTGCAAAATTAAATCAAGGGACAATTAAGCAAAAATCACAAGGAGGGCCCAAATGAGATAAAAAGTAGAAGGGTTACTTTTTTGGTGTCCACATAGAGGACTCTATTGAGAGAACAAAGAGTACAACCATAAGGGCATATGATGATCAAGAAAGAGTGTCACAAGCCATCATTGTACTACCTATCCAAGTGGGACTTACTATTGCTAAAACTACATGACAAGTACTAGACCTTGATCTCCCCTACAACATCCTTCTTGGTCAACTATGGATTCATGCAATGCAAGCAGTAGCTTCCACATGCCATTGGTGCATCAAGTTTCCTTTATATGATAAGGAAGTTACTATTCATGGAGATCCTGATCCTTTCTACTATTGAAAGAACCTTGAGGCTAAGTTCTACAAGATCCCACAAATACCCAAGAATGATGAAGGCCCTACATCCTAATCCTCATTT
Source organism: Sequoia sempervirens (assembly GCA_007258455.2). Taxonomy (NCBI): domain Eukaryota; kingdom Viridiplantae; phylum Streptophyta; class Pinopsida; order Cupressales; family Cupressaceae; genus Sequoia; species Sequoia sempervirens. The sequence goes on from VDFB02358134.1 coordinate 52,718,917, forward strand.
GCTGACCCATCTACCCTTACCTCTACCTTAGAAACCAAAACACTCGTTGTGTAGAACAATCTAGACATCAAGGAACTTATCAAGGATGATGGTTGTGGAGATTATAAACTAAAGAAGGAAACTTTTATGTTGAGTGAGTTACCCCTTTCCCCCAAATCTCATGGACAAGCCACACCTATCAAAAATGTGAATGAAATGTTAAAGATTTCATCTACCACCTTCACCAAGTAGGGAAAATTAAACAAAGAGGATGTCAATGAAGAAGACATATCTAAACTATTATATCAAGATTAATGAACCATGCCCATTATTCCCATGGAAGATGATAATAAAGGTTTACAGTTAATGAATGGATTGGGATACAACAAGAATGAATAGCTAGGAAAAAATGATAATGGTTTGTTTGAACCCATCATTCCTGAGAGACATCCAAAGAATCTTGGATTAGGATGTACTACTAGCAAGGTAACCATTCTTGGAAAAAGTTTGTTTGGTAAGAAGGTTGAGGCTTCCTCTTGGTTACCAACATCATGTGATCCTACCCTAAATTCATGACTTCTGACTTGACTTCATTGATCTATTTGAGGGTACCTCTCTCTTTATGATATCCACAACATCTTTCACACCAAATAACCAAACCACTATATTAAGCCTAGTATACCCCCAACTCATTGACTAGAACCAACGAGGACCACCAATTCTAGATTTATTCAAAAATGATGAAGCAATATTAGAATTTATGGAACTCCTTGACAACTTACCATGGGGATATCGCAAAGCTATTTTTGATATAGAGCTAGCCACACAGACATAGAATGGGGAGATGATTGAATCCTTTAGTCACAAAATTGATGACATGAGAATAACATGCACATCTTTAAGTGAAAACCACACTATGGAACTTTCAGATCCTAAAATAGTTAAAAGAAAGGACATATTTGAGGGTGAAAACATCTTTTAGGCACCCAAGGATGAGGGATTCAATTTTCCCTTAGTACAATACATCTAGAAAAATGATTAGTGCTAGCAGAGAAGGCTACTCCAGTGAATGTAGGAATTGAAGAAGCACCCAAGATAACATTCTATGTTGAATCCTTGTTGGATGAAGAATAAAAAAAATTAGAAGCATTCCTGAAAGAGAGAAGAGCAAACTTCACATGGTTATACAAAGATATGCTCGGGCTCAATCTAGAAGTAGTTGTGCATCACTTAGCAGTCTATCCTGAGGCAAAACTAGTCAAATAGAATCTAAGAAAAATGCATCCTCATATTGCATTACTGGTTAAACAAGAGTTATAAAATCTCCTTAACATCGAATTTATCCAACCAATTGACTATCCTGAGTTGGTTTCCAACCTGGTACCAGTCTCCAAATCTATTGGAGGCACCAAAATATGCACATATATATTTCAGGGATTTGAACAAAGCATGTGCAAAGGATGATTTCTCTCTTCCCAACATCAACATCATTGTTGATTTAAAAACATGACATTAAATTCTATCACTCATGGATGCATTTTTTAGCTATAACCAAATCATGAATGCTAAGGAAGATCAACATAAAAATGCATTCACTTTTCCATGGGGTACATATTATTGGAACAAGATGTTGTTTGGGCTAGAGAATGTGGGAGCAACCTATCAAAGTGTAATGACCCTAATCTTTCATGATTGATCCATAAAATAGTTTAAGATTATGTGGATGATATTTTGGCCAAATCAAAGAAAAGGAATGACCACATAGAGTTATTAGGACCCATATTTGATAGACTTGAAGATTATAAGGTACAATTGAACCCGAAAAAGTGTATCTTCAAGGTTACATCAGTGAAGATTCTTGGCTATATTGTGTCACAAAGAGGGATAGAGGTAGATAAAACAAAAGTGAAAGCCATCTAGACATGAAACCACCAAAAAAATTGAAGTAGATGGGAGGATTACAAGGGAGATTTCAATCTATTTGAAGATTTATAGTACAATTATAAAAAAAAATCCACCCTTTCTTGTATCTTCTTCATAAGGGAATAACTTATAAGTGGGATGAGAAGTGTGATAAGGCCTTCTAGTAGATCAAGGGCTAACTATTGTCACCTCTGGTCTTCATGTTGCTGATACCAAACAAGCCATTGATCTTATACATTTTAGCTACATTAGTAGCACTAAGCACTCTTCTAGCCCAACATAATGAATCAAGAAAGGAAAGAGCCATTTATTACATCAACAGGACCTTGGTAGGGTATGAAATGAATTACTCATCCATTGAAAAGGCATGCTTAGCAATAATCTTTGCTTCACAAAAGTTCATGTTGCACACCAAATCAAGCTTATTACCAAGATCGAACCATTAAAATATTTGTTATCTAAAGCAATTCTCACTAGGTGAATGGCCAAATGGGTAATGATCTTGAATGATTTTGACATAGAGTATGTGGAGTGCGAGGCTATCAAAGGAAAATTTATTGCAAACCAACTAGCTGAAGCACCTATTTATGTGGAGAATCCTTTGGTATCTAAGTTTCCTAATGAATTAGTGTTTCTCCTCAATGAGGCTGATCAATGGAAATTGTACTTTGATGGATCATTTACCCCACATGGATGAGGGGTGGGTATTCTCTTTATCACTCCTCAAGGTGATTATATTCCAAAATCATAGTAGCTATCATTTCCATTCACCAACAATATTTTTGAGAATGAATCCCTAATAATAGGTCTAAGGATAGTAGTCCAATGGTAGATAAAAGAGTTGAAAGTCTATGGGGACTCACAGCTGGTTGTCAATCAAGACAATAATGACTACCAAACCAAGGATGATAAGCTCACTCCTTATAAGAAGATGGTATAAAGTCTTAAGGACTTCTTCATTGATATAAATTTTGAGAAGATACCATAGATGAACAATCAAGTAGTAGATGTCATAGCAAAAATTGCATCATTGTTAGACATGCCACACAATGTCCTTCAATGTGAATTCTTGGTAGAACAAATTCTCGTACTGACTTTTGAAATTCCTGAATTTGAATTTGTGTGTGTAATCGTTGGTCCTAGTTCCCCATGGTATCATGATATATTCACCTATCTTAGCAGAGGTACCCTTGCATTTGATATCAGCTCTAACCTTAAGAAGACCTTTGTTAAGAAGGCATCCCAATTCATCATCTTAGGTGATACCTTGTACCATATAAGCATTGAGGGGACATTACTACAATGTCTTAATCAAGAGAAATCCTTGAATTTCTTAATAGAAGTACACGAGGGAATTTGTGGTTCCCATTCTAGTGGAATAACCTTATCCAAGAAACTATTGAGCATGGGGTATTACTATCCAACCATGGAAAGAAAATACCATTATTATGTGTAGAAGTGTGTTCAATTTCAATAGCATGGAGACCTTATTCATGCTCCAGCTCAAGAGTTACAACCAATGGTCACACCTTGGCCTTTCTCACAGTGGGTCTTGAACTCATGGGAAAAATTGCTCCCACTTCATCTAATGGCCACAAATTCATCATCATAGCCACTAAGTATTTTACCAAGTGGGTGGAAGCCATTCCTATGACTTACATAACATGAAAGAAAATCTCCAAGTTTATTCTAAATTACCTTATTTGTCGTTACGGTGTTCCACAAGCCCTTATCTTAGATAATCAAACACCCTTCAAAAATCAGGACGTAAGAGAGTTATTCCAACAATTTAACATCCAACATTGGTTCTCTAACTCATATTACCCCAAAGAAAATGGTCAAGTTGAGGCTACAAATAAGACCATTTTTAAAATCCTAAAGAAAATGGTCAATCAAGTTGGTCGTGACTGATATCTATAGTTAAATATCTCCCTATAGTCGTATCAATCCAATATCCACACACCTATAGGTGCAACCCCTTTCTCCTTGGTCTATGGATCAAAATCCATCCTACCTATTGACGTTGAGATTCCTTCACTGCGAATGTCACTACAGAATATGATCATTGATGAAGAGTATACGGTATCTCGACTGAATGAGTTAGAATTATTGGATGAGCATCATCTTGATGCCTTAAATAATTTGAAAGCTTACCAAAACCAACTAAAAAGGAGTTACAACAAGAAGATCAAGAGTCAATATTTTCAGGTAGGGGATCTTGTTCTCAAGTAGAATAAAAAAAACTTCTAGATCAGGATAGTAAAGGAAAGTTTCAACCTAACTAGTTAGGTCCATTTATTATCACAACAAGCTACAGATCAGGAGCTTACCAACTATCAACGCCTGAAGGTGAACCCTTTCAGGAGTTAATTAATAGTCTGCATCTTAAAATGTTTTATGCCTAGGTTTGAAGGGTGTAAATATCAAAAAATGATCCAAAAAAAAAAAGGGATATAAAATAGTAAAGAATAAATCATCCTCTAGTGAAAACCACTTCAGTGGTACTTTGGGCAAGTACCTTGGTGAAAACTTGGCAAATAGACACCTTGCATAAATAAAGCACCTACATATATCTTTGGCTCTTTAGCTTATCATTCTTTGCATCACATTCATCCATCACATCATTCACCCTATTTATTCCATCACCCATCAACATCTTTATCATAGCTTGATATTGTAAAGCATCAAATCCCCCTTTAGTACTGCTTGGAACATTCCTAATGTCAGTTTGTCCTACCTAGATATAGAGGTAGTCTATCACATCATGCTAGGGGAAATTTATTATGCATCAAATCATATTCTTGTATATCTTAAGGTTATTGGGAATCTCATCAAAATTCCCAAAAACATTCATAAAATCTCATCAAAATATAAAAACACTTGTAAAATCCAAAAAAAATCAAAATCCTATGTAGTTAAAATCTAAAATCATTCATAAAATCTTATCAAAATCCAAAAACAATCAAAATCTTGTATAGCTAAAATCCAAAAACATTCAAAAGTTGTAAAGTGAAAATACCAAAACATCCAAAACTCATCAAAATCCCTAAACATGTCAAAACATCGAAAATCCAAAAATAGAACCATGTCGAACTAGGTTATCTTTGATCTTGAACATAGGCAAGGCCAACACTAATTTTCCCCCGGGAAACTTTAGGTTAGGATTCCATCATAATAAATAGATAATCTATCAACTGTTCATATTGCATCAACAATAATTCAAGTCAGTCAAACTACATGGTCTCTACGAGTTTAACGTAGGCAAGGCTCATCTTTGATAAGCCCTCGAGGCCCCTAGGATAGTCTGTTAGGTTAGGTTCTTGGTCAAAACTTTGAAATCTCCAAAACATTTGAAAATTTAAAACCCAAAATAGTGGAAAACTTAGAAAACCATAAACAAACTCAAATAATCAAAAACCAGAACATTCACATAAACTTTCAAAAAAAGCCATAAATAGCCTCAAAACATTTTCAAAATACCAAAAAAATGAAATATCCTAGAAAATACAAAACCACCCATCCCATTTTGCTTGTACTCACAACAAACCTTCATCCATAATAAATAAATCGTCACTCTCACCCTTTGGTAACACAAACAGAAAACAAGTACAACAATCAACAAAAGTAGAGTCTTTAAATGAAAAAATAAAACTCTTGATCATTATCAAAACATGTCAATCAAACCTTATATCAATGGCCTTTCAAACAACTTATCAACCTACCAACATCTAATAACATGTCCTGGGTGCATCCTTCCTACAATGGGCATTATCATTGGAAATCACTTTGGATATTTATCCTAAACAAAACACACCTTTAGCAAGAGATATAGATAAAATTGACTATTTGTTTTGATCTTGTCTTATGATTTATCTTATTGAACTATTCTAAGGACCTCTCAATGATGTATGAATATGATGTCCCAATGATTTAGAGAGAAAGGAATGGGGCATCAATAATTATCTTTTGTTTGTTGTTCTTATGGGGTATTCTTGTAAAATAATCTTGGTGCATACTAGCTTAGTTGTGTGTAGGGAGGTCATTTGGAGTAGATTGTTGACTATTGTGTATGCTTTGGTTTGATGTATTCTAGAATTACAAACTACATTCCAATGAGGTTTCCATATGTCAAGATGTGAACAAGGAATATCCTATCTTTTTACGGAGTAAAGTCCATCACACTAGATACAACACCATCCTGGTTTTTAATACCATGATGCATCATGCCTATGTGTTATATCAAACATAAGGAATGACGGAATCCCAATCTTGAATATGAGAAAAATCATCAATCTCATTACCATATCTAATAAAGTCTTGAAGAATCATAGGCTTATTGGACTTTTGAATCAATCTCAAAATCAATGGTCAATCCATCCATCTTATTATTTGTATTCTTCTATCTTTACTAACAGTTCTATCCAAGTATAAAATCTATGTGATATATCAAAATATACATAAGGCTACCCATGGCTAATGACTATCTATACATCATCAAATTTATCTACATCAAATATCTAAGCTTTCTAGTCTTCTTTGAGTTGAATTGATGTTACATATTTTTTGAGAGATCAACCCAAAATTCCATATTTATGCCCGATCTCTTGAGGGGGCAAGGAACCAAGTTAATTCCTTTAGTTTGGGAAATAGTGGGGCATTCAAAAATAATTAAAAAAATTTGATCTAAGTAGTAGTTTTAATTTGAAAAGTGTCAGTCTTTGAAAACCAACGTAATAGGTACCTTGCTTCAAAGAAGGGCAAAATGTAGACACTTAAAAATGTTTTGAATGGTATTACACACTTAAATTTGATATATTAACATCATTTCATCCTAAAATCCATCTTCTTTTCACCTATTTGATTAAATTAGCCTAGCTATTTAATTAAATGCCTCATTTTTCACTTATTAATCTAGTTGACCTAATTGGGTTAATTCACCCCTTCTCACACTAACATTTCATCTTTTCTAGTTAAATAATGCAAATTATTTAATTTAAACCCTAGGTCCTCTTATTTAATTAAATAACCCTAAAATATTTAATTAAATATCATTTTCCATTCCACTTTTCATTAAATAAATTAGTAATTTTATGAATATCCTATTATTCTCCATCTTGCACATTTAAATTTAGTTTTAATTAACTAAATTGCCAATTATCCTCAACTTCCCACTTGCAAGGAAATATTCTTAGAATATTCCTGCTTTGTACACTCCTCCAAAAGAGAATATTCTTGTGGAATATCCTCTTTTGTGCAGTCATTCCTCTAAAATATCTTTTAACCTCTTACTAATTCTTAGGAAGTGTGTTTGTTGAAAGCTAATTTGGACCATTGATTAAATTAATTGATCCTTTTCAACTTTCAACCTTGACCATGGATTGGAATCCTCAATCCATGTTTCATCCTCCTTTCATTTTTGACCATTGATTTCTCTTTTTCTCTTTTTCTCTCCCTAAGCCCTTGATTTCTCATTTTCTCTCCTATAAATAGATCACTATTTGGAGACAAAATGGATCCATCTTTTGATAGAAAACTTGTGATGTTGATTTCTCAGCCCTTGATTTCTCATTTTCTCTCCTATAAATAGATCACTATTTGGAGACAAATGGATCAATCTTTTGATAGAAAACTTGTGTTGTTGAAATTCATGCTCATTTGCATCAATGTTTCATATTTGATAGCATTTTAGATTAAAGCTTCATCTATTAATGGCTTCCATATTAGCTTAGTTTGCATACATTTTAGCATAAATTTATAGTTATGGCTTGCATATTTGAACTTTATTTACATCTAGAATAGATTGCATTGATTTTATCAAGCATTTATGCATTCAACAATCATCTCATCAAGTTAAACTAGTTTTATATCATGTTTCATTCATATCTCATTGGTTTCATCAGTTTTCTTCAATAAAATTGATTGAAACAAGCTCTCATTATCCAAGGGATTGGGAAAGGGTCACCATTCCACATCAATGTGACACCACTCCCCCAATAGGATAATATTTGATGTCCTAGAATAGGTTTCTATTACATTTTCATATTTATATCATGTTAGTTTAATGGTTTGTTGTTCTTCATAATTTCAAATATCTTATTGTAGTTAGTGCTTAGGGGATTAAATAGGGTTTAAATTCATTTGGTCATAAGTATGGGATTGATGACATTTCATTTATATACTATTTATCTATCTATATTTATGAGCAGCTTTGACCCTGAAATATCAAATCCCCCTGTCTCTTGTTTTTTTCGTCCTTGTTTTTCCTTTTTTTTTAATCATTGTCTCTTCTTTTCTTTCTTTGTGATTTTGTGGTGCTCATGTGTTATCCCTCACATGTACGACAACATTACTACAGTTGCATCTCATTATGTTCCATTGGCCACAAAATCACCTCCATTCTTGCTTTTCTCTCCTTAGGATGTCATGTGTCTTTGTGTTTGGCACACACCATCCTATAACGTGTTAATCTAGCAGATTTTACTCTTGTTGTTGTGATGATGATTGTATCTTCAAGCTTGTGAGCTCACATCTCCCTTCATGTGCTTGAGGGAACCTTGCTTGGGAGGTGATATCCATTTATTTCAGCATCAGCCATTTTATTTTGTAGCATAGTGCTTTTTCTCTTGCTTGGTAGAACTTTCTTCCATTACTTTCTTTATCACATTTTCTATCTTTTGGCTATTTTGGTTGTCCATGGTGGTGGGAACACTGAAATGGGGGTTTGACTATGACAAGCCTCGAAACATCCCCAAAAATTTTCCCTGTTTCGTTGTGTGTATGTTTTGTGTTTGTGTGGAGCTTGCGGGAGGCTAGACCATTTGTAAGTTATATTTCTACCACCTTTTTAATCTTGTCAACTTCTCCTTTCAAGTGAAAGTATTCTTCTTGCTTTCTTAGCATTTTAGCTCTTGTACACTTTTTGTCATTACATAAACCTCTATTTACTAGGTTGCAGTTAATTCCCTGTAAATTTTAACTATATTTTTCACTCTCTATCTATACAGATGCTAGTGCCCAACCAAGACACCAGCATGCCACACTGTCATTCATATTCTTCATTGGAGTCCTCTAGAAGAGAGTTGGTGGGGTCTCAGTTTTAGCTCAAGAATTAGCTCATCTAGTTCCCTAAACTTCTCAGTTTTGTAGAAGGATAGTGGTAGATCAATAAACCTTCCTTTTCACCCTTTTGCAACATTAAACTTTCTTTAAACAACCATAGTGTGAGGTAGATAAGGGTAGTTGATCTTTCTAGACCATCCTATGACCCAAGGCCCTATGCGTTTAGTCCCCCTCCTCTACATTATTATACCTTCAAGAAACCTAATTCTAACTTTACCACAAACAACAATATTTTATTAAGAATCATCATCCATGTACACCTTATCTCCATCAAATTATTAATATTAAAAAAACCACTTTGTTAGAGGTCATATGGAAATATGCACCTAAGAAAGTTAATCTTTCGTCATTACCTACAAAAGTGGCCAATTTTATAATGAATGAATCACCATTTTCTTTCTGAAAATTAGAATCAAAGTCAAGTTTCTTTTTTTATTCTTATTTTCTTCTTCGCACTAATTATAGAAGTGTCCAATTTTATCATATTCCGAACAAATAGGTTTGAACTTTTTTAGAATATTTGGATCTCCCCTTCTAAGAATTTTATTTTTCACACTTTTCAATCTTCTTACCTTTTTACACTAGGTATTCCATAAATATTTAGGGCCTCATTAACATTGATGGATAGAACCCAAAACATCTTCAACTTTCAAGACATAATGATTAAATTCCATCAATCAAGAAAAAAACAAAGAAATATATAACATCTCTCATCCTAATCCATTTTTACACCAATTGATGTTAATTGAGCCACCAACATATTCAATGCTTCTAGGTGGTTTGTAATTTATCCACCCTCCTCAATTATCAAGGAATACAATTTCTTCCTCATGAAAATCTTGTTCACTAAAGATTTGGATTGATCTATTTCACCAAGTTTCTTTCATAGTTTCTTTGCAAAGGAATCTTCATGGAAATTAATTAAAATGGATTTTTCAAACACAATCTAGTTAAACTCTTTCCTTTATGGTCCACAATATCATATTGAGCAACCAAAGTAGCATTTTTAGACCTTCACACATTATCATCAACAACATCCCATAGATCTCAATAAATTAACAAATTATCCATCATCAACTTCCACATCACAAAATTATTCCCATAAAATTATCTGACGTGACTACAATATGAAAATCCCCCATAAAGATCATAAAGTATCATCTACATAAGATCCCACTAAAAATTGGATTAGTTCAAAAACCCAACAACTCACAATTGATACTAAAATTGATCAAGCTCTAATACTTGTAAGGAAGCTAAGGTAGAAAAAAAATTCATACACTAGTCATGAGATGAGGATTATGAAAAATAAATTAGATCTTTAATATAGTGATATTGCTATCAAGATTCAACTGTGTAGTTTAACAATTCAAACTCATTGACCCATGTTTCATGAGTAGTGGCTCACAAGAACCCATCTCTCATGATAATGAATGGTCCACTTAGCACTCATTGCATCTAGGTGATGCTCATAGAGGTGAAGCACTGGGCCTTCCTGAGAGGTCACCCATCCTAGTACTACTCCAGCTCAAGCTAAGTGGGCTTAAACTTGGAGAAAAATTTGTTGTTAAATGTGCTTGAGCTAGAGGAGTACTAGGATGGGTGACCTCGTGGGAAGGCCCAGTGCTTCACCTCTGTGAGCATCAACTAGATGCAATGAGTGCTAAGTGGACCATTCATTATCATGAGAGATGGGTTCTTGTGAACCACTACTCATGAAACATGGGTCAATGAGTTTGACTTGTAAAACTACATGGTTGAATCATGATAGTAATATCACAAATTGACATGTCATGAAAAATACCTCCTACTTATCAATCTTTAATATAGTTACAAAAAGTAAGCAAACATAAAAATATCATTCATACCATAATACATTGATTTACATAGATAAAACCTTATTGGGAGAAAAACACCACACTTCAATGTTTCCCATTATATTATTCAAAAATCAACAAGATTACAATATACATGCAAAACAAGCTCCCTTAAGAATATGACATTCTCAAATAGTATTTAAAAAACTATGAGCTAAAGCTGGAAAAAATGGTTCCCAACTTATGTTGAATTAAATATTCCCTATTATCTATCCAAACACACACCAACACAAGTAACTCCCCAATACAACTATTTTATGTGTCTAACACATTTTCACACTTTCCAATTTAGGTGACCCTACTTCCAGAGGCCATAAATGTTGACACGTGAGTCCAACTAATGAAAAATTTGAACCATTGGAAATATTTTGAAATTATATATCAATCTATAACCTTATTTACTAGTTATTACCACTCTTAGGACAAAGAATAACCTCCAAGTCTCTCAAAAATGACTTTGAAACTTTGAAGAATGAGAAATTTAATATCTTGAAATCAAAACATGAGCTTGATTCAGAATGTTACCAATATGTTTATTTGTCCATTGTATAGCTCTGGGAAAAATTTGGAGCCATTCATGCTCAATTATAAAATTACTATAAACAGTAACCTTTTGTTGCAAGTATGAGGAGTTGGTGTTGATTTGGTGTTGTCATTAATGTCTATAACAAGGTTGTTTGTAGTGATGATTTGATTAGTTGCATTATGTTGTCAATAGTAAGTTTTACTAGTTTCAACCTCTAGTGTTTCTTCAATAATATTATGTTTATGGATGTATGGTTGAGTTGTTTTAAGGAAGTGGTGAAGTTTATGAGAATTTGTTTTTGGTGCTTGGTTTCCAAGTGCTTTTGAGAAAATTTGAATAAAAGAGGAAACCATGTGTTGCAACGGTGTTCTAGTATATAGAGTGGTGTTCTAGTTTTATTTTGCATTTATTCTATATTAAATATCTAATTGTGTGGTTCTTATATGTTGATCAGAGGTGAACTCATAGATGTTATATCTAGAATTTCTTGGTCTAGATCATTGTGTAAAAGTTGTGTTCACCAGTGTGTGAACTATGTTGTAGTGTTATCTGGGAGAAATGGTTTTGCTTTGCATTTCTTTGTAGTTTGTTTTTTGGTCTTGTGGTTTTGGAAGTGTGTTGATAAGGTTCATATCTACCTTTAGTTTAAGATGTTTGTGTTTTTGGTGCTCTGCAAGATGGTTTGTTGAGTTATAATGTATGGAAGATTGTCTAAGTGTATTGGGTATGTATATTCTTTAGGTGGAACTTGTTGTGAAGGAAATGGTTGGATTTTAGGGTGTTTTTGGAATATTCTAGATTGTGTTCAAGTGATTTTTTGTGTCTACAAATCATCATTGGAACAAAGTAAGCATGTAATTAAATATCAATGGTGTTTACATAGGTTTGACCGACCTTAGGTGTTTACACTAATTAGAGATTTGTTTTGGTGATTGTAGAAGGTGGTGTGGCATGTACATGAGAAGATTTAGGTCTAGGTTAAGGTGTGATGTGGTTCAACTTCATTCCTTTCCACCATGGGAATGTTTTTGTGCCAACCTAATTTGAATTTGCATGGTTGAGGTACATAGTCAACCTTGGAGAATGTTTTTAAGGTAGAATAAGGTATAAAAAAGTGTTGTGTTGATGAAGAATCAATAAGTAGTGTGTGTGATATGAATTATAGAGTTGTGAGGTGCGAATTTGTGAGATGCAGTGCAAGCTTCAATGTGCTAGACTACTAGAAGTAGTGAGAAAAAGATGTCTACAATCTTCTTAAAGGTTGTGAATGTGTTGTGATGTTGTACTGGACCTTTTTGTTGCATTGAGATGGATTTCTCATTGTAACATCCTTCTTTCTTCTTCTTTTTCTAATATGGTAGTGAGCCATTGGTAGTGATCCCTTCTTTCTTTTGGGCAGTGATCCCATCGATAGTGAGCATGTTGTATTCAATATTTCAATTACTTTATATTGTGATTTGATTCTCACCGTGGTTTTTCCCTTCTTGGTTTTTCCATGTAAATCTAGTGTTATATTGAGCATGGTGTTGATGTGTTTCTTTTTATGTTATTTTCTTTCATGCTTAACCATTCTAACAGATTAAGGGTTAATTAAGTTGATGTGGATTTAAATGTTAATAAATTTTTTGATGTTTTAATGTACAACTAATTCACCCCTCCCTCTCAGTTGTCTTTTCTATTCAACACCTTTTATAATTTCAAGGTCTAGACACCTTTTCCTAGCAAAAGTGGCATTATTATTCTTTGACGGACTTGAAATTTTTGATAAATTTTAGGCCAATTATTGAAGAATTGTCAATAATTTAATCATTTCATGGTCTCATGTCATTTAGATTAGTAAAAAAATTATTTCTACTTGAATTTTTGTAAATTATGATTTCAAATTAAGTAATATAGTGTGAAAGAATCATGTGATTTACAATTATTCTTTCATAATTTTATATATTAAAGATCATTTATAAAATAAAGTTCTTTCCAATATGATGAGTAGGAGCTCCATCAGTACAAGATTCGGCTTTGTCACCAAAAATATGAAACCCAAGTATATAAGTAGACCGGTATGATAATAAAAAACAAATAGTCTTAAATACATTGGTGGCTTACTCCCAACAACATCTTATATTATTGTTATTTTCAATTTTTTTATTCATAGGTTCCAATCGAAGGCTAAATTAGATTAGGTTCCACATCATGGACCACTAGTTGGAATCTATCCCATGGTTATCTCTTTAGTTTATCTTTCTCAATAGGTTTATAAATCTTGTGTTTCTCCATGAATTATTTGATAACTTCTAACTCCTCCTTTTTAGGTTATTTATCCCCTAAGGAAATAAGTGAGAAGAATTGATTTGTATTTTGTAGACAATATTTATGCCCTCCTTCAACAATATTATAAATCCATCCTTTGGAATTTCCAACACAAGTAGATCTAAAACATGATGGTAAGAAATGTGTGTTTATTATATAACTCAGTAAGATATCTCCTTTTTCCCTAGAATACCTCTTCATTCCTCTTATTCCATAAAAACTAGAGAAATTCACTTGTAAGAACAAGCCAAAAGATATTTAATTGAACATTGAAATAATCCACATAACCAACAAGGATTTTAGTCTAGGAAAAATAATTCTTATCATTCTAGCCATTCAAGTTGCCAAGAAATAAAGACCATAATGAAAAATAAAAATGGAAATAAAAAATATATGATCAAAATATTTGGTTTGATTAGATAATCTACATTAAACTTTAGGCAATCTATAAGACTATGAAACAATGTGGAAACCAAGATTTTTTATTAGAAAGAGCTATTTAAAAAAGGATTTATTTGGTTCTCCCAAGTTTTCCCATAGGTGAGTAAAATATGTAACCCATTTTTAAGTCCAATAAATTCTCCAAGTCCTATTAAGCCAACCAATTCTCTCTCATGCTAGTTAGCATGTTATATAGTTTATTTATAAAAGTTTCATCCTTCAATCTTAGACTCCTAATAACCCCCCCTCTTATATTTTAGTATCAATCAACTTTTTAATTTGTAAATCACACTTCAACATGGATTAGGTTCTTTTGTGAGACAATGATACATTGAATTCAAACCTCAACCACTCACATGATTTGAAATGACTATTTTGGAGGATATCTTGGAATACATCTATCCGACTAAAATCCTAATACTTTATTGAGCATCCCTAGGACAATACCAAAGGTTTATCATTTAAGTAAATGTTCCACCATATAGATATATTATGGACATAGAATCCCATATTGTTAGAGTAGGCATTGTCATTGGAAACCTGATATCTAACCCTTCCCTAGGCCTTCCAAATTTTTTGATTATAAGGGAAAAACAAGTTTTGAAGGGACCCAAGACCCTTTATAACTTTAGGTACAAAATGTTGTTTAAAATATATTATACTAAAAAATCAATAGTAGCCCAAAAACCAAAACACCAGATGTTACAAAATGCTACTCTAAAGATATAACACTAAACTATCAACAACGTCCATCACCAAAAAAACAACAAAATACAAAAAAAAGAAACAAAGACCCAGTAGCATAAAAGAAAACAAAAAATAGACAACGGAACACTACTTCGTACTACTTAAGGTGTTGGCCACCTCAAGTTCCTAGTTCCTATGCATCCCGATCATGTCCAATAATTTTTTTTTCTCAACTTCAAAAGACTTCTTCCATTTAGCGAGCCCTGTAGCAGCAGGGCCTTTACCATCATCCTTTGCACCTTTTTTCCCTTTACCTTTGGTCACTTGTTCTTTCTCCATCAACTCAGAGAAATACAACTAGTCTTCTCTAAGCTCACTGATCTTGCGAAATAAGAAATCTAAAGAATATGCACTATTCTTCACTAAAATGTGACAGGTATTGAGAATTTTCTTGATATTTGCATTGGTATCATTTACTTTGGCTTCTAAACAAGCTAAACACTACTCACAAAGGGAATTGAAATTAGTGAATGAACACTCAAGATCAACAATTCTATCAATGAGAATATCTAAGGCTGAACCTTCTAGGATATTCTACACATTCTCCTTTAATCCCCTTATTTTGATGTTGACCCTATTGAATTCTTGTACAATCCATTTTTCTAATTTTAAAGTGCTAGTATCCCCTACCCTTTCCATGTAGAGAAGCTCAAACATAGAGGTGGATTCATCATTAAGATAAGAGTCCTATGATAGGGAATTAACCTTTAGAGGCTTAGACTTTTCTTGCTTCTGCTCAACACCCTCCTCCTCCTGTACCATTTTCTCACCCATAGGTTCCACACTTGGGGAGCTTCGAACTAGGTAATCATCAATTTCCACTACCTTCTCCTCCAAAGCCATCTCCTTGCAGAGCTCCATGGTATCATTTACCATATATTTTGAGGCTTGGTTCTTCATCTTGGCAATGCACTTAGATACCCTTCTAGGATAATCCTGGGCCTCCATGGCCACCACATCCTCTTGAAACCCCTCCTCCTTACCTCCAACCTCAGTTACACCCTGACTAATGTCCACGGCTTCATCCTTGGGCTTGGAAAACCCAAAGCCCACCTCTATGTCATTACCATCATACTAGGACTCTAAATCATGTAGAATGAGTTGCTTGGCCACAGGGGAAGGGGTCCCATCCTCACCTTCTTTATTCCACTCCTCTTCCTCAACCATGCTAGTAGTTGATCTAGAAGAGCCAGAATCCTCACTAAGAGTCTTTTCATTTCCCTTAATTGATGAGGTAGGGATAAGGGCTTATACATGCTCCATAACTAACAAAATAAGGCCCTCATGTAGGAATGGTTCCCTCCTCTTTTTAAGTGTGCATACACAAAGACCTCCATGGAAGAAAAGAGAAAGAATGGAAAAGAAATAAACAACCCATGCCTAAAATGATGGCCAAGGATTGCAGTGAACTTGCCTTCTAGAGTCACATACTACATTATTAATTCCACTATATTTTCCCATATCTTCTTTAGAGGATTTTTCTCATAGCCCCAAGATTCCATCTTGATGAGTTTTTTTGTTTGTCATCTTTGAAAGAATAATCCATTTCCTCCTTATTACTCTTATTGTATTTAAAGAATTTATAGCCAACCATAGGAAGCCTTAGCTATAAGCTCCTCATTGATATCAACAACCATGCCCTTAATCTAGATTTTGTGATTGTGCCAACAAGAAACAAACTCTGCAGAAGCATTTAGATCATGTCCATGCAACCTTTCCAAGAATGACATAAAATTCCCATGTTGGAGAATCCTCCAAATTTTCTTCTTATTTCTCATGCTCACACAAGAATGACACTAAATTATACTTTTTTCACCTCCCATATTCACAAGAACCAGCAATAGAAAACCTTGGCAAGTAGAGTCCATCTAAGAGCCAACAAGCCAAGCGATACCCACAAAGCATGTGAGTATAAAGACGATACTGATGGTTATATAATACCACCACATGAACTCAGCAAAAACCATAATTTCTCATTAAGATCTTAGTTTCCTTGGGAAGGAGAGAGCCTTCCTCCCATGCTCTATACTCTTTAAGTCTGATAGCTTCATTGGAGAAAAAATATACCAATGAATTTCCTTCTCAATATATGTGAGAAACACAGGTTTCTTCACAAGATCTCAACATAATAATAACATCCTTAATTAATTGATTGACACTCCAACTAGGCTTATGGGTTCCACATAGACAATTAATGATGTTTAACGAGTCTCCTTCCACCAATAATTTAGAGTAACCCCTGTCCACAACAAACTTAATACTTATAAACACAACCTCTACCTTGAAATAGCGATTTGTTCAATTTACTAATGGGAGTTCCAATGCACCTAAGATCCCACCATCCTCATTCCTTAACACCCACCCATAGCCTACAGGACTAGGGTTACCCTTGGCTTCCCCATCAAAATTAATTTTAACCCACCCCAAAGGTGGTGGCCTCCATTTAGTATTCAATCTAGCATTTAGGTTGGAATTGGAAATCTCATATGGTATAAAGGGGATCTTCTAGTTAGAAATTTCCAACAATTCATACCCAACCAACCAAGAGGATGGGGAAAAATGTGGTGACTCAGACCCAATAAGAGAAAATTTCTCCAAGATCTCCCAATGAATCTTAACAAAAAGACTACTTATCTTGAGTTTAGAATCATGAAAAATTCTATTATTACATTCCTTCCAGATACCCAAGAAATATATAGGGCTATAAGCTCCCATAGCCACCAAAGAATGGGGGAAGTGGATGGACACTTCCAATACTCAAAAAAATTACAAAGAGAATCCAAGAATACCTATTCCAAGATCCAAAGGCCAAGAAACTTACTCTAGCGAAGACAAGGAAAAAACACCCAAGGAAAATATGGAAGGCACTCTCAGCATCATAGAGGACACACCATAGGAAACCCAGTCATAGTAGCTATAAGATCCTCATTGATATCAACAACCATGCCCTTAATCTAGATTTTGTGATTGTGCTAGCAAGAAACAAACTCTACCGAAGCATTCAGATCATGTCCATGCAACCTTTCCAAGAATGACATGAAATTCCCATGTTGGAGAATCCTCCAAATTTTCTTCTTATTTCTTAGGCTCGCACAAGAATGATGCTCAATTCTACTTCTATCACCTCCCATATTCACAAGAACTAGCTGCAAAAAACCCTAGCAAGTAGAGTTCATCTGAGAGCCAACAAGCCGAGTGATACACACAAAGTGTGTGAGTATAAAGTTGGTACTAATGGTTAAATAATACCACCACATGAACTCAGGAAAAACCATCATTTCTCATTAAGATCTTAGTTTCCTTAGGAAGGAGAGAGCCTTCCTCCCATGCTCTATACTCTTTAAGTCTGACAGCTTCATTGGAGAAAATCTACCAATGAATTTCCTTCTTGATATATGTGAGGAACACGGGTTTCTTCACAAGATCCCAACATAATAATAGCATCCTTAATTAATTGATTGAAACTCCAACTAGGCTTATGGGTTCCACATAAACAATTAATGATGTTTAATGAGTCTCCTTCCACCCATAATTTAGAGAAGCCCCTATCCACAACAAACTTAATACTTATAAATGCAACCTCTACCTCGACATAGTGATTTGTTTAATTTCCCAATAGGAGTGCCACCGCACCTAAAATCCTGCCATCCTCATTCCTCAACACCCCACCATAGCCTACAGGACTAGGGTTACCCTTAGATGCCCCATAAAAATTAATTTTAACCCACCCTAAAGGTGGTGGCCTCCACTTAGTATTCAATCTAGCATTTAGGTTGAACTTGGAAATCTTAGATGGTATAGAGGGGATCTTCCAATTAGAAATAGCCAACAAGTCATACCCAACCAAGAAAGAGGATGGGGCACAACGTGGTGACTCAGACTCAATAATAGAAAGTTCTCCAAGATCGCCCATTGAATCTTAATGAAAAGACTACTTATCTTGAGTTTAGAATCATGAAAAATTCTATTATTACATTCCTTCTAGATACCCCAAGCAATATGCAGGGCCATAAGCTCCCATAGCCACCAAAGAATGGGGGAAGTGGATGGACACTTCCACTGCTCAAAAAAATACAAAGAGAATCTGGGAAGACCCATTCCAAGATCCAAAGGCCAAGAAACTTACTCCAGAGAAGAGAAGAAAAAAAACACCCAAGGAAAATATGGAATCCACTCTTAGCATCGGCTTCACAGAGGACACACCTATTCATAATTGTAAATCCCCTTTTATAGAGATTATCTTGCATTAAGAATTTACCTTGCATGAGAAGCCAAAAGAAAACATTCACCATAGTGATCAACATCTTGTTCCATAATTTTCCTCAGAAAGGAAAATAGTTAGGCTTTTCCAATGAATTAACAAAGGTCAAGGACACCAAAAATTTACCATTAGTATATGGGGCCCAAACAAACCTATCTGGTCTCAAATAAATAGGAACTTGAAAATTTCATAGAAAATCGTTTAAAACCTTCAGTGATAGGTCCCAATCCTAGAAATCCTTCCACTCCCCATTCTGAAAAATAGTCGACCACCATAATACCAAATATTCACTTGCATAAAGTAATAATGGGAGGGAACCTAGGATGATGGAGCAGAGGTTCTAAATCACACCAATCATCCTCCCAAAAAGGAATTCTGGTACCATCACCCAACAACCACCTAACACTATTAGCAATCAAGTCCCTGCAAGGAATGATGTTTCTCAAAAAACAAGAGCCAATAGGGATTTCATCATAAGTCAACATATTCCATGTTCTCCCAAAACCATACAGATATTTATTTCTATCTAGAGAATCCCAACCAACTAACCCACTGAGAAGCCTACAAATTTTCTTCGATCTTAAAGCCTTATTAAAAGCTTTTAAGTTTCTTGTACCTAGGCCACCCCATTTCTTAGGATTTCACACCAAGTCCCAATCCACAAGAGGAATTCTAGCTTAAGATTCAACACCTGACCACAAAAA
>VDFB02358134.1:52738900-52782717 GCA_007258455.2 Sequoia sempervirens
ATATATTATCACCTGCACGAGTAGCCAAGGCTTCAATAAAGGCATCTCCATCTTCCTTTTCAGACTCAGAATCAAAATCTTACTTCTTCTTCTTTTTCTTGTCTCCTTTATAGTCCTTTTGGAAGTGTTCAAGTTTTCCACAGTTGCAACATATTGCCTTGGACTTACCAAGAGATTTTGATCTCTCCTTATTTTTGGACTTGGAACGACCATGTTGCTTCTCATCTTTGCCTCATTCTATTGGTCTTCCTCAAACACTGAAAGCCTCTTTGGCACTCAAAGATACCTTCCTTCTCATCTCTTCAGAGAGTAGATAACCAACAACGTCCTCCATCTTCAAGATGAAAAAAGTGTTCCCAATGGCCATGACTAAGCTATCCCATGACTCCGACAGTGAGCACAACAAAGTTTGACACCTTTTTTCTTTTTCCTTCTTAACCCCAACTGAGGTCAACTGAGTCACCAACATTTTAAATGTTCCCAGATTCTCATAAATTTGTCCACCTTCTTCCATTCTCAAGGAATACAATTTCTTCCTCAAGAAAATCTTATTTACTAGAGATTTGGCTTGGAATATCTCACCCAATTTCTTCCAGAGATTGTTCGATGTGAGTTCTTCATGGACATTTATCTGGATTGAGTCTACAAGACATAGTCTAATGAAACCTTTAGCTTTTCTATCCATTACATCATATTTTGTAGCCAAATTTTGATCCATATGTGGTGTATGATATTCCCAAGGTTGCTTACACAACTGCAAGAAGACCTTTCTCACTATCTCCTTCCTGAAACCTGACTCCAATGGGTTCCTCTTGAGCTTGGAGATTGACCAAACCCTGATCCAACTCTTCTTAAAGATTTTCCTACCTTGTGCTTCACCTTGGGTAGACAAACACCAATTGAAATTGTAATCTTTCTCACTGCACCTAGAAGAGTCTAGATGCTAACTTCACCATCATGCTTGAGCTTCTTGCAAGGGAGTTGGAAATATTGTTTCCTTGTATTTCATGTTCATTTGAAGGCATCTTGGAGATTCCTTATCCTTCACTTTAGCTGATTTCTAAAATCTTGCTTTGAAGAGACCTAGTTTCTACTAGCCTTTACCAATCCCTTTTCTTCGCTTTTCTCTCAAACTTGACACACAACCTAGTAAAAAAATCACATTTCTTGACACCCTTTTCAGAATTTTAAATCTTTCAAAGGTTTTTAGGCCTCTGCCAGTACCGTACAGATGATTCCTATACTCTTGGAGGGAAGGGCTAATTTCACCTATCTTCTAGGGTTTCACTATTTCCTCCTTCAAATCTATCTTAAATGCATTCTTTGATGCTTCTATCCTTGTGGCATGTGAGAATATCATCTAACCCTACCTTAGACCATACTGTTTCCATACAGTACTTGCAACCCCTGCCTATGCTCCTTATCTTTTCTTCCTGAAACCTCTAACCAGGCAGACATAGCTCGCCTAGGGTTTGAAATTAAAAAACTTTGCTTGGCTTTCTATAATCCCTACTACAACATATTTACAAAGGCATGGCTCCCCTATCATTTCCATCCAAACTCAGGAAGATTCCATGGTCAGATTTCAATGGGGAGCCATTTATTGACTGACTGCTCAAAACTGGATTTACAAACCCTCTAAATTCTAATCTAAAGATTCAAATAAATAACTCTACTCTACTCAACTGGAATGCACAATGAAAAGTGAATAAAATATATTCTAATAACCTAAACACAGTGCTAAATCAAAGTATTCAATGCCTATGATGGATCTGTTTCAAAACACATGGGAATTTTAGTAAAACACAGAAAATACAGAAACCTTCTAACCGTTCTCTATTCCACACAACAAGATTTTATTACAATCACTAACTACTTCTTCTATGAGCCATTCCATCTATTTGGGATGCCATTACCATCTTTCAAGGGCAGTTGCTTGAGCATTTTCCCTTATTTGAAGTGATTCCCAATGCCAAGTAAGTTGCATGCAACTTCTTAACTACGGTCATGCAACTTTTACCAACATTTTGTAACTTCCATTATGCCATGATTGTGTCATGATCCTCAAACATAGGACCTCTAACACCCTGATCTTAAGCAATTAGCATCTCCCTTAACTGTTCCTTGGCATCTTCTAACAATTAGATGTGGTTATGACACGCTTAATGCATTGTATTCTAATCCTAAGTTGGCCAAATCTTAATAAAGAAAAACTTAACAACATAACAACATTAGTATGAGTGTAGTCCTAATGACCAACTCATCACACACACACCCAAGACCTTATAAGGTCAAAAAAAACACATTGAAACCCCGATTTGGCCAAGATCAGGTACAAGCCAAAATTGTTGTCAAACCAAAATGTAGGTCAGCCTAGGTGCTCCTACACCATCCTCCCCAAAACGACAAACCCTACTCCAACACTTCTCAAATAGTTTCCTACCTTGTGCTTTACCTTGGGTAGACAAACACCAATTGAAATTGTAATCTTTCTCACTGCACCTAGAAGAGTCTAGATGCTAACTTCACCATCATGCTTGAGCTTCTTGCAAGGGAGTTGGAAATACTGTTTCCTTGTATTTCATGTTCATTTGAAGGCATCTTGGAGATTCATTATCCTTCACTTTACCCGATTTCCACACAACAATATTTTATTACAATCACTAACTACTTCTTCTATGAGCCATTCCATCTATTTGGGATGCCATTACCATCTTTCAAGGGCAGTTGCTCGTGCATTTTCCTTGATTTCAAGGGATTCCCAATGCCAAGTAAGTTGCATGCAACTTCTTAACTGCGGTCATGCAACTTTTACCAACATTTTGTAACTTCCATTATGCCATGATTGTGTCATGATCCTCAAACATAGGACCTGTAACACCTTGATCTTAAGAAATCAACATCTCCCTTGACCGTTCCTTGGCATCTTCTAATAATTAGATGTGGTTATGACACACTTAATGCATTGCATTCTAATCCTAAGCTGTCCAAAGCTTAATAAAGCAAAACTTAACATCATAACAACATTAGTATGATTGTAGTACTAATGACCAACTCATCATACACACCCAAGACCTTCTAAGGTCAAAACAAACACACTGAAATCCTGATTTGGCCAAGATCAGGTACAAGCCAAAATTGTTGTCAAACCAAAATGGAGGTCAGCCTAGGTGCTCCTGCACCATCCTCCCCAAAATAGAAAACTTCAATCCATCCTTGGATTGAGCAAGTTGAGATCAATTCCCAACTTCTTGAACTCTGCCTCCTTGATCCATACTACATCTACATCAAGTTGTCCATGCCTTTTGATTAGGTGTTCTTTATATTCTTTGGTCCTAGTCTTCTTGTAGACCCTGGTATCCAATATTTTATCAGCTTGTTTGACTGTGACAGGGGGTAGTTTGAGTTCCTCCACATCTTGACTGACTTCATGGATGGTCTGATCCAAGTTTAGTGGTGGTCCTTTGTAATGGACTAGGTCTGCAACATTAAAAATAGGGGACAATCCACTATCATCTGGCAATTGTACCTTGAAAGCATTGTAGCCATACTTCTCCAAGATAGGATAGGGACCTATCCTCTTCATTTGTAACTTGTCAGGGACTCCTTTCTGTAGTCTAGACTTGTTCAAATGCACCATCACTAGGTCACCAACATTAAAGTGAACATCTTTCCTATGCTTATCTACCTTAATCTTATGTTTCATAGTATTTTCTGCCAGTGTTTTTTTGACTCTCTCATGAATTTCCTGCATTGCATAAGCAAAGTCATCAGCATAACCACTTCCCTTGACTCCATCCTTCAACTCTCTCAGCTCATAAACACCTCTAGGGTGCAGTCCATATACAATTTCAAAGGGGCTCTTCCCTGTGGATCTATTTACTGTATCATTATAGGCATATTCAGCTTGCCCAATAATCTGATCCCATTGTTGACCATACTCCTTGGTCAAGCATCTTAGAAGGTTTCCAAGTGTCCTATTCACCACTTTGATCTGACCATAAGTTTGGGGATGGTATGCAAATCCAAAGGACAAATTGGTGCCCATTCTTTGCCAAAGAGTCTTCCAAAAATGACTCATAAACTTAGTATCCCTGTTTGATACAATGCTGATTGGTAAGCCATGAATCCTGACTATCTCCTTAAAGAAAAGAGAGGATATTTGACTGGCATCATTGGTTGTTTTGCAGGGTACAAAGTGAGCCATCTTTTTCTACAACAACATAAACACTATCCATACCTTGCTTTGTCTTGGGTAAACCAACTACAAAGTCCATGCTCAAGCATTCCCATGGCCTAGAAGGGATAGGCAGTGGCTGGTATAGGCCTGCATTTGAAGAAGTGCCCTTGGCCTTTTGACATACCACACAAATCTCCACATACCTTCTGATATCTAAGTTCGTCTTTGGCCAATAATAAAACCTTTGAACCAGTTCCTGAGTTTCGGTGATTCCAAAATGACCACTTAATGCACCATTATGTTTCTCTTGTATCAAGTTCTCCCTAATAGAACCTCTAGGAACACAAAGCTGATTCCCTTTAAACAATAAATAACTTTGCAAGGTATATTCAACATATTTTCTATGGAAATGGTTCTTGTATTCAGCACATACCTTATAAATATCTGCAAAGTCTTCATCATCTGCATATAGATTTTTGAAGTGATCTATTCCCATGCTCTTCAACTGAATTTCCTGAATTGTGAGGACTCTTCTGCTTAATGCATCAGCCACTTTGTTGAGAGCTCCTTTCTTGTGCTTGATATTGAAGGTGTAAGCTTGCAAGCACTCCACCCATTTCATGTGCCTGTGACTCAACTTCTCTTGAGAATTCAGGAAACTGAGTGCTTGATTGTCTGAATACAAAATGAATTCCTTGGCAAGCAAGTAGTGCCTCCACTTCCTTAGAGCTTGGACCAATGCATACATCTCAAGGTCATAAGAAGAGTACTTCTTCTTGGCTTCACTTAGCTTCTCTGAATGAAAAGCCACTGGTCTGCCCTCTTGACTGAGAACAACTCCAATAGCTACATTGCTTGCAGCACATTCAATGGTGAATAGCTTCTCAAAGCTTGGTAACACCAAAATAGGTTGGGTAGCTACCTTTTCCTTTAGCAACTCAAAACTCTTGTTAGGTTGCTTATTCCATACAAACTTGGTTTTCATTCCTCCTTTAATGGTATCCAACATGGGAGCACAAATAGCACTAAACTGTCTTATGAATTTTCTATAATACTGAGCAAGACGATGGAAGATTCTTACCTCTGTTGTTGTCTTTGGAGTAGGCCAATTGAGAATGGATTCTACCTTGCTGCTGTCCATCTTCAAGTTTCCATGTGATAGCACAAATCCAAGGTACACCAGCTCTGTTTTGATGAACTCACACTTTTCCAGATTGTTCATCAGCTTCTCCTCCCTAGCTTCTTGAAAATCAACTCAATATGTTGGAGGTGCTCTTCTCTTGTTATGCTATAGATTAGTATATCATCAAGATACACTACTACAAACTTTCCAATGTAGTCCTTGAGGATTTCATTCATGAGTCTCATGAATATGGAGGGGGAATTAGATAAGCCAAATGGCATAACTAGCCATTCATAGAGACCCTCATTGGTTTTGAAGGCTGTTTTCCACTCATCTCCCTCATGTATCCTAATTTGGTGATAACCACTCTTTAAATCTATCTTGGTATAGTACCTAGCTTCACCTAGACAATCCATGAAATCTTCAATCCTAGGGATAGGAAACCTATACCTGATGGTTATCTTGTTTATTTCCTTGGAATCAGTACAAAGCCTCCATTCTCCTCCCTTTTTAGGTGCTAAGACAGTGGGTACTTCACATGGACTAATGATTTTCCTAATAAGACCTTGGTCATGAAGGTCTTGAATCTACCTAGCTATCTCCTCATTTTGTTGAGGTGTCATCTTGTAAGCTGCTTTGTTTGGAAGGGTGGCTCCTGGTATCAAGTCTATCCTATGACTTATGGCTCTTTTAGGAGGTAAGGTTGCTGGTTGACCACTACTTACTATACCTTCATAGGTCTGCAACAAGGTTTGTATCTCCTCAGGTAACTCTTGCTTTTCAGCTGCCTTCTCTTTGCTTACCTCTCTTGGCTTGATTATTACTGCATAGCCAACTCCTTCTCCCTCTTCCAAGGCTTTTAAGAACTCTTTTTCACTAGCTATGAGCAATTTAGAACCTACTATCTGCACCTTTTTATCTTCTAACAAAGACTGAATCTTGAAGGTTATATTGTCTTTCTTGAAGGTATATGAGTTCTTTGCTCCATCATGCACAGCTTGGCGGTCAAATTTCCATGGTCTACCTAGGAGCAAGTGGCATGCATCCATAGGTAATACATCACATAAAACTTTGTCTTTGTACTTTCCAACTGAGAACTCCACCCATGCTTGTTCATTCACCAAGACATGCTGACCCTTATTGAGCCATGTGACCTTGTAAGGATTATTGTGAGGTATCCTTGTCAATTTCAGCTTGCTGACTTCCTCCTCTAACACAATATTATCAGTTGAACCTGAGTCTATGATGACCTTACACACTTTACCCATCATCTTACATTTTATCCTAAACAAGGACCTTCTTTGGCTTGGCTCTTCTTTAACTGGTTCTTTGATCAAAGTCCTTCTCATCATGAGGTTCTCACCTTCCTCTGAGTTCAATGGTACTTCAGGTTGCTTATTTGCTGCAGCTGTCTCATCTTGAATCAAATTAGTTCTCTTATCTCCTCCATGAGAAGTACTACCTTTCTCTAGGCATCTATAGGCCGGGTGTCCCAATTGGTTGCAGTGGTAACATTTCATGTTGGTGAAGTACCTGCCTCTTCCTTGTCCACCACTTCTTCCTCTGGAGCTGAAACCTCTTCCTCTGCCACCTCTACTAGAGCTTCCTTCTTGTTGTTCAGAGAATTTGACCTCTCCTTGGGCTCTTGGTTCTGAGCTTCTTAGACTATAACTTCCTCTTTGTCCTCTGCTGTCTTTCCCTTTACCTCTACTTTTGGGGTTTTGTTCCTGCTTCTTTTTGCCTTTCTCCTCTATCTTCAAAGCAATTTGATAGCATTGGTAGACTGTTTTGAAGTTTACTAAGCTCATATCTTCTTGAATAGACCATTTGAGTCCATTTAGATACCTTGCTAGCTTGATACTCTCATCTTCAACCACTTTTGATCTAAGGCACAATTTTTGAAACTCCTCTATATATGTTTGGACATCCATATCTTTTTCCCTCAGATTGTGTCTTCTCCTATGCAACTAAACTTCATAATCATCAGGGAGATAGGTTTGCCTTATCTTAGTCGCCATCCCTCTCCATGAAACTATGGGACCTTTTCCTTCTTTCTCTCTTTCAGATTGTACAAACTTCCACCATGTGAGAGTTGCTCCTCTCAACCTTGACTTGGCCACCTTTACCTTTTGGGCCTCTGTTATACCATCACACTCAAAGTGATTTTCAATGCTCTCAACCCAGTCTACAACTGAATCAGGGTCCATTTGTCCACTGAAAAGTGGCACACCCTCCAATGCTTTACCACTCAAGGCCTGCAATGCCTTCAAAAATGGTTCTTCAGCAAGAATAGGGTTAGGCTTTGGAGCTTCCTCCTCCAAATCCTCTTCTTTTTCCTTGGCTTCCTATTCTTCTTTCTTCTTTATCTTGTCCTTCACATTATTTGCTATCTCTTGGACTTCATCCAAGAGTTTCTCCATTTGAGATATCCTTTCTCTGAGCAACCGATTGTCTTCCTCTTTCTCTTCTACCTTTTTAGCTAGTTCTGCATTTGTCACCATGGTTCTTTCCTCTGGTGTGTTCTCTCCTACTGACTCAGTGGGCTGAAACATTAATCACAAGCCTTGAATCTAACCTGGCTCTAATACCAATATGGTGTATGATATTCCCAAGGTTGCTTGCACAACTCCAAGAAGACCTTTATCACTGTCTCCTTCCTGAAACCTGACTCCAATGGGTTCCTCTTGAGCTTAGAGATTGACCAAACCCTGCTCCAACTCTTCTCAAAGAGTTTCCTACCTTGTGCTTTACCTTGGGTAGACAAACACCAATTGAAATTGTAATCTTTCTCACTGCACCTAGAAGAGTCTAGATGCTAACTTCACCATCATGCTTGAGCTTCTTGCAGGGGAGTTGGAAATACAGTTTCCTTGTATTTCATGTTCATTTCAAGGCATCTTGGAGAATCCTTATCCTTCACTTTACCCGATTTCCAAAATCTTGCTTTGAAGAGACCTAGTTTCTACTAGCCTTTACCAGTCCCTTTTCTGCCCTTTTATCTCAAACTTGACACACAACCTAGTAAAAAAATCACATTTCCTGACACCCTTTTCAGAATTTTAAATCTTTCAAAGGTTTTTAGGCCTCTGCCAATACCGTACAGATGATTCCTATACTCTTGGAGGGAAGGGCTAATTTCACCTATCTTCTAGGGTTTCACTGTTTCCTCCTTCAAATCTATCTTAAATGGATTTTTTGATGCTTCTATCCTTGTGGCATGTGAGAATCTCATCTAACCCTACCTTAGACTGTACTGTTTCTGTACAGTACTTGCAACCCCTGCCTATGCTCCTTATCCTTTCTTCCTCAAACCTCTAACCGGGCAGACACATCTCGCCTAGGGTTTGAAATTAAAAATCTTTGCTTGGCTTTCTAGAATCCCTACTACTACATATTTACAAAGGCATGGCTCCCCTGTCATTTCCATCCAAACTCAGGAAGATTCCACGGTCAGATTTCAATGGGGAGCCATTTATTGACTGATTGCTCAAAACTCGATTTACAAACCCTCTAAATTCTAATCTAAGGATTCAAATCAATAACTCTACTCAACTGGAATGCACAATGAAAAGTGAATCAAATATATTCTAATAACCTAGACACAGTGCTAAATCAGAGTATTCAACGCCTATGATGGCTCTGTTGCAAAACACACAGGAATTTCAATAAAACATAGAAAATACAGAAACCTGCTAACTGTTCTCTATTCCACACAACAAAATTTTATTACAATCACTAACTACTTCTTCTATGAGCCATTCCATCTATTTGGGATGCCATTACCATCTTTCAAGGGCAGTTGCTCGAGCATTTTCCCTGATTTCAAGGGATTCCCAATGCCAAGTAAGTTGCATGCAACTTCTTAACTGCGGTCATGCAACTTTTACCAACATTTTGTAACTTCCATTATGCCATGATTGTGTCATGATCCTCAAACATAGGACCTCTAACACCCTGATCTCAAGCAATCAACATCTCCCTTAACCGTTCGTTGGCATCTTCTAACAATTAGATGTGGTTATGACACACTTAATCTATTGTATTCTAATCCTAAGCTATCCAAAGCTTAATAAAGTAAAACTTAACAACATAACAACATTAGTATGATTGTAGTCCTAATGACCAACTCAACATACACACCGAAGACCTTCTAAGGTCAGAACAAACACACTGAAATCCTGATTTGGCCAAGATCTGGTACAAGCCAAAATTATTGTCAAACCAAAATGGAGGTTAGCCTAGGTGCTCCTGCACCAATAGGCTTTTGGATATTTTCATCCACTACATCCCATTGATCCCAATCTATCAACAAATCTTCCATCTTCAGCTTCCATGTCTCAAAATTCATGCCAAAAAGTTTCTCTACTTCAATCCTCCTAGGTGTAATCCCCATCTTTATTATCCTGGAATACAAAATATGTAATATACTTTGCACAAGGTCCTACTCAAACTTGATTAGCTCAACAATCCCTGAACCAAACAAATAGAATCAAAATTGGCCAGGCTCTGATACCACTTGGAAGGAAGCAAATGTGTGTGGAAATGCTTCCTACGCTAACCTTGAGAGGAGGGTTATGCAAAGTTGAAATAAAATATTGTAGAGATTAAAAAAATTCATAATACCAATAAAACCATAACTTAGTGATTTACGTGGGGAAAACCCTTTTGAGAGAAAAACCCCACACTCCAAAACCAGCACAATGCATTATCAAATATTGAAACAGATTACAACACACTTGCAATGCAATTTCTTACAGGAGTCTTCGGCTCAACTCAATTTAGAGGGATTTCAGCAGCATTCCGGCAACATACAAACTTGCAAACTAACTCTCACACATCTCTCTCTCAAAAATGACTGTCTCAAAGTATCAATATATAGTATTACATTGCATATAAGAAACTTCTAGAGATAAAGCATTTCTTTCAGAAACATCTAATAAAAACTTATCTCTATCTTCATATAAGAGATACTTCTCAAAATAGCCGCTTGTCACCTATCACAAAATCTTCTATTCTTGGCTTGCATTATTTTTATGTCCATCCAAGGTTTAGAAACTTTTTTTTTTTGTTTTTATCTTTTTATTTTAGAACGCTTTATTCCTAACAATTGGCAGAGTTTGGGATTTAGTCGAATGCTCATTGTTGAGATGGGGGAAATTTACAAAGGCAACAACTAAGTCATTTTGGATCATGAATGGGTGTGGGAGATGGCTTGGCTGAGATTTCAGTGGTTGGATCTCTCCCTCTTTCCTGGTCCCCTCATTTCTGATTGTATGGTTTGACTCCCTCTAGTGGAAGGCTTGATTAAGTTCAACTTTCATGGTTTAGAAAAAAATAATCTTGCTATTGTTTACAGTGGGGGGGTGTTTATAGATTTTGGTTCTTTTTGTTTATGCCACAGGTTTGAGTCTAATAATCTGGTACTCGTGCTGTATTCTAGGGTCTAATGACTGCAAGGTAGAAGGGATGAAATAAGTTATGGGTTGAGGGGGATTAGTGTAGAATTCCAAATAATAAATGATTATCAAGTGACCTATATGGTTGGTCAAAGAGTTTGACATAGTTTTGGAGCTAGGAATTGGGTAACTTATTGGGCTGCTAACACTAGTTTTATCTTGAAGTATGATGTTGGTTGAATAATTTCCCTTTGAGTGCAATCGCATTGATGCAGGAAGATATCATAGAATTTCAAGTAGCTAATAGATAGGTTGTATTGCCCATGTCTGGGCATGAATTTCATCAGCTATGTTATGCTTGGAGGTGTATTTTTGTTTGATTTGGTTGTGCGGTTCATTTCTTGCCTGGTCTGGTTGTGTAGTGAGTGTGCGGGGTTTTGTGGGCTATTTTTTCTGCCTTGTTACCTTGATCTATTTTGAGCTTTTTTGATAGTATTTACCTACATTTATTATAGCTCTTGGACCTAAATAAGGTTTATATTAACCATAAGAAAAATATAATATGGATCCCAAAATCATTGCAATTATGAGATATATATAAGAGTATCTTCTACTATTTTCTTCATTATTTATGTGTATTACAATATTATTGTGTGCATAGTAATATAAACTACAAATCTAAATATATATGCATCCATTATCGATCCCTAAGTGAATTATATATATCCATGTCTATACATGGTGTACTAGCCTTATGTCACTTATTCAATAGTTAAGAACTATATTTGGTACATTTTACAATATGGATTACAATAAGACATCAATATGTTTCACAACCACGTTCATGGATTGGGCTACATGACCTGACCTAGAAGATGGACCTTATTTCAAATATTCCTCTCCCAGGCTAACTTTTTAAGAAGATGACATTATTTCATTAGCTCATGCATTAAATCCTTTCATTCATTAATGTTCATAGATACTTATGCTTCCACCATATGATGTAATTCATTTACTTGATATTTATATAATATTTGATGATGTTTTATATTACTACTTAGATACTCATATTATATGAAATGTATTGATCATGTCATTTTTGTTGTATTTCTATGCACTATTGCAGCAATTTCCCCAGCAATATCGTATATTTACACACACCTATTGAACTATATAGAGCCCACAATCCAACGCTATATTGTTCGCATTATATTCGGGTGTAGTAGATATGAACTTAGTTATTATGTCGTACGTAAATTCTTGTTAAGTTGGACCGATATTATCTCAGTAAAATCCATAGTAGTTCTGCATGATCGAATTTTTTTTGCAGGGCATTGCTAGAGTTGTTAACTTTGGTCTATGAATAGATTATTATTAAGTCTCTAATAATATAATTAACAACTCCTTTAACTACTATCGATTTATAGTATTACCCAAAGTCAATAAAAATGATTGAAACTTCGTACTTGTCTCCTTAAGTCCACTGTATTTTAAATCAAAAGAGAGTTTAGAAATGCCAAATATGCAAGTACCATATGACTTTATTTATTTCTATAAGCAGGAGTATTATTTTAACATATATAGAGAGATTCAAACCTGTAAACCATGACCTTCAAAAGCCCAATAAGTTGATGCATAATTGATTGAAAGCATGCAGAATCTAACAATTGTAATTCTATTTTTCAGAAAATACTTTTAGTACATGTAAATTAGTTTCTGAATTCTAGCTTAAAACTTTTTGAAGTTGAAAGAATATCATTTGTATTAAAATGATTTAATGAAAAGATGGAGATATTCTATAAAAATAAATTTTAAAATTTAAGATGTCTATTTAGCATAACTCAAAACATAAATAATCATCGCCTCCTAAATCGTATTTAGGAAACATATTCAATTGTCAAATTCAATATGTGAGAAGCAATCTTACTTTTAACTGGCTTGACTTGTAATGCTTTTGCTAGTTGTTAAAGGAATATAACTAAATAGTTGGAGAGATAGGTTAATAAATCTATGTGATAAGATTGGGAAATGATATAGGAGATATGGTCCTTGTAGGATCTTAGTTGAAGATATTCTTAAAGGTTCATTAGATTTGATTGCTCTTCAATATGTATAATATGAAATTATTTTGAAAATTATAAATAGAATTAAAGGTTATTAAATTTTCTTTTATGGATAAATGCTTCAACTCTATTTTAATTCCTTTTGATGTAATAATAATCTCCCACCAATTTTAAAAGTGAAATTGGAGAGCCAACAATGAAAGTTTCAACTCTCCAAGAGCACTATAAGATTCACACTTTCTAAAAGAAAGACATCAACCTAGTAAATAATGTCTATGTTGATTTATTGTCTGACCAACACAATTCAACAAATCTCCAAGTTATTTTCCTCAATATGAATGATTGTAAAATATTACTAATCTAGATATGAATGCAAACATAGAGGTTCATATGCATGGATTAATAAATTATTTCTAAACGTTAAAAATAAATACAAATAAAAATAATACAAAAATCACTTTATGAAATTTTATTAAATAGTTCTAAAGTAAAAAAAAAAAATTCTAAACCCTAAAATAACATATGTCAAATTTATAGCTTAATAAATGAAATAATATAAAACAATGTGCTTAGATCAAAATTACAAAAAAATGTACAAAACGTCCTAAGAAAAATATACACAATGCTCCCCTTAATTAGACTTTAAAAATTTATCTTTTTCTTTTCTTATAAATTAATGTTATAATTGGAGTTTGAAGCTATAGTTTTTAGTCTATCGTCATGATAATTAATGAAATACTACATGTAGCATATATTTTTCTAAAGATAGATATGAAAAATATAATCCTAATTCAATCCCTAACCATAACTCTAACACTACTTGTAACCCTAATCCTAAATATCAAATTAAACATGTGAAACTCTAACCCTAACACTAATCCTAACCCTAAATTTACACATAATTATAACAAAATATTATATAAATAAAGGATCTAGTATAATATAATATAATATTTCATTATAATTTGAATTGTATATATGTAAATTCTATATTTTAGAGGATTAAATATATATTTATAGAGGATTTTATAAAAAAAAAAATTATATATATCTTATCCAACTATTTAAATAGGTTAATTATAATCCTTATTCTAACCATAATCCTAATTCTAGTCTTATCCTTAATTCTAACCCTACTATTAATTATAACTTTACTTTATGAGTAATCCTATTTTAATCATAATTCTAATGCTAATTTTAGTTAAAGTGGTGACACTCTAAAAAGATGATTGTGATATTAGAGGATGTTTGCAGGATCCTACACATCCTAATCCAAAGGTAGAGTGTATTTTAATATGATAGGATTCAACTACAATTGATGTGCGCTGGGAGGAAAGATATACCACTTTTATGATCTTAATATGATATATTCCTAAGTATATGTTATATAATGGAAATGAGAAGAAAAAAATTATTGAAATCAAACATACTCAGTGTATTCAAGTAAACAAATTAGATTTCTACAATTACACCTATGAGAAACCATCAAGGGAACAAACATAGATACTCTAGCCTTTCAATTTCTCTTTGGTTTATAAAAGATTATCCAGTATGCTGCTACATTATTCAATTAGTACATACCATGCTAGGGTTTTAAGACTACTCAATCTATTCCTACCAAAAGGTGGATGATTCCAAGTAACTAATAATGGAAAAAAAACATTGAAAATGGTAATGATATTTAGGTGTTAACACAGATGTTACATATAGATAGTGGCATGCTATATATCTATCTCAAGATCTTTCTCTCTTCCAACCCCCTCTCTCTTTAACTCTCTCTTTGTCCTCATCTATCTCTCTCACTTTCCTATCTCTTTTTCCCTATTATCTCTCTCCCGACTCTCTATGCATTTCTCACACTCTCTCATAATCTATTCAAAACATTACTCACAACTCACATGTTATAACTACACTATATGAATGGAAAATAGATTCATAGACTTCATTGAAGAGCTAGATTTAGGCTTTTGTCCTTTACTGAATCAAATAAACAAAAATGAGACCAAGGATTAGGGAAAGGCAATCTGATACACTACACTATATGCATGGAAAATAGATTCATAGCCTTCAATGAAGAGCTAGATTTAGGCTTTTGTTCTTTACTGAATCAAATAAACAAAAATGAGACCAAGGATCAGGGAAAGGCAATTTGATAATTATGTTGAGTATTTTAAATTTATGAAGACAATATGCTAAAGTGGGAAATGTATTTATAGGATGAGGTGAATTAAAAATGCAGAAAGTATGTCCTATTAGGAAGGAAGGTAGGAGCAATCAGTTTTTTTATGAAATAAGGTGAAATTAAGAAAAATTTGAGAAACCCTCAAGATCATAAGCATTATCATGTATCAATATATGACATAATGACCTTAACTAGGTGCACTAAATAGTAGTATGATGATCTTTGCACAAAAAGTAAATTATGTTAAAATGCCAAATTTATAAGAACACAGAAATTAAATATGAAGACAACAGCCTAAAGTGGAATATTTGTTTATAAAATAAGAAAAAATGTCAATCAAAAAATTGATATTAATTTTTTACAGTTCATAAATTACATATAATTTTTAAAATACTAATTCTAATCTCTTCAATTTACGTTTCAAGAAAATAAAATTAGAAATAATAGACATCTCTAATAAATTAAAGTAAAAATTTTGTAAATTTAAATTTTAGTGGTCTGTTTCGAAAATTAGAATTCACTGTGCTGGTTGATACATGGGACCGGATATCTAGAAGCAATAAACAATCAGAGTATACAAGTAGGAGAAGTTCCAAACCCTAGCAGAAACGTAATTAGCAGAAATGTGGTATAGGGAATGGCATTATCATTAATTATTTCAAATATTCAAACTATTACTTTCATTCATTGAATGCGAGTATACCAGGAAGCAACAAAATAAGGAAAGCAATAATGGTAGTATATAGGGCAGGAGGGCTTCAAACCTTAGTAGAGAAGGGAGAAAAATGTCTGTTTGAAACATACCTCTGAGCAGTTGACAGTGGTTACATCTATTATTCTCAAAATATTTTGCATGCACATATGTATTCGATATCAAACTCAACAAATATTAATAAAGACCTTAGTCAAAATAAGCAGTTTTTAGCTCACACATTGAAATAGCTGAAATCTTGTTTTAATTGCACCAGAGAACATTTCCTCTATGCTTTATTTCCCACACAAAACCATTGAATAAGAGTGTAGTTAATTTTCAGATATTTCGATTGGTATGATCTTGGGCTTACTCTCAGCTGTCTTGGGAACTGTCAGAGTCAGCACCCCATTTGTCATGTTGGCCTTCACTTGATCCAGCATCACATTTTCTGGTAGACGAAAGCGACGAAAGTAAGTGCCATGTGATCTCTCCAAACGATGCCACAAAGATAAAGATAGCTTCAAGGATCTTAACTGAAGAGATGGCACCCCTATTAATAAGATTAACTCAAAGATAATGAATAAAACTCTCACTAATAACAATGCTATTTTTGACTCCCTTAATCAAATCTATCCCTTTTCTTACAACTATTGGCAAAAAATCCTTAGAAAGCTTGCTTCAAATAATTTTCATTTCTCCAAAAGTTAACTTAAAAGATTAACCAAAATGATATTGATTTGTGCAGCTCTCGTAGATAGCCTGAAACAATAAAACATATGTTCTTTGAATGCTTATATTGTAAAGAAGTGTGGAATTTTTTTTTTTTTTTTATCTCGAAGGCTGGAAAGGTAACATCAATTGGTATGAAATCTTATTAGGGAAAGTCCTGGTGAACAGACAAGAGACTAGATTTGTTCACACTTGCGCTTTCGACAAGGAAGCAAGCACACCATTACTAAAAGGAATGGATGAACTTCGCGAGGAATATTACCAAGAAAAGGGAAATAAGGACAAGAAGGGAAAACATAAGGCCAGGCAGCATATGAATGAAGATTTAGGCTCGGATATGGAGGCTGTACATTCAAATGAAGATCTGTCAGCTAAGTATCCTCCACTAGGATGAGCAGGCTGAGAAACATATGATGAGAGCAGAGCGAAAGACCAATAGCTGTTTTGTCATAATGTTTTATATACCGATATGATTAAGATGTTGTGTAACTATGTATATACATATATAACTATAAACTAAGTCATGCATCCACTATATAACTGTAAGGTCAGCCTTGTTTTGAACTGGTATGCATTAAAACAGCAGACCTGGAACAGCGTAGGTTTTTTTACCACTTCTTACAACTGTGAGCAGTATATAACCGATAATGCATGCACATGAATGTAAATTGATTCACCCCTTATATTTAAATTAAAAAAAAAAAATTACTGAGAACTACACAACAAAATATCAATAAAAACATCCTACAACTAAAAAAATACCATCTAAATTATCACAACTTATTAAAACGCACATAAATTAATTAACAATACCAGGTAAATTAGTTTTGAAGATGTGGTTATCATCAGTTTCAAGCCAATCAACAGGAATATATAGTTGTTTGAAGTGGGAGGCTAAGCGTCTGGAAACTTCTAGGGCTTTCTCAGTGAACTGTTATGGTAATGGCTCGTGTTTCTATTACTCCTTTTGTATACAATACTACTCCAACTCAAGTATGTTTAACCATGGAGCTTCCCCAAGGTTAAACCAACAACGCTTGCAACCCCATTTGCAAAACCTTCAACAACCGTTGTGCCTTATGAAGCACTCATTATAGAGCCCTTTTTAGCTCATCAATTGATGATGAGGTATTTTCCACAGCGTGTCAAAATATGATATTGCTTTGAGGATTCAATCATGTAGTTTTTCGGGTCAAACTCATTGACCCATGTTTCATGAGTAGTGGTTCACTAAAATCCATCTCTTAGGATAATCTATGGCCCATTTAGCACTCATTGCATCTAGGTGATGCTCATAGAAGTGAAATATTTATTTATTTTAACTTTTACTTAATAACTTTTTTGATATTATTTATTTTAAAGAGTTATTTTATTTTTAATATTAATACAATAAATAATTAAAAATTAACATTATATTTGTCAATGGGGTTGTGCTTAAATGGAAAATCCATATGGATCTCAAGATAGAGATCCATGTTCAAATCCCCACAAGTGGCATCTTAAGTTGGAATTCCAAGTAGTGGCTCTTGGACTTTCATTGTGGCTTATTAGTTGAATAGAGTTGAATAAGTGGTTCTAAGTTGAATATGTCCCCATAAAAAATACTAGTTTAATTTATGAATTATTTTATAGTTTTGATTTTTTGTCAATATGTGCTTTCAAAAATTTGAATGAAAATAAATTATTATTATTATTATTATTATTTTGAAAAAAGTAAAAAAGATGGGAAACTAAAATAAATCATTTATTTTCATTCAATTTTTTGAAAATTTTCTATGATCCATTTTAATTTTTACTTCCAAAATTTTATTTTATTTTCTATATATGTATCATTTTTAATATCTATCTAAACTACTAAAATAGATTATGAACACATAAATAAGTAGATAAATAGATAATAAGGTTTAAATTTTAAACATATAAAGAATTTGAATATGATTGATATGGATTATTTTAAAATGAAGATAAATATAAGGATTATAAAAGCATCCCATAATATTTAACAAAAAAATGTAAAGATGAAAAAATGTTCACTCTTTTGGAAGCGAACAACCTTCAACTAAGGACTAATAAGCCACAAACTATCATGAAACCTATGGTGTTGTAAAACAAAGTAAGATTTTAAAAATCCTCAAAGAGAAGACTACCAATCAATATACTATGAGAAAAAAAAAAAACTCTTTAAATTTCTTAGTATTCCTAAACAAATGAAATTAGGATTCCTCTCCATGGAGATTAGTAAGATCTCCAAATAATGTTTTTAATTTAATATTTTTAGATAGTACCTTGGCCCTTCGTGTTATTTTGAATTATTTCATTTTAAACTTGAAAATTCTACTAGTTTCTTGTAATGCCACTCTCTTCTTTCTTGAGATATGACAATAGTTGGTCAATGATCATTATTTGATATCCATTTTCTTTCCTTTTTAATCCTTTCTATTATGAAGGAACACTTTCCATTCTTAAGAATCTTCCATTTGTAAGATGGTTCTTCATTTGGGACTCCAAGATCATCTTAGACAAGAAAATATATGTCTAACCACCCTTTTTATTTTTTCCATATGAATATTTGAGAATGAACAAAGCTTGGAATGGTTATTTGATGTTGTAGATAAACATGTGTTAAAATAAAGTTGGTAAAACTACAATATAATCCCTCATATTGAGAAAAAAAATGTGCAATAAATAAACTATGTGTGTAAGGTGTTCCTATCCCTAGTAATCCCCTATAATGATTCTTTTAGGTGTCCCATTTATTCTAATTCTTAGTTGAACTATTTTAAGAAAATCAAAGTAATCTACACTATCCATATTTTATCTTCCATAACTTGTTATCCTGCATTGTGTGAAGCTCAATATTATGCAATGAATTTTAATGTCTCCCTTTCATATTATGAAATAATATATCCTTGTCCTTTCATATTACCATAGTAAGAATTATGATGGAAAAAAATTCTAACATGGTCTCCATCTTTGTATTGTCAAACATATAATGCACAACAATAACTAGATGCTAGAATAATTTCTATGAATTATTCCATATAAAATATTAAGTTCCAATATACCCCTAGACCAGGGTCATGAAACCCAAAGGTGTGTTTAATATCCTCTAATCATTCCTTCCATTTTGAAAATTTTATTCACTTTTTATTTTATATATACCAAAATTGTGAAAGTCTTAACAAATTTTGTGTGACCCTATGCACCCATAATTGATGTTACTATAATTTTTATTAAAGGACATAAATTTCCTTTACATATTTAAAATATAAAAATATATAGAGGTCTATGTATTATATTATAATGAATGAAGTATACCTAACTTTAAAAAAAATCTTGGAATTATCCCAACTCAATATAGTAGATTGATTTGCAATCCACCATCTCATTGGTATTGAAATTAATGAGAATGGAATTATATTAGGACCCACTTTTGCATGTCTAGAAATTCATGCTCTAGTATTGTGCAAAAATCCTTAGAGGTGGATTTCTCATACATATATTGTCCATTCATAGAAACTCTATAGAAATGACACATAAGTGTTGGTTTAAAAACAAAAACCCATCTTTGAAAAACCTGTATATAGGTTCAATAACTTTTTGAATGTGCGATATCATGAACACCCATCTTGATGGATCTATCCTAGGAGATACCCATCTTTGAAAAACCTTTATATAGGTTCAATAACTTTTTGAATATGTGATATCATGAACACCCATCTTGATGGATCTATCCTAGGAGAACTTTTTATATGGGTACCACCTTAGTAACTATTTGTTTTGGTACATTGTGCATGTTGGGGAAATATTTTACCATAA
Organism: Sequoia sempervirens; assembly: GCA_007258455.2. Taxonomy (NCBI): domain Eukaryota; kingdom Viridiplantae; phylum Streptophyta; class Pinopsida; order Cupressales; family Cupressaceae; genus Sequoia; species Sequoia sempervirens. The sequence goes on from VDFB02358134.1 coordinate 52,759,087, forward strand.
TTCCATAGTCTCTAAATGTACACCTTTCTTTTAGAATGTGTGAATCAACCTTTAATGTCGCCTCCTCCCTTAGAATATTGTCATGTGATGCGTTAGTCTTACCCAAATTTTCACTAATGATCTCCTAATCATATCCTTTAAATAACTCTCATTTTAATGTGGACCAATTCCAAATATTATATCTAAGATGGATCCATGGGTACAATCACATTATTTTCACTATTATTGATTATTATGTTACAATTGTTAAAAAAATCCATATATGTGCCTAACTAGAAATAAAAATTATAATCCAATAAAGCTAAATTAATATCTACCTCTACCATATCAATTACCTCAAAATCAATTTTCAAAGTGACCTTTATATGCGAACTTATACATCCTTACTTGCATAAACACAATTCAGTTTTGCACATTATTTTGCATGTAAAGGATACATGGTCAGGGACTTATAAGTTGAGGATTGACACATAGTCACACAGGGGTAAAAGAAAAAATTTATGTTATATTTTTTAGGGTGATCCCACAAAGTTGGTTTACAATTTCGAGGAACCAATTTTTGGTGAAATCACATATTTTTAGAAAATATAATGATTTAAGCCTTAAAAGGTTCCATTTAAAGAATTCCAATTGAAGAGGGTTTGATCAAACTACCTTAAATCAAACCCCCCTTGGATAGAACCCTCTAGTTTTAAACTATACCTATAATAGAGTCTCCTTTACACCTATCAAAATGTTGATAAAAAACCACTTTTGATTTAGCTTTTGGGGGATCAAATGAATTCATTTAAAATTTATTTTTTCTATGCATGTAGTCCTTATTATAAACTTCCCAAAAAGTATAATTTTAAATAAATTTAATTTTATTATTATATTTATTTTTTATTTCTCATGAATATAAGTGTTTCACTAAAAATCAAGCTCTTTGTTCTACACGTGGAAAAATAGTAGATTATAAAAACAAAAATTTAAAATATTAGTGCACCAGATATTGAAGTCCTTGATCCAACAAAGAAAAATAAATTGAATTTTGATACATACAAAAAAGGTTACGCATTATACGGTTGTGCTATGTCTAAATTATAATTGGTTTGAATTTGAAACTTGATTAGAGAAAAAATATTCAATAAAAAAATATCTAACCAAGTGGAAGCACTAGATATCGGAGTTACAAATCTAAATTCTAAAGAATTATAATTTTATCCTTCATGGAAAAAAAGTTATGCATTATACTATGAGCAACACTTTTTAAAAATGTTGTTTTCTGAAAAAAAACTAGTTTTCCAGGGAGATGGAAAAAGAAGTGCATGATTCCAAAAAAATTGAAAAAAATATATTTAGAATCTATAGAAAAAATTTCACAAAACTCTAGTTTACATCATCTTGAAATTCCTCACGGTTTAGCTTGTATAGGTGCTCGAAAGTGAAGATTGATTGTAGCTAAGTTGGATATGGCCACAAATTTTCAAAATAAAAGTGTTCACTCAATGCATATATAGCACCACTTTCAGGCCAATTTACCAAAAAAAAAATTATTCAAAAAAAATGGTGCTTCAATAACTTAAATACACATCTAAACAAAATTTGGAAGGTAGAATGTTATCCCTTGAGGATAAATTTGATAAGTTGTGGAATGTTGTGATGAAGGGTGGAGATACCTTTAAGGTCTTGGTTATCTTAGACTCTGCCAAGGTGACCTCCCCTGTGACTGCTGCAAGAAAGATAAAGGAGAATGAGTCTACTGATGATACCAATGCTAGGGGTAGGCTGATGGATGTTGAGTGTGTTTTTAGGAAAGGTGTTGTGAAAGATAACTTGTTTTGAGTGGTGAGGTTAAAATGGGTGGGCCAGGAGCTAGAACTAGAAACAAAATGAAAGCTTAGGCTGGGGCCTTAGGTTTTGAGGTGTTTGATATGGCGGATAATGTGCAAAGGTTGGATGCTTGCAAAATGGAAGCTGTGGAGACTTTGAACAATCTTTAGTGTTGCTGGCTGGTTTCCTTCTTTTTGGATTTTTTTGGCTATTGTTTGGTTGTCGTCAGGCTGATTGTTACTTTTTGTTGTTCTCCTCTTTTATTAGCTGCTTTTTTATGTAAATGGTTTTGGGCCCCTTCAAAACCCATTTTTTACCTCAAATCAAAACAACTTATACTCATGTAAATAACATTTTATTTAAATATAAATAAATATATTGTAGATCTATAAGTGTATTTCTCAAATATATATAATTTATAATATTTTAATTATATTTTAAAAATCATATATTTACTAAACATTCAAATATTCGAAAAAACACAAAAAAAATCAAAATATCAGAAAAAAACCAAAAACATTAGGAAATATTCAAAACACGTAAACAACCTCAAATATCTCAGAAAATCTAAACATTCAAACAAATTTTCAAAAAGACCAAAAACAACCTTAAAAAATTTCAAAATACCAAAAATATTGAAATATTCCAAAAAATCCAAAACCATCCATCCCATTTTTTTCACTCATAATAGACCTTCACCCATAATAAATTGAACATCACCTTCCCCCTTTGGTGAAACAAATAGAAAGCAAGTGTAGCAAATCATAAAGTGAGAACCTAAGTATCAGAATCTAAAGTCTAAATCATAGTTAAATGTGTCAGTGGAGTTTATATTAATGGCTTATCATTAGCATCATTATCCTAACATCAAACAACCTCTATTCAACATTTCATAGGATGTATCCTTCCTACTATCGACATCAATATCAGCCATCAACTTAGCTAAAAATAAATTGGCAAGAGACATAGATAACACTAACTATTTGTCTTTGATCTTTTCTTATGATTTATCTTAATGATCCATTCTAAGGACCTCTCAATGATGTCTATTTCATACTTTAATTGGTCAATAGAAATATGAGAAAATCATCATCTTGTATTCATCATCCTGCATTTATCATCACCATCTCTAATAAAGTCTCAGTGGATCATAGACTTGTTGGATCTTTTTGAAGCAATCATCAAAATCAACAATCAATCGTCTTGTTTCTATTATCTTCTCTTTGTACTAACTTGGTATAATGACAATCAACAAAAAAATCATCAATGCATTCATCTTGCATCCACAATTCATTAGCATACATGCATCTCATAATCATGGCATTAAACATCCATCCTAAATCATCATTATCATTTAAGTTGTGATAAATAATATTATTTTTTTATTCTAAGCATCTTAAATCATTGCATCATATATCATAAGCATACATTGCATATCATATGATGAAGCATAAACATCTGTGTTTCCCATCCATACATTCATATGCATACATCCCATCATAAAATTGCATAGAAAATACACAAAAAGTACATCCATATCATTTGCATACATAATCATAGCATAACATGTAGATATCATATCATATCATATCACATGGCATATAATGAAAAGATAATGAAAAATAATATAATATTGCATCCATCTCATTACATCTTATCATCCCATATTCCATAAGCATAAGTGCATCCATACATACTTAAATATAAACATCTCATATCATATGCATCCATACAATAATAAGCATCAAATAAGATGAATACATCATATCAAATCCATATCCGTATCATATATGTATAAAAAAATGGATGTCATGGTACAAAATTTGGATCAGTGTATGTATATCAATCATAAATACAATATCCATGAGGCTATCCAAAATGAGCCCATGAATGTATATCAATATCAAAGAATGGGAAAAACTTAAAAAAGTATCTTTACACTTGAGCTAGCCCTAATGGTTGCTCCCCTCTTTAGTCAGCCTCTCTGGTTGATCCTCAGTCCTAGGTTGTGCATCAAACCTCTCTGAATAGTTGGGCTATTTGAGTGGCACTAGCACATCTCAGTGGTAATGCATGTTATAATATGCCACCTTAGTCACAACCTCTCTATAATTTTGTATATACAATCCTACCCTAGGTAGTTCCTATAAGGGCCTCTAACTACTATTGCCACTCGATCTGTTGGTCCCTCTCAATAGTCATAGCTTGAACCTACTATTTGGCATGATCTCTCTTTGTTGTAATGGCCTCAAACTGCTATCTGGTCTTGTCTTGCTTAGAAGTAATAACCAAAAATTTCTATTGGGCCTAATCCCACTCACCTATTAGAACCTTCAACTACTACTACAATTTTTGAGTCTGAATATCTCTTGCATTAGGTGGTGGTGGTGCTTGTACAGGTTACTATTGTATGGGCTACTACTGACTAACAAGTTGTTGAGTAGGTTGTTATACATCTAGTGGAGCCCCTGAAGTCTTCCCATCATGGTCGTCATGGCCATCTTGGCCTCTACCTCTATCCCTACCTGATCCCTAGCCTTTGGGTCTCCCTCACGGAGGAGCACCCATTGGATCTGTCAATCTCTAAGGAGGTGTGAACTATGCAACATAAGCAGGTGTTGTTTGTGCAACTGTCTGGCCCTGGTCATAGGCCCATAGTTGAGCTACTAACTATTTGAAACTATCCACTACCTCCAAAGCTGGAATAGTGGGTCCCCATGTGGGAACCTCTCAATTTGACCTCACAAAAATGGTTTTATAAGCATCATCCAGCCTATCTTATTGCTCACCAAATTGTCGCACCACTCTGTCTGGAAGGTATCTCTTGATGATCGTATGCTCCCAACCCTACATGTACCAAGTTTAACAGGGAAAAAATAACTATTGAGCATCATCATACCACCCTAACATCTATAGCCAGGGTCGTCATCTAAACACTGTCATGTCATTTAGTACCCACCACAAGTAAAGGATCCCAATCTTCCTAGTGTGTCATAAGGTGATCGCACCTCTATACCCCCAAACCACGAGATCATCTAGCTTAACATCAACCATCTGCACTATCAATCAGAGCATGAAGATATGCTCGCATGCCTAAGTATGAAGCAAGGTAGCCCCTACACCAATGGCTATGCCATCACAATAGACAAAGTTATGTATGTCATGATATAACCAGTCCAACATCATTGCCCCCCATGCAAATAGACTCTTCCTATGGAGCATCCCGTGTCATGATAAGCCCAATCCTAGGCTAAACCCTTTGCACCATCGATCAAGAACAACCAAACCTAAAATAATGGATGTTATGATCAATCGAAATGTTGGCACGTGACCTTTGTATGACTCAAGGTCAATCTGACAAGTGATGAGAATAATGGTCTCCATCTCCATCCCCTCATGATAGGCATCATATCTAGTGTCGACACTAAAAATCACTCACTTGCCATGGATCATAAAATGCATAATCCACCATACATTCACTAAGGTCACCATCTCCTCACTGGTGGGAAGGTGAAATGATGAAGTCTCACTATGCCATTGCTCACACAATGTGGTCATCATAGCTAAATAATTTTAGACAATGGGCACATACGTGATGTACCATAACCCAATCTCTCCTAGATGCTCCTGGTGCAACTCAGATAAACCACCCAGTCTCTCCAAATTTGTGGGTTGTGCTCATGTGGCATCAGTGGTGGAATGACCTCCTACATCCATGAAGTCTGCGGTGTAAAAAAGCAAAGAAAAAATTGACTATGTTTGGAATTTTAGCACAAAAATTGCAGTAGTGTCACTATATTTCAAATTCCATATTGCAACAGCCGAAGGTATTTCAAATTGCAAATCACAAATCACATCGCTAAAGACATGTGTTGTGATTTAAACTTGAAACCCTAATCCTAATTTTGAAATTGGGAAGTGTGTCACTATATACATATGCATCATAATTCAAGATTGGAAACCCAAATTTTAAATCATGAAGTGCATCACTATAAATCATTTTAGCATTTTTGATTCTCAAATGAGCATCGCTATATAGTGACACTACCAAATTTTAAATTTGAACATGCAATAAATGCATCAAATAGTCAAACTTGAAATTGAGTTTTGAGTTACATCTCGATGGTCCTGAGCGTGGAATACACTGGTACTCTTGAATTCGATCAGAAATGTGTTGTGGTAACTCTTGTCATAGCATTTCTTCAGAGAGTTAGAGCTCAAATCACATGAATTCCTTAAGGAGTGAATGCAAAAATGAATTGAAAGTGAACCTTCTTGGCTTATTTATGTTAGAAATTTAGGGTTTTTTGCCCTAATTTCACCTTGAAGATAGGGTTTATCATCATTTTCATGGATTTTTCCAAACTAGAGTGTAGTTTGCATCTTTTTTGCATTTTTCACATAATTTTTGCATCCTGGAACCTTTCTCCACCCTTGGGGAAAATTTTCACCTTTATCAAGAAATCAACCCAAAATTCAAATTTTTTGCCCGATTTCTCGAGGGGGCAAGGAATCAACTTTATCCTTCCATTTGGGCATCTAAAAAATTATAAATTTTTTATTTTTTGATTTATGCGGTAGTTTTAACTCAAACAACATCATTCTTTGAACCAAAGCAACAGGTACCTCGCTTCAAAGAGGGGCAAACTAGACACTAAAAAGTGTCTTAAATGATATCATACACTCGAATAAGGTATACTAACATCATTTCCTCTCGAAACATGTCCCCTTTTCTCTTAATTGATTAAATTAGCCTAGCTATTTAGTTAATTGCATCATTTTTGTCTATTAACCTAACACATTTAATTAGGCTGATTTACCCACTTTCACACTAACATTTCATCTCATTACATTAAAGAAATCAAACTATTTAATAAGGTAGCTAAGTTGCTTGACGAAGTGAAGAGATGTTTTCGTTGGCTTGGATGTGAGGATAAATTCAAATTTTTCTAGTTAAATGGGATGCTATTTGCAAGCCTATTGATGTGGGTGGTCTAGGGATCTGCAAGTGTAAGGAAATGAATTGTGTGTTGGGAACCAAGCTGATATGGAGAGTTTATAAGGACAAGAAAAAATTAGAGTAAGATAATTCAGGCTAAATACCTTTAAAATAACTTAGATCTGTTGTTCAAGAACTAATCTACCCTTCCTATGGGATCCACCATTTGGAATTTTGTTAGCCATTGTATAGATATCATTATGCTTGATGTAAGGAAGCACATTGGTAATAGTAGGAAAATTGATTTTTGGAGTGATAATTGGCTTGATTGTGGTCCTCTTAAGGATTTTCCATGGTTCAAAACCTTATTCTCAAACTTTTAAGATATTTTTTGTGTTAAATTTCTTGATCATGTGGAGGGTTGGTCATAACAGGTTAGTGTAGGGTGATAAGGGGTTAGGCCAAGTAATGCTGAAGAAGGATATCTACAAATATTTTAGTAGTATGGCCAATGTTGGTGGGGTAGTAAACAAATTTTGTTTCAAACAAGGTCTTTAGGAAAGATGCATTGTTTTCATTGAATCATATGGATAAGAAGAGATCTTAGATGGTATAGGTTTAGAGTGTATGGTATATTTGAACCTTTGATATGTGTCTTATGTGATGCTATGGAACAAGGAAATGAGCATATTTTCTTGCATTGTAGTTTTTATTGGAAAATTTGATGTAGTTTCCTTGCTAGATGGGGGGTATCCATGGCCCTCCCTAAGAGTATTCCTATGATTTTAGATAGTTGGGTTATAAAATTCTATAGCCTTGGCCTCAAGCTTATCTAGAGTGTGGTTCCTACTTTTATTCTCTAAACCAACTAGTTGGAGATGAATCAGAGAGTCTTTCAAGATTCCAAGAAATTGATTGATATAAGGAAGAAAAGGTGTGCATAAACAATTCCTACACTAACCTTGAGAGGAGGGTTATTCAAATTTTAAATAAAATATTACAAATATTTGAAGAAATTTATAATACCATAAACATAATAACAATAAAACCATGTAACTCAGTGATTTATGTGGGGAAAACCATTTTGGGAGAAAAACCCCACACTGCAAAACCTGCACAATGTATTATCAAATCTTGAAATAGATTACAACACATTTTCAATGCAAGTTCTCACAGAAGTCTTCATCTTAACTCAATTTAGAGGGATTTCAACAGCATTTCGACAACATAAAGACTTGCAAACTAACTCTCACACATCTCTCTCTAAAAAATGACTATCTCAAAGTATCAATTTATAGTATTACATTACATATGAGAACCTTCTAGAGATAAATAATTTCATTAAAAACAACTAATAAAAACTTATCTCTATGTCCATATAAAAGATACTTCTCAAAATAGCCGCTTTTCACCTATCATAAAATCTTCTATTCTTGGATTGCTTTATTTTTATTTCCATGTAAGGTTGAGACACTTTTTTTTTCTTTTTTATCTTCTTGTTTTAAAAAAAAAATATTCCTAACATTCTCCCACTTGTTGAACACATTTCATGAGCCAATAGAAAATAGGTAGTTAATTGTTGGGGGCTGAAAGGCCCATTAATTCAGAACACCATATAAACCTCCCTGTGCTCATAGGATTTGTTAATGAATTTGCAAAATTCACCACAGTCTCTACCTTTTCAACTTCACCTTGCTATCTTCGACCATATCTCTAACGAAGTGATACTAAACATCAATTTGTTTTGTCCTAGCATGAAAAGTTAGGTTCTTTGCAAGGGAGATTGCACTTTGACTGTCACAATAGACTGTAACTACTTCATGTTTTAATCCAATATTTGAACAAAAATGCTTTAGCCAAATGGATTCTTTACAAGCATGAGTAGCAACAATGTACTCTTCCTCGGTAGTGGAAAAAGTGACTGCGACTTGTCTCTTTCTCATCCAACTAATTGCAGCACCATAAAGAGTGAACACATATGCATTGGTGGATCTTCTGATATCAACATCACTAGCTCAATCTAAATCCACAAAACCATTAATACTCAGGGAACATTGATCTCCTGTACCATGAAAAAATATAGAGTTATCTAATGTACCTCACAAATATCTAAAGACCCTCTTAACTGCATCCCAATGCACTTTTCCAAGATTAGACATAAAATGATAAAGAACTCCCATTACTTGGGCAATGTTTGGTCTTGTACAGACCATAGCATAGATTAAGATTTCGAATGCACTCTATTAGGGCACTTTTCTCATGTCTTCAATCTCTGATGGGGATGTAGGACATTGTGAAATAGAGAGCTTTGTTCCCAATGCAACAAGAACAAAAGTGGTTTACAATCCTGCATGGGGTGGTACCACAATAATGGGTTACACTTTTTGGGACATCTTGATTTTTGCCTAAAATCACATATTTTTAGAAAATACAATGATTTAAAACTTTAAAGGTTCCATTTAAATAATTTTAATTAAAGAGGGATTGATTAGAGCCCCTGAGATCAAACCCCCTTGGATAGATACTTGTTAGATTTAATCCACACCTATAATCGAGTCTCCTCTACACCTATCAAAATTATGGTAAAAAACCATTTTTGATTTACCATTTGGGTGATCAAATAAATTCATTTAAAGTTTATGTTTTATAATCATGTAGCCCTTATTATAAGCCTCCCAAAAATTATAATTTTAAATATGTTTAATTTGATTATTATATTTATTTTTTATTTATCATGAATGTAGGATTTTCAATGAACATCAAGTTCTTTACTTCACACATACGAAAAAAGTAGAAAAGTAGAGAATTTTTTTTTTACAAAATACATGTTTACTAGGTATCAATGTCCTTATTCCAACAACAAATTTTTTTTAATTCAAATGAATACAAAAAGTTATACAGGCTATCCAAATTATAATTACTTTGACTTGGAAAATTAATTAAAAAACAATTATGCAACAAAAAATTATGAAAACATCTCCATGCACTAGATATTGGTGTGAAAATTTTGTATTTTAAAAATTAGAATTGTATCCTGTATACAAAAAAGCTATGTAATCCGAAGTAAACATCAATTTTTAAAATGTTGATTAGTAGAAAAAATAAGTTATTGAAAATTACATAAAATTATTCACAATTTTTTTTATTTTTTTTTCAAAAATATAATTACAATCTACACAAAAGATGTAACAAATAACTAGTTTGATTAATCTTCAAATTAATAATGGTTTAGCTGCTATAGAAGTGAATATTTTTGTGAAAAATCTTGATTTTAATGTCAAGTTTGGCCAAAAACTATAACCCATTATTGTGGGATCACCTGATGTTGAACCTTTTTAAAATAGAAAAAACTTACTTCCTCTTGCTAAGCCATAGCTTTCTATTCTCATGATCTCTTCTTATCTCCATCCCAAGTATGTGTTTTGATGCACCAAGGGCTTTCATTTCAAATTTCACAAAGATTTGAGATTTTAATTCTGCAATGAAACCTTTTCCTTTCCCAACAATCAACATGTCATCAACATATAAAGCAATTATGAGGAAATAATCGCCATTAGATTTAAAATATACATAGTGATCAGATTTAGACCGCACAAATCCCAAACTCAACACATATGAATCAAACTTCTGCTACCACATCCTAAGACTTTGTTTTAGGCCATACAAATATTTTTTTAACTTACAAACCAACTTGCTTTTACCTTTTACCACATTGTACTCTGGCTATGTCATATAAATCTCTTCCTCCAAATCACCATGAAGGAATGTAGTTTTCACATCCATTAATTCCACCTCTAGATTATAAGTTGTTGCAATAGATAATAAAAAATAAATGGATTCCATTTTAGGAATAGGAGAGAAGATCTCACTGTAATCAATACCCTCAACCTAAGAGTATCCCTTCGTAACCAACCATGTGTTATACTTTGTAACATTTCGATTTGAACCAATCTTTTTCTTAAACACCCATTTACATCCAATAGGTTTTCGACCTTCAAGAAATGGTACAAGGTTCCATGTATCTTTCCTTTTAAGAGTTTCCATCTCTTTACCATGGATATTTTCCAAGACTCTGCATCATTCATACCCAAAGCTTCTTCCACAAATCTCAGTTCATCAAGGTAAGTACTCAAAGAAACTATACACTTCCAATCGTCAGCTGAATATCCATACCTTTGAGGTGGTTTCCTTGTCCTTGTAGACTATCAAACAAGTTGAGGTGGAGGTTCTTCCAATTCTTCCTCCTCTTTTGAAGATTTAGAGGTCGATGAGCTATCCTCAACTTCTTGTCTATTTTGGGGTATCGATTCAACTTCCTTAAGCATAGAAGGAATTTGAACCACATCTTTTTTTTGTTCAATTTCTTTATGTTGTTCTAGCTAAAAATTAACAAGAGAAGATTTAGTCTCTAAAAATAACACTTCTAGAATAAATTACATTTTGTGCAATAGGGTCCCAAAGCTTGTATCCTTTCACACCATAGTTGTAGCCAATGAAGATATATTTGACAGCTTTAGAATCTAATTTTGTTCTCTTATCGTTAGGCATATGTGTAGATGCATCACAACCAAAAAATCTCAATTATCTAAGTGAAGGATTTTTCCCCAACCATGCCTCCATTGGCATTTTATCAACAAGCGTTGATGTAGGAGATCTATTTATTAAATAACAAGTAGTGACAATAACTTCAGCCCAAAACTTTTTTCTAGACTAGCTCCACTCAACATGCTCCTAGCCTTCTCCATCAACATTTTGTTCATTCTTTTTGCAACTTCATTTTGCTGCAAAGAATATAGAGTTTTCTTTTATCTTCTAATCTCATAATCTATATAGAATCTGTCAAAGTTTGCAGAACAATAATCACCACAATTGCTAGTACACAAAAAAATAATTTTCTTTCTAGTATGAGTTTCTACTATAGCCTTGAACCAATCTTTTTCTTAAACACCCATTTACATCCAATAGGTTTTCGACCTTCAAGAAATGGTACAAGGTTCCATGTATCTTTCCTTTTAAGAGTTTCCATCTCTTTACCATGGATATTTTCCAAGACTCTGCATCATTCATACCCAAAGCTTCTTCCACAAATCTCAGTTCATCAAGGTAAGTACTCAAAGAAACTATACACTTCCAATCGTCAGCTGAATATCCATACCTTTGAGGTGGTTTCCTTGTCCTTGTAGACTATCAAACAAGTTGAGGTGGAGGTTCTTCCAATTCTTCCTCCTCTTTTGAAGATTTAGAGGTCGATGAGCTATCCTCAACTTCTTGTCTATTTTGGGGTATCGATTCAACTTCCTTAAGCATAGAAGGAATTTGAACCACATCTTTTTTTTGTTCAATTTCTTTATGTTGTTCTAGCTAAAAATTAACAAGAGAAGATTTAGTCTCTAAAAATAACACTTCTAGAATAAATTACATTTTGTGCAATAGGGTCCCAAAGCTTGTATCCTTTCACACCATAGTTGTAGCCAATGAAGATATATTTGACAGCTTTAGAATCTAATTTTGTTCTCTTATCGTTAGGCATATGTGTAGATGCATCACAACCAAAAAATCTCAATTATCTAAGTGAAGGATTTTTCCCCAACCATGCCTCCATTGGCATTTTATCAACAAGCGTTGATGTAGGAGATCTATTTATTAAATAACAAGTAGTGACAATAACTTCAGCCCAAAACTTTTTTCTAGACTAGCTCCACTCAACATGCTCCTAGCCTTCTCCATCAACATTTTGTTCATTCTTTTTGCAACTTCATTTTGCTGCAAAGAATATAGAGTTTTCTTTTATCTTCTAATCTCATAATCTATATAGAATCTGTCAAAGTTTGCAGAACAATAATCACCACAATTGCTAGTACACAAAAAAATAATTTTCTTTCTAGTATGAGTTTCTACTATAGCCTTGAACTTCTTAAAATGACTAAAAACTTTAGATTTACTCTTTAAAAAAATATACCCATGTTCTTGTACTAAAACCATCAATAAAAGTGACAATAAATTGATTTACCAATAGAAGAAACATCAATAGGACCAAATACATCAAAATGAATCAGATCCAAGATACATGAAGACTTATGAGAAGACAAGTAAAACTGAACGTGGTTCTATTTTCCATTAATACAATGTTCATAAAAATCAAACTCTTGATCACATTTAAACCCTCAATGGGGTTCTTGTTTTTCAAGGCTTTTAAACCCTTATCTCCAATGTTGCTAAGCGTTTGGTTCTGTTGATGGTGTTTTTATGCACTTCTCAACACAGGCAGTGCGTAGGTGCACTACCTCTCTTGAAAGACAATCTTCCATAATTGGATTGCAGAACACTATCCCAAGGTCTCTCGGGTGTCAGGTCATGATAGTGCTTAGATACCTCAGTAGTTTAATGTGATTTGCTGGAATCACAAGGCGGTCTTACAGAAAATACAAAGTGTGGACATAAAGCATGAAGTTGGATTTTGGAATAGAGTTCTTAGGAATAAAAGCAGTTATGCATCGGCTATGGGTTCAAACAGTAGTCTTGAACTCCATTTAGTTGTTGGATTTGGCTTTAGAATGTGCAATGAACCTTGGTATTGTTTAGTTTCTAAAAAAAGTGAAAAAGAATGAAGGGAAGGAAAAGTTCCTAAGTCTGAAGCTTGCTATGAATAGTGACAATAGAGTTCCTGTAATGGACAATTCCTCAAAAAATTATCCCACTTAACCAGGGATTTCACAGTATCATGGAAATTGTGCTATCTTCTAAGGGCTGCAGATATTTCATCCTTCATCCAACACATACATGCATGAATTAAAGATAAATGTTTGGGGCAGCTTCAAGTCAAGTCCAAGCTAACTTTGCACAACTATCTACCTTCAGCAAACAGCAAAAAGTATGGACTAAGGGATCATCAACAAAGCAAAAATTTTCACAATCAACCAACAACATTCCTAAGATTTACCCAAATAAATAAAATAGCTAACTAAACAGCAATGAGATCTAAGCTAAACATGTGAAATTGGAGAAATGAATCAAATGACATGAGAGAAATCAAGGAAATACACCAAGTCAATGATATTTCTTATAAATTTCTGTAGCATGCCTTTACAACAACTCAACTCTCACTTTTGCAAATGAGGAGAGTGCTCTATTTATAGTTTTCCAAAAGTTAAATGAATGGCCAAGATTCATTACAATTGTGTGGCCAAGATTCATTACAAAATAGGGTTTCACCTACCCCCAAATAGATTTGCAATTTAAAAACATTTTTTGTCCTTCCTATTTCGTCATCTAGTGGATGGCATTTGCTCTTTCGTCCTGTAGCTAATTGCTATTTTCTTGGCTATAGCTACTCTTCAGGGAGGTCTTCTTCCTTGGCTGGGCTGTCCTCTTGCTCCTCAAAAGTTGCGTGCTCAATATACTTGAGGATGATTGCTTGGAGCTTGTCGATCTCGAGGATCTTGCATCCTAACGCCTGGTAGCTCCATTCTTTAGCGTTTTCTTCCAGCCGCTTCCAATCTTCATCATACTTCGAGCCTTGGTCTTTGAACAACTCCGATCGGTAAAAGGTGCGAGCAGCAAAACTTAGAAATTCTGTTGTTATTTCTTCAGTTGTCCCATCCTTCATCTTCTCCTAGAAGTATGGCTTGATCTTCTCAGCATCCATTTGTACCGTGGGCATATCATAGCCCGTCATCAGCTTGAGATACTCGACGCATTCCGCCCGGATTTCTTTGATCCACTCAATATCTGGATCTACCTTGTTTATGATTTGCTCCATCCTCTCCCTCCGGTTGATGAGGTCTCTGCGCCACACATCCACCAGCCAATGATCCTCTGTCTTCAGCTCTAGCTTCTCCTCCCACGTGCTCTCAAGTATCTGAAGGATGGCTTCAATTCTCAGGAAGGTGGAGTTGTATGTCACAGGAAAATTGGTGTAGAGCCTCTTCATGCTCTCCAGGGACTGGATCAGGTCCAAGAACTTATTGGCTGTCCTCACAGCCCTGTTGATTCTCATGTTTCTGACGTATATGACCCGTCAAAACCAATCCTCGATCGTTTTCTCTAAGTTCTTCCTCCTCTCTATCTTGTCAATCTGTTCTTTGGAGAGTAATTGTGGTGCGGCTGCAGAGGTGGTGGGCAGGTCGTCCACTGAGGACCATTGTTGAATGTAGTCTATTAAGGCAGCAACCTGTGCTTTGAGCTCTTCCTTGGATACCTTATCCTGTTTGATCAAGTGCACTACTATGGCCACTGACTCCTCAAGGTGTTCAACCTTTTGTTCCCTAGTCGCTGTCCCCAAGTCAATGGTGGAGACACTGTAACTCACCCCTGCCTGGCCAACAGTAGGCGTTGCAATTTGTGCCGCTCGGGAGCCGGAAGCATCCATCGTTATTTTAGAACGAACCTTGGGCTTCTTCTCTTTCTTTGTCGTGGTTAGTGATCGAGCTAAGATGGCCTCTAATCTCGCCCTCGGGTCCTTCAGCACTGGGGTTGTCTTCTCTAGTTACTTCTCCAACCAATCGAGCATAGCAGATTTATCCTTGGGTGCATCGTGGATGCCCTCACCCTTTTTAGTTAGAAGCAAGACCTCTGCCTCCTTCCTTTTTTGGGGCTCTTCTTTCTCTTTAGCAGCATCCTCTTCCTCTTCGTCGGAGTCGCGAATGAACATGAGGTGTTTGACGGAAAACTTGGTGGACAATTGCTGGGTGGGACCCCCTTCTATCGCTGTCTCTTCTTCTTTCTTTTCTTCAGCTATCTCAGCCTCCGGGCTCTTTACAACATGGGTCTCAGCCTCAGATAAATATTTTTGTGGTTGCTCCTCCGGTGGCTGCCCCTCTTCTCCCTGCGGTGACTTTTCTGTTTCCTCCCTAACGTCCTCAGGCTGCTACGCCAACTCCTCCTCAAGGTCCTCATCAAATGTTCGGATGATCTCCTTGGCACCCGAGCCATTCTCTTCATCCCCACTCTCGGAAGAGCCTGTTTCTTCTCCCTCATAGACCACCTTGTCGATGGTTCAATGCTCGTACTCGGGGTGCTCATGGTATTCATCGGCCTCTTCCTCCATAGACCTTAAGGCTTCCTACTCTCGCTCCTCCAACTCTTTCAAGATTTGCATCGTGGCTTCCATGGCTGGTGGCCCTATTGGCGGTTGTGAATGCTGAGCTGTTGCGAGGGCTTGGGCGAGGGCTGCTTAGAGTGCGGGGTCCATTAGGATCTGTGAGAGCTCAGGGGAAGACTCTGTAGGTGCCGCGTGATAGCCTCGGGTATAGTGGAAAGGGGGACAGGCGATGTTATTGTTGCCAGTGGGAGGGATGTGATAGGTGACATGGTGGTAGAGGAAAGAGGAGTGGTCACGCCAGAGGAGGAATCAATGACGACCACTGACCCGGCCGGGGGCGAAGGGGCAAGATGGACAAAAATGTCCAACGTCGGCGGAGATGCGGCGACCACGGCCTGAGAGGCAGGCGGTGCACCAGTCGAAGGAGGGAGAAGTAGGGGAGGTTGCAATTCTGTTGTAGTCACTGTCTGCTTAAGCCTCTTGGGAGATGAGCCTCCCGTGTCCTTCTTTGATTGCTCCTTGGGGTCCGTAGACTGTGTGGTTTCTGTTTCTTTCCTCTTTTGAGACCTAGTGACAGGGGGAGACTTGGAAGTCTCACCAGCTGATGTGGTGGCGGCAACATCCTCTGTGGTGCTTGGCTTACTCTTGAGCTCTTCATATGTTAGGACTACCCCTTGTTGCTTCAGTTGCGCCACCTACCCATCGACCCACTCCTTAGTGCGAGTTATGATCGGCTGGGTGATGGTATCAATGTCATCTACCTCTTGCTCATCCCAATCAATGGAGGGGATTGCCAAGTCGACAACTGTAGGGTACCTTGGGTGCATGATTGTAGACTCATCCTCCTCAACCTGATCTAGCACTGGGAATGGCTGCACCCTTCTCAAAAACTGCACGGTCATGCACATGTAGTGCCTTGCGCGGACCTCCTTGTCATCTTTGCAGTCGGCCCAGAAGTCCTTGATGTGGTATTTGTGGGCATACGCCGGCCCCAGTGCTTTCCTCACATGGCCAGGTGGATCCATCCGTGGGCGGGCCGTCTACCAGTCAAAATGATATTCTTTAAGCTCCTTCTCTGAATTGCTGGCACATTAGGAAGTCTGTAGTCAATACAGGCCCTGGCCGAGGGTCATGGGATAGGTGATCCCTGCTACGTGCTTGTTGCCGAAGACTGTCTGGATGTGTTGGAGCTACCAGGAAAGCTCCAGGAGAATGATCCTGCCGTTTGGGTATCTTGACAACTTGTTTGGCCGTTTCGTGAATCCCTGGGCACAGATGCAGGTGAGCTTGGGAAACTGGATGAATAGGAAGGCATATTCCTTTAGGAGTGCTCTGGCGCTGTGAGAGACTCTCCTCTCGAAGTCTCTGGCGATCAATCTGATTATATGGCCAATGAAGGCGTCATTGACCCGGCAGTACTCCTTGAAATTGCAGTATTGGAGTTGTGGGTATTTGTCGAATGGCTTGAGCCCTCGCTTATGTCCCTGATCAGGTGCTACAAATAACCCGCTGTATTGTCTTTGACCTGCCAGGGAGTACACCAGGTAGGAGGTCATGTAAAACTTGGAGCTCTTCTTGATGTTGACGAATTGTTCATGGAAGCAGTTGCTGATGATGCCTCCCCAGTCGAATGAGGTTTTGGTGTTAACGTCCTCATTCCCTCGCAGAATCTGCTCAATGTAGTAGACCATCCACTCTTGGAAGTAGGCAGCTGCCGGGAGACCCATAACCCTGCTCAGCATAGTTACCAGGTCGTGATAGCCTTCGTGAAAGTCGCTGCAGAATAGCTCTTGGGGAACCTTTGCAGCGCTGCCCCATTTCTCCTTAAGCCAATAGAGGTTGATAAACTTTTTGCACCCTATAGGATTAGCATCCCATGCCGCTTGGCATTGTTCCAATGAGGGGACCTCCATATGTGGGAATGTGGGAATGTGAAATGTTTTAGTGATTCCTTCTGGCGACATGTCAGTGAGGATGTTCCCCTCCTTGTCCATGATTATCCTGGTGTCAGTTTGATAGGCCTCTCGGCAGGCCATTACTAGTTCGGGTGCTATGAGAGAGGGAGGAAAACTGGCAGCCTTGGCGATTCCACTTTGACGTATTAGTCTGGCATTATTTGTTGTAGGGTCGACCTTGACCCTCTGAGTGAACTCATCTATGTCCACTTGGCCGATGTTGGTATCTGAGATCTCTTTCCAGTTTTTTGAGACCTTTGACTTGAGCGGCTCACCTTGAAACTAAAATTTCATTTGATCTTTATCTTCTTTTCCCCGAGCGGCCCTCCCTGATTTCTTGCCCCTATCTTTTTCGGTGGAGGCCCTTGAAGTTCCTGCAGCCGATTCCATATATTCTGCAAGCAAGGGTAAAGTTAGTGCAACAAACATCAAAAGCGTTCATGTTAGTCCATATTTCAAAGATAACACCTAAATAATCATTAAGTATATCATAAATTTTATCCTTAGATGGTATCGATCTTCGTTTCAGGGCGTTTGGACAATCCAGGCCTGGAGGGCTGGACTTCCCTGGCAGGAATCTTGCTTGAAAGGGAAAACATGGCTGAACACTCTCGGAGACCTTTCTTGGCCAAATTTTAATGTTTCGAGAGGCTCATGATGGAGAAGAGCAAATTTTAGGACATGGGTCGAAGTCAGATTCTCGATTTAAGCTTGTTTGGGTCGATCTAAGGTGCATTGGAGGTCTTAGGCGAGGCGGTTAAAGGCGGTGTAACCTTGACCGGACGGCGGTAATCCAGTGCGTGGTGGAAATCCCGAGGCCGGGCCGAAGCACGAAGGTAGCGTCATAAGGTTTGTCATTTAAAGGCGAGAGCGACGGCATTTCCGGGCGGCTGGCCCGTGGCCCGAATGATGGCGCTTTGAGATTTCATTTATTTGAGCAGCCTTGGCGAAGAGGCGGACCGGGGCCGGTGAAGCGGTGGGTTCCATGAATTGGTCACGAACATCCGGAATTCGGGGCCAGTAACTGCAGGCGGCAGGCTACGGAAGGCCCAGGGCAGCGGGGAATTGACAAGTGAGATAGCAAAAAGGCCAGACTCCAGCGTTCAAGGGGATGGCGAAAGAACTTCCGTAAAGCAGCGGCGGGCAAAGAGGAGGAACCAGAGGCGGTCGGCTGCCGAGACCCGGTGCTTGTGGTCGGACGGGCGGAAGTGGCGGCGAAGTACCCACGGACTTCCACAAAGCGAGAAATACGGCAAAGTGATGGGGCGGTAAGTAGAGCGATAGAAGAACTCGAAACGGCCGGTCACGGAGGAACAACGAAAAATAAGGCGACCCAACGACCGAGGCCCAGAAGCCGAAGAAAAGGAGCCGGACCAATTAAAACAAATCAAAGTTCGCTCGTCAATGGATGCGGAACTGAAGACGTCGAGAAACTTACGCTTCATTTGTCGCCGAAAAAATGAGCCTTCGTCGGAACTCCGGAGAGGGAACTCTGGGGTTCCGGGGCCGGATCGACCAAAGGACACGCTCCAAAGTTTCAATTTTCTCGACAAGGCATGCGCCAGGAGCTGGAGGCCGAGAGGCAATCGTGAGTTTGCGATTGGAGTACGACAAAATGGGAACGGAACCCCGATCAGGGAAGTCCGAAAGACCAGACACGGAGGAATGACTCACAGCTCGCAGATGTTAAAGCCCATGGGTAGATGGTGAAGGCGGATGTCGGGCCCGGGGTGCCCGACCGCCCTACGCGAAGAACAGCCGCGACCGAGAAAAGTCCTGAGTCGGCGGCGAGGGCTAATCCAACGGGTTTGGGAGATTTCTAAGATATGGGTAATGGGCACCAGTAAGTGCTCTTCTATTTGTTTCATTTTAACTAGTTATTCAATTCATTTAAATTCCCCAAAATAAAAACAGGGAGGCAGCCGGGGATGAAGCACACCGTTAAGTCGTGTCGCGGAATCCGCAGGAATCGTGGTGTCAGGGCCCTTAAATGTCGTGGCCGTTGTTCTTCGCGGTGGGCTCTAGATGCTCGGCTTTGCAATTTCACTCCAATTCACAATGTGAAAATGACATTGGCGGGTCGGGCATTATATACCCCAGCCGCCATTAATAGGTGCATTAATTGCTGGTACGGCCGCGCCAAAAGTTGGTAAAATTTGAAATGAGTCGGTGGCGGCTGCAGAGACTCCGAGGCCCAGCGTCCGGAAGGACGGGAGATTATGGCCGCCGCAAGATTTTCGCGTCGATCGGGCAACGAAGGCGGAGAAGATCCACCCAGGGACCGGAGGGCGGGAAGCTAGCAGGAGTTCGTTGCCGAAGATTTTCTTCATGTTGCTTGAGTGATAGCGGCGGCGAGTAGCTCGGGGCCTGAGGTGCGGGTGACAGCCGAAGGCTCGCCATCACGACGAGCCCGAGACGGAAGTCCAAGGTCAGACTTCTAAGGCCCGGGACCCGATGGGGTAGGTGTCGCCTGAAAAACTTGTGCAAATTTCAGCCGGCGGGTAGCAAGGTAGAGCCCGAGGGGTGGGCGAACACCCGGCGAATGCCGCGAAAGATGGCGAATGTAGAGGGGAAGCCCGATAAGGGAACCCTGGAGGCCTGGGCCCGGAGGGGCCCAGGGCCACTCCAGAGCCCAAAAGCCAGAGGGAACCCGTGAGGCCCCAAAGGGCAGCAAAAGACCAAAAGGGGAGGCATGGTCGATTTATGATAAAACTTTGGAACAACATCGACTATGCAGAACATAAAAAAAAAGGGGCACGCAAAATGAGGCAGCCCCAAAAGACCCGACGAGGCGAAAGAAAAGAGGGTCCCCATTCCGAACGGGGCGTGTGTGCTAAGGGCACAACATGTACCAATATTCTTAGGGATGGAGGAGGCAGATAAAGCCTTTTTATAATATCTCCCTAGTGTGGGGGATAGCTAAAATAAAGATCTATGTAGGGGTCTTCTTTAGCTAATCTAGGAGACTATAGTTGCTAGGGTTGGATGTTAGAAAGGTAGGTTGTGCCCTAGGTTGAGATGATGCTCCTTTGATGGTAACCTTTCCAAGTCATGAGGTGAATCTAGAATCCACGTTAGGTGCTTTAATGGTAATGACTGTTATGATATTTTCACAAGAGGCGACCACATTGGTATAGATATGTTGCATATTATTGTAGCTCTTCCCTTTTCTATGATCTAGCATAGGGTTCTTGTATATCTAGATATCTTGGTTATTGGCTAGTACATCAACATATATGTCTTCATTGTCTATAATATCTTGGATAATGTTCTTGAGCTTCATGTAGTTTGATGATTTGTTTCCTTTGATTTTGTGAAAGTCACAAAGATCCTTTTCATTGTACCAAGGTTGTTTATCCTATGGTTTTTGGTAGTTTTGATAATTAGGAAGTGTTATCAATTTTTACCCTACCAATTTCTTTATGATAGTTTCGATAGGTTCCCCCAATAGCGTGTATTTGCATTTTTGGGAGTTATTCCTATTGGGGCTTCATCTTTGTTGAGTTTCAATGATATTGACTTGATTATTTTGTGTTGAGGGTGTAGTTTGTTGCAAAATTGGTTGGTCATTGGTTGGCTGATTTGTTTTTGGCCTCAAAGCACTTATCACCACTTTAGCATCCACCACTCCATCATTTGTCACATTCTTGTTTTTAGCCAAGACGTGGGGCTTGTCATTTGAACTAGTTGATGGGAAATTGTCTCTATATGCTTGCATGTTTCCCTATAAGATTAGGGATCTCTCAATGTTGAGGGTCCTAGGACAAGCTCATCATAAGTGGTGATACATTCCATCTTTAAGTGAAAGAATAGATCTGGATCAACATTTTCTATGATAATCCCCACTTGTTGCTCATCAGGAATGGGCCACTTGCTCTTACTGGCTCTTTGTCTCCATCTTTGCATGAAATTAGAGAAAGATTCTACTTTTTTTTTTCTTGAGAGTGTACAACTCTTCTAAGCTCGTGTCCATGTCAATATTGAAGGAGAAGTGATCTATCAATTTATTGGTGATTTCTTGGAAGGTTTTGATACTTGGAGGCAACTGTGAAAACCAATCAATGGCTAGGCCTATCAAGCTTCGTGGAAAGAGGCACATCAAATAGGAATCACTATAGGAAACCTCCATACACGTGATGTTGAATTATTTGACGTGATCCACAAGATTTCCTCTCCCTTTGTATTTATCAAATTTAGGGACCTCAAAACTAGGAGGGAAAGGTACCATTGTGATATTTTTATTGAATGGGTATGGACACAAGTTTTGTTATGTATGGGGTTTCTTCATTTTTCCCATTTGAATGTCATGAATTTGTTGCATTAGCACCTTGAGTTGCGATGCCATATCATTTTGTGGGTTTGGTAGAGAGTGTAAGGTGTGTGTTATGTGATGGAAGATGAATTGTAAGTGGGATTTTGATATGATGGGGTGTTGTATGGTATGTATGGTGATTTGGGATATTGTGAAGGTGATGATGGTAGAGTCATATATTATCCTAACGTGTTTGGATTGATGATATTTTGTTGAGGATTATAATATAAGCCAGGTTATTGTTGTTGTTGTTGCACAAGGACTTGTTATTATGCATACTGTTGGACTAGCAAGGCTTGTTGTTGGGCTAGAAAGGCTTGTTGTTGGGCCACAAGGGCTTGTTGTTAGGCTTGTTGTTGTTACGCAAGAACTTGTTGTTGGGCATACTGTTGGGCTAGCAAGACTTGTTGTTGGGCTTGCTATTTTTGTTAGGCCATGAGGGCTTATTGTTGGGCTTGTTGTTGTTGGGCCACTAGGGCTGCTTGTTATTCTTGCTATTGTTGTTGAGTAGCTAAAGCTACTTGTTGCACTTTCTATAGTTGTTGTCCGGATAAGGCTACTTGTTGCACTTGTTGTTGTTGTCATTGTTGTGTGGCTAAGGCTTCTTGTTGTGCTTGTTGTTGTTGTTGTTGAGCATCGAAGGCTACTTGTTTTTGTTGTTGTAAGGCTTGTTGATAAGCCTATTGTGCTTGTTGAAAAACTAGAGCATGTGCTTGCAATGTAGGATTGTTTTGTTGTTGGGACATTTGTGATGGGTTTTGGGTGTTTATGGTTTGAGTGGGTTGTGGGTTGATGACAAGAGCTTGGGGGCTGCCTTAGTTTAACATTCCTTATCAAACGGTGGATTGGGATGGAGGAATGCTAGTTTGAGGTCCCATTTGATTTTGCATGATGTAGGGGACCAAGGGTAAAGATGATGATGGTGCCATTTGGTATTGCAATAGCAATGGCACATTCATACCTTGAAATTGATTGAAAAGGTTCCCTTGTTGAATTTGAGGTGGGAGGTCAAGGAATTACCTTGGTTGATGGGTTTTGTGACCACAGTGTTGTTTTGATTTGGGTTGGTGATGGATGGGATGGATGTATTTTGTGCAATTGAAGGATTTGATGCACCAATGGGATGGTTAGATGAATATGTCTCTTGTTGCATTAAGGGATGATTTTGTGTAAGGGTCTTGTAATGCCCTCTCTAGATAGTACTTATAGATTTGAATTAAATATCCAGAATCAAGGAATAATTTTGAACAAAATAATGTAAAAGAAGATAGAAAATTTCCACTTAAGCATAAATTTCTTAAAAGATATGGAATCAATAGAGATACATTGAATTATTGTTTGAATATTTATTTAGAAATCAGATTATATCCCAAATTTGATATAATAATAGTTTTACCAAAACCATGCTTAAGTTGACCATTGACATACAAAAGTCACAAGAGAACTTTTATCATAAAAAAGTGCTATACTGTTCTAATTTATATTTATACATATGCTTATTTTTTATTTATTTTAATCATAACCTAGTACACAATTATTGATATATAAGTACACATATTACTTTATATATATA